>VZUD01000957.1:132293-145322 GCA_013401065.1 Cepphus grylle
GGTTGGACTAGATGATCTCCAGAGGTCCCTTCCAACCCTATGATTCTATGATTCTATGATTCCTGGGGCGCTTCCAAAAGGCAGTGCTGCACCACCCGGGAAGCCTGGGCCGGCAGTTTGATGTGACGCAGAAGGCCAAGTGGTTTGGCGCTCGATCTCCCGGGGGAGAGAGGGTCTGCTTCTGCGCCGCTCCTCAGGTCTGTTGTTCTGGCTCCGTAGGTTCGTTCCTAAACGTGTCTGTCTTGTCAGTCCTGCGCAAGCTCTCCGGACACATCCCCGTAAAGCAGATAAGGAAGAGCGGCAGTTCCCCAGAAGAGAGGGCTTGTCTGGACCCAGCAGGGCTCTCGGCAGGAGGGCAGCTCCTCTTTCGTGCTGCGTGTTGCGTAGCTGTAGCTGCGCTCTTCCCGAATGAGGTGAACACAGCCTGCACCACCGCAGCAAGGGCCAGCGGAGCACGGGAAGCTTTTGGCTCTCTGCTCAGCGCTGGGGAGGTCATACCTGGAACCTGCGTCCAGTTTGGGCCTCCTCCTTCCATTAAAGAGGGATGCTGGGGCGGCTCTGGTTGGGTCTCCTGGGCTAATCAGGTTTGGGGCAGAGGGCCTGGGAGGAGAGTGGGGAGCTGGGACAGCTCGTTGTGGTGAAGAGGTGGCTGGGGGGCATATCTAATCAGGGGTACAGCGATGCGAAGGGCAATTAGGAAGATGATGCAGTCAAACTCTTTGTCAGGCACAGCAGATGATGTAATAGGGGAACATGAAAAGTTTGGCTCGGGTATTAGGAACAAAAGCTGGTGGGGAGGTGTCTCTATCCAAGGAGGTTTCAAGCATCGCCTGGACAAGACCAGGCTGCCCTGATCTCTTGTTGGCAGCGGTCCTGTTGCAAGAGGGAGGTCGGATCAGAGACCTCCTGAGGCCCCTTTTACCCGCGTGCTCCCAGCAGCCCAGAAAAAAACAACCGTGACTCCGAAAACCCATCAGCGCTTCTGTGGTTGGGACCCACGTGTTGGACTCCACCAGCCTCATGGGTGGGACGTTGTGCAGAGTGGAAAAGGATGGTTAAGGCAGGAGGTTGTCCTTCCATTAAGTTAATTTTTTGACTATACCTGCACTTCTGGGCTTACATCCAAGGCCTGAAGCACTTGTGCGATTTCCTCCTGCCTCCATCAGTTACGTTGTATTCTCTATTCCCTCCTGAGCTAGTTATTAATTATGGAGACTGCAGAGATGAAGTCCAGACTCTGCTAATGGTTGACTTCCCCGTGTTTTAGAAGAAGCGTTTCAGGGATCTGCTAATGGTATTTCTTAGCTTTGCTTTTTAAGCTCCACCATCATCTTGGTTTCTAGCCTGAGCGTGGCAGCGAGGCGGACAACGGTGTTACACAGCCAGGGTGAGCACTGCGCCCTCGCCCTGGCCGCGGCTGTCCCCGCAAGGCCACCTCTTTACTCTTAGCCACCGGCTTCCCTCCCAGCCTGCGTCTCAGCCTCTAAAGCTGCCTGGCCAAACCCCAGGGCTATCTCATCTTTCCTTTCCCAGCCTTGTTATTCCTTCCCCTCCTTTCCCGAGGAGGCCCACAGGAGCGGATGCTGGGCTCGCTCCTCCTCCCTGCCCCGTCCGGGCTGCGGGCTCTGCCGGCCGGCCTCGGCGCCGGCTCTGTCTGCCCTTTGCTTTCCCTGCCCCGGCTGGCCCCTCTCCATTCCCCCGGCACCATTCCCTACTCCCTGCCTTCACTGCTGCCTGCACAGGCTGCCTGCCCCCCCATACAGTCCTCTGGGAGATACAGCTCTCCTTCTCTCCCGTCTTGTTCCCGTTCCTCCGCCGCTTGGTTGCACCCATCCGATGTGGGGAGTTAGCGCTGTCTTTTTCTCCTGCCAGCCCTTTCCCTGCCTTTGCCGTCATCGCTTCCAGCTTGCTGCCCATCAGCGGGAAGCCTCAGGGCAGCAAACCTCCACGCAGAGATGCAGGGATGCGTAGGAAGGAGCTGCTCGCATCCTCCCCCCCTGCCCCGGCTTCCCGAGCTTAGCCTTGGCGTTAGGGGGATGGGGAGAGAAAGACTTGGGAAAGTGGAAACAATGAGAGTGCGAAATTTTCTCATTTTGGTTTTTCCAGCTCTGCCTGTTCGTTTTCCCCCCGGGACTTAGCCCTGGTATCGGATGCCAGCGCTGGCCCGGGAGTCCCTGGTCCCCGTTTTGCAATCTCCTGGTGTCAGCCAGCAGCTCCGGCCTTCCTGTAAGTGCCCCGACGGTCGGTCGCGGGGAAGGAATGTTCCCCCGGCCGCATGGGGAAAGGTCACCACGGGCAAAGGGGACGCTGGGGCCGGGCAAGCAGCTTGCCGCTCCCGCCCCTCGCCGATGAGGGCAACGCCGATCAGCACGGAGCCGAAAATGTTTTGATTTACAGGGGAATTTTTTTATTTTTTTTTTTTTTTTAAAAAGAAATGGCTCAAGAGGCTAAATATTTTCAGCAAGGCCCCGCTTTCCTTTTCGCAGGGCAGATCTCGGAGCAGATGCTGTGCCCAGGCGAAGTCCGGGAGGATGCGTGCGTGTTTCATTGCTTTCTTAGCCGGAGGATGTTTGCTGTTGAATCCGCTCCCAAAAGCGTCTGCGCGTCCCGCTGAAGGGATGGCTGGGACGGTGGCGTCGGCCAGTTCCCGCCGCTCGGAAGAGCAGTCGGGCTGAGCAATACGTTCGCCTTGCGCTCCCGGCTTGTCGCTCTCTTCTCTTCCTACCCCGGGGCCTGCCAAGAAACCTCTCCCCTCAATGCAGCTCGGAAAGAAAGCTGCGACTTGCGGCGGCCGCGGTGGGATTAGCATCCAACATTAAGGGCTTAACTCCCCGCCTCATCCCTGCCAGCCGGGGGTTTCAAGTAACACCGCCGTGCCTTTTTTCTTCCGCCCTCGACGGTTTGTAGCCTGCTTTAATAATGTTCTTTACACACCGTTCTCCGGGATGCATTAGCTAAGCCGGAGCTCGCTCCTGGTACTTTGTTTTCGGTGTCTGGCCTTTTGGCTGAGGCTCCTGGGGACGCTGGTCACATTTATCGGGGCAGGGGCAGAGCGGAGGAAGGGGGAGGAATTTCTAGGTTGGGCTTATGAAACCCAGTTTTTCAAAATTCTCAGCTTGTTAAAAAAAAAAAAAAAAAAATAATAATCTGGCCCTTGGTCTCTAGGTTACGTTTGCCTCTGCTGTGGCTGAGCTCATGGAAAATCGCAGCTTAGCTCCTGTGCTCGGTGCCAAGATTAGTAGGTTTAAAAACTAAGCGATAACATCTTTGTAAACTTGGAGTCGTTTCTTTAAAGCCTGCTGATCCTTCCAGCCTGGATTTTGGAGCTTTCCTAGAGATCCAAGCCAGCCAAGCGGGACGACGGTATCTGCCCTGAAAAATCAGGTATCTGCCCTGACAAATCACGTCCGTTGCCTTCAAATAACCCCGAGGGAGGAAGGAGGCTGCTGTTCCCCGAGGCCCCGAAGGGCGTGTTAGGATCCTTCCCCCTGTTCCTAACCAGATACACAGCACACGATGACGCTCTGTGCATAACTTATAATAATCACTGGTTTTATTTTTAAAAAATTACAATAGAAAAGTACCTTTAAACGTATTTCCAAAAGCGGAGTAGACAATGTGGAAGCTTCTCTCCTCTCCACAAGACAAAGTACAGGAAATAGTTTGCTAAAAGAGTTAGTCCGTCGCTTGGAAACGCTGGTATCGTTCCTCTTAGAGCCGCTCAGGGGTTTGTCTTGGAATTGATTTCTTCTCACATCGCCTTTATCAATCCCGCTCTTTACAGAAGACCCCGAACGGGACAGTTTCCCCCCACCCCGCCCTGGCTCCGGCAGCCCGAAATCTCAGCCGTCTTATCGTGGCCCACCCACAGAATTAAAAGAAAGGAGGAAGAAAGAAGGTTATGGTGTTTAGCAAGGCCACGGGCACCCTGTGTCTTCGGTGCAGTTACGGCAAAGCCCGGGCAGCGGATGAGCTCAGTGTACTATGGGGTGGGGGTCGGGGGTGGGGGGGGGGAAATGCAATGGAAGGAGAAGTTTTGCGCCTCCTTTTGCGAGAAACCGAAATCTGTTGGAGGTTTTGCTTTGCTTTGCTTTGCTCTTTGTTTTTCCAAATTGCTCCTGGAGCAAGGAGAAGGGAAGACTAGTCAAGTCAAGCGGGTCTCTTTGCTGGTGCACTGCCTCCGTAACGGTTACGGATACTGCCCCAAGGGTGTTAGGAGCCTCCCTTCTTGTCTTTGCACATGGAACCATGGAAATTATACACAGCGAGCCGCCGGAGCGGCATAACCTTGACACTAAAACCCCGGTTCAGCCCAGCGCTTTGGCGTAACGGTAGGCACGTGGCTAAGCCCCTCGCTCGGGACTCGCACCCAACCTCGAGCAAGCCGGCGAACCGAGGGCTTGTTGGTTTTGGGGTTTTTTTTCTCATTACAGCAGTTTACGTCGCCCGTAACAACTTCAAGCAGTCATGGCAGGAGGAGGAGGAGGCAAATTGTCACCTTGCTACATGCGCGGGCTGTCTCTGCCCATCCCTGATCCGAGCCGTTGTACCACGCCGAAGCTTTGCACAGCAAGCTATTAACATAGCCCTAAGGTAAATAAAAAATCACCACAAGAAAGTTCCTGATTGTCCTGCCTGGTTGTCGTTTGGTACAACTGGGAAGAAAACGGTAATACTGTAAGTGTCCGCAGACGTCTCGCCGACACAGCCGGAGCGCGGTTCCTGTGCCAGAGGGAGCACAATTCCTACAAACCCGAATCGCGCGTCCCGACGTCCGCGCGTGTGAACGTCATGCCTTTGACATGCAGCTGATGGGGCGGCGGGGGGTGGGGGGGGATAGACAATGACACGCGTTCGAAAGTCAAGCACAAAACCTGTGGTCTGACCCAGTGTAAGATTGTCCGATTTAGGAGGTTTGGTACAAAAATACTTGCTCTTGGTTTGGGTGGGTTTTTTTTTCTTTTTTTTTCGTAGTCTGCTTTCCTATGGTCCTGTTTGAAAAGGCTTTTCAAACACTACAGCAATGCCTGTCAAACCATGCTTTCAGAAGTAACACACTCTTTTCTTACAAATATACAGTGTAAAAGAGGAAAATATTATTACTAGGTATGCTTTTCGTTTTTTCTTCTAGGAGAGCAGATGTGTGATAGAGGCTGTGGGAAAGTCTTGGAGGAATCCAAACTTGTGTGAGGTTGGTTTGGTTTTGTTTTTTTTTTTCAAGCCTGTAACAACAGAGAGAGGTGTTAAAAAATAAAATAATACAAAAAAAAAAAAAAAAAAAAAAGGCAAGCAGCCGCGATCTTGGGCTGAGGCAAAGCGGAAGAGGGGCTGTGGTTAATGTCTCCTCCTTTGTGGGGATGCTCCCGTGCCGCAGCCTGGGGGAGAGGGAGGCTTGTTTTGGAAACCGAGCGAGGAAAGGAGCAGCCCATGCTCCAAGGAAGGTCGTTTAACCGGGAAAGGGCAAGGTGGGAAATGCCCGCGGGGAGAGCCAGGGCTGTCGGCACCCCAGCGTCGGTCGGCCAGGCAGAGGAGAAGGACCCCACTGGTCCCAGTTTGCTCCTCCAGATGGCTGCAGCCTCTGGGGTTTTAACCGAGGAGGCACCAGCTGGGAAGCTGGGAGTTAAGTTTTGAGCTGAATTTTGCGCTTAAGAGGAATTCAGTCTCTGTTGATCCAAGGCAGGAAGCGAGGACGGCAGCAAGATGAGATTACCGGGGGTAATTCAAAGCCGAGAGGCATTCCTCGCCTGGCGAAACTCTCGCCCCAGATAACAAGGGTAAACGCGGGAATGGCAGAGCCGTGCTTGGGTGCTGGAGGCAGCGCGCCGCGGCGGCGGCAGCCGTGCCGCCCTGCAGGGGTCAACCCCAGGGGCGCGTCCGCCTCGCTGCCCGTTTCCTCGGGGACATCGCCTTCGCTTCCTCGCCCCCCTCCCCAAAGCAGCCGCCCCCCCCCCGTCGCGCAGCCCGGGGCCGTGCCGCAGCCTTACCAGCACACTGTGGTTTTGCGGAGAGCACGCCAACCCAGTAGCCGCCTTGGAAGACTCCATTAATACCCACAAGACTGACTGTAGGCCACCATCACACACCTGAGACCTGTGAGAGGACACAGCGGAGGGTTAGGGACGCTGGCAGGGGCTGAGGTCGCCGTGCTGCGGGGGGAGGTTATTTTGCCGGTGGCCGGGGTCGGCGCTTCCTAAGGGGGCATTTTGCGGCTCAGCCCTGCCCTGATGGGCTCCGCGTGGCAAATACGGAGAGGATGCAGGCGGGAGAGCCAAGGCGGCAGCGAAGCCCTTCGCTGGGCTGTGCCATAGCCCTTCCCGGCTGGAGGAGCCTGGCAGGGAGCCAGGAGGTCCCTGACCCTCCATCCTCACCGCTCATTGTGGCTACCAGGGTTGCTGCAGGCAGGCGGACCTCTTCCAAGGAATTCACTCGTCTCCCCTTCCCAAATACGGCTCTGCTTACATTTTAGCTGGAAACATTGGCACGTTCCATATTTTGGAAGAACCGCTGGTTCCCAAAGCCTCGCCGCTCCCTATTTTTATCTGCTGGGCCTAAAATAGCTGGTAAATGCTTTGCGGATCCACGTCTGGGGTCGGCTGCAGCCACGGCTGGTCCTCCTGCCCTCCCCGGGCGAGGGAGCCTCGTGGCCATGGCGCAGGGGCCGGGCGGAGCGACGGCACGGGCAGCCGATGCCGGAGCCTCCTCGGATCCGCTGGGATTTCTCCGCAGGTGGGTGCGGATGTGGCGCAGGAGGCTTCCCGGCAGGCATCGGCAGCTGGGATGTTCGGGGCAGGCAGGGATCACGGGGCGAGCGATGCTCAGCGTCAACCCAGCATCTTTCCCCTCTTCCGTTTGAATCGCCGTCGTTTATTTATCCACGAAAGGCCGAGTTATTTGCAAAGCGTATCTCGCAGGGCTTTTTTCCATCCCAAGGTGTCCCAGGTGTAATCAAAGCCCTGCCGGGCGGCGGGGCGCTTGGTAAGGCCGCGCTTCTCATTCGGAGAGATTTCGTCGTGGTTTAATGAGATGTTTGCGCCGCGCTGGGAGGCGGAGGTTGCCGCCATTGTTTGCCGGATGGTGCCGTCGCTACACCCTCCGGGCAGGGACCTGCCTTTCCGCCCTGCCCTGGGATATTCGGGAAAGCGTTGGGGCGGACGGTGGCAGAGGTGTCCCCTTCCTGGGGGGAAAAGGAGGGCACCCGGACCTACGGTGCCTGCTGGAAAGTGGCCTCAGCAGTGCGGGTGTCTGGCCACCCTTGAGCTGCCAGAGAGCCCCAGGAGGGTGGAGGTGGCCACCAGGCCACCAGCCCGACGCAGGAGGAAGGGAGCGGGGAAGCGGCACTCACCCGGCATTCAGCAGAACTGACGGGACTTCCAGCCCTGAGAACCAGCCTCGGAGGGAGGGAGCCAGCGCATCTGCAAAGACAAAAGAGGGGCAGAGGGTGAGGGGGTGGTGGCCGCCAACCCTGGCAAGAGCCGGGCTCGGAACGGGCCATCCATCCCCATTCCAGGGTGGGCAGTAACGCTCGTCCCCCGGCATCGCTCCTTCCCGCAGGACGCAGCCGGGCCGGCAGCAGGAGGTGGGTTTTCCCCTCTTGACCCCTGCAAAACCCGCGCGAGATGGAGCTGGGGGGGCGGGGGGGGGAGGGCAAATGTCAGACGCCAAAACCCGGATAACGCCACCTCGGCCCCGCCGTCCCGAGGTTCCGCATCCCACTGCTCTCTGGACCCGGCCGGCGAGGCCACCCTGCCGGAGCAGCTGGGGTTTGGGTGGTGGCACCCCTCTCCAACGCCGGCAGCCACACGGGCAGGGGACGGGGACAGGGATGGGGACAGGCTGCGGCTACCAGGGGTGACAGGGAAGGTGCCACCACCGTCCTCCCCGCCGTGCTGGCTCCGTAACCACGGCGGATAATATTTCTTCTAGTGGCATCTCGTATCAGGTCTCAGCCTGGGTTTTCCCGGAGCTCCCTCCTTACGCCTCCATTCCCTTTGCCGGCCGTTTCCCCGGCATCCCGAGCCGCGCAGGTGCTGCCTGTTCGCCGTTATTTGACAAGGCAAGTACGTAGCTGCAATAATATTTACCCCCGCTCTTCCTATAAACAGCAGGGCCTGAAAAGCCGGAGTTTCATCCAAAGGCTGCGGCTGGTTCCTACACCCAGTGTTTTTCCTCGCCCTCCTGCTCAGACCAGCCCCCGGCTGCCTCCGGCTCCCGGCAATGGTGGTTCCGGATAACTCGGCTCAATCCCGGCGGGCCAGGGCCAAAAGCCGTTCGGATGCGGCTTATCCGGTAAATCTTGTTTCCATGTGCTCGTTTCCTCCCGCTCACCGCCAAGCCGGAACCGGCGGCGAGGAGCGAAAGCTGGGATGGGAGGATAGCCGGGATGGGATGATGTCGGGGATGGGATGATGTCCGGTGCGGCCAACCGTTCACTCCCCACGGTGGGGGGCGGGTCTCTTCCCAGCATCCCTGCGATGCCGCTGCGGGAAACATCCCGAAAGCTGGCACTGCGAAGAAATCCTCTGCCACTTCCATTTCCACTTCTTTTCCCGGCTTCTCTCCCGGGGCGGGTGGTTAATTTTTAACGGCTCATTTTTAACGGCAGCGTGCTGCCGGCGGGGGCCACCGGCGGTGGCAGCCGTCCGAAAAGCGCCTTGTGACAAGCCGGCGCCTCGTCAATAAAAGATGGGTTCCTCCGTTTGCGCTCTCCTCCCCGCCAGAGCCGCTTCCCTTCACGCCCCGCATCCGGCAAGCTGCATCCCAGCCACGCTCGGGGTTGGGGGGCTCGGGATACGCCCCCCACCACCCCCACCCCCACCCCTGCTTCCCATTTTGCCGGGTGGTTTGGGTGCCGGGAGCGATGGGGACGATCCAGCCCCCGGTGGTCCCCCATCTACCCCCCGGCGCGGGCAAGAGCGAAGGTAGGAAGGCAGAGAGAGGTGTTTGGGGAGAGGCAGCTGGGTTTTGGGTGCCATCCCTAAATATCGGGGCGGGAAAAGTGCCTGTTAGCCGGGCGGAGGTTAGCGGAGGGGAAAAAGGGGGGGGTGGTGGTGAGCGCAGTGATGGCGGAGGGGGTCGGAATTACCTGGGCGTGCAGCGAAGCGGGGTAGGTGAAAGCAGGAGGAGGTAGAGCAGGTGCTAACTCCGCTGGGTACAGAGGGTACGGCCCCCACACTTCAGGGCTACTGGGGTAAAGTGCAGGCACTGTGAGCTCGTCTGCAAGAAAACAAGAAGGAAAATTAACGACGAGCCGCCGCCGGCAGCACCGCTCCTTCCCATTCCAGCCGCGGAAACGGGCAAGACGTGGATGAGGTCTCCGCCGAGACACCCCCCCCCATCCCAGCCCAGCCGCAGCTCAGCAACTCCCCGGCGGCGCAGCACCGTGGGCTCGTCCCTGTGCCTCCGTCCTCTCCCGCCGCTTTTGGGGACCACCGGCCGGCACGTGCCACCGCGGCGCCGTCGCTTCCAAAGAGACCTGGCGTTCTCTGTCACCACCGCGCCCCCCCCGCCGCCCCCCGGCCGCATCCCTGCTCCCTCCAGCATCCCGCTGCGTCCACTTGGGATCCCTGCGTGACATCAAATTGCCCGAATAAGGCGTTTTCTCCAGGGAAATGAGCCGGGGGGTGGGGGCCAAACCTGCTGGCGCTGCGGCGGTGGAAGGTTTTGGGCGGGGGGGGGGATGGACGGCACCACACTGGGGGTCCCTCTCGGGTACTTACAGGGCTCGCGGGCGATGAACTGAGGTACGGCGGTGGGGAGGGGCGCGCTGGGGTTGGGGGTGCCCACCAGCTTGCTCTTGGCCATCTTGGTGTTGGCCTTGGCGAACTCCAGGCGCAGCGTTTGGGGGATCTCGGGGTCGAAGCGGATGCCCTGCGGGAGGCAAGAGCGGGCGGGCGGGTGGGTGGGCGGGCGCCGCCGCGCGTGCCAGCCCCGCAGCAAAAAATAAACTCCCAATTAGTTATTTTTTTATTGAATTCTGCCCTCCCCCCACCGCCCCCAACAACTTCCAGCCTTGAAATGAGCTAATTTGCCGGGCCCCGAGGCGGCCCGCATTCCTCCGGCATCTTTAGCATCGGCACCATATTTGGCAGTCGGCATCCCGCGCGGCCCAGCTCTTATCCAGAGGGATTAGCGGAGCCGTAAAAAAAAAAAAAAATTAAAAATGTTTTACATCGAAAATGAAGACAAGGGAAAAAAAAGCAAAAAAGAAAAACCCAACCCAAAAGCCGGGGAGGAGCTGGAGAACCGGCTCCACAGGGTTCTCCCCGTGACCGTTTTCGGGGGCTGCTAAAGGAGAGTGAAATTTGCTTTTTCTTTCGCAGTTTTAGCCGGGGTTTTTCCCCACTGGAGAAACAGGAGAGGCTGGGGGAGGCGTCTCTCGCCGGCTCTGATCCGTAGGGGTTTGAGCCCTCCCGGATGGCCCTGGGAAAGGGGAGAGGGACGCAGTCCCAGCCTCGGGGAGGGAGGATGGATATGGGGACCGGCTGGAGGGATGGGGACCGACTGGAGGGATGGGGATGGGGATCAGCTGGAGGGACGCGGATCGGCGGGGGGATGCGCATCCCCGGGACGGAGGAATTCGCAGAGTATCCCGGGAAACGAGGGCGGTTTGCGGGTGGGAAACATCCCGCAAACACGGAGGGGCCGCGCGCACTCACGTTCAGGGCGTTCTTGGCCGCCTCCGCCTCGGAGCGGCTGTCGAAGCTGACGAAGCCCACGGGCTGCGGAGGAAGGAGAGGAGGCACCATCAGTCCAGGCTGGCGGGGAGAAAAATGGGGACAACCCCCCACCCCGCCACCACCGGCCTCGGGGACCCGGGGTGGGAGGTGACAGGGGAGACTGGGGGCGCTCACCCCGTTTTGCAGCGACTCCTACCTGCTTGGAGGTGAGTTTGATGAGAGACCCTTCGTAGCCCTGCGAGAAAAGAAGGAATAAATAATAATTTTAAAAAAAGGGTGTTTGGTGGAGATCCCCCCCCACTCCATTCCCCTCG
Organism: Cepphus grylle; assembly: GCA_013401065.1. Taxonomy (NCBI): domain Eukaryota; kingdom Metazoa; phylum Chordata; class Aves; order Charadriiformes; family Alcidae; genus Cepphus; species Cepphus grylle. Next base: position 143,284 of record VZUD01000957.1, read on the forward strand.
GAGGGCGAAACCGGCCGCATCCATCACCCGGCAGCCCTACAGCCAGGCAGGGATTTTGGGGAGGGGGGGGAGGTCGGCAAAGCTCAGCGCCGGGGTGCGGAAGGGTTTTTGTAGGGATGCTGGATGCCCCATGATGTTATCTACGCTCCGTGTGTGAAAAGGGCCGGTGTCCGAGCTGGAGGGCCGGCAGGGTGACGGGACCGGAGAGGTTGGCAGCCAACGCTCCGCTCTGCCAACCAATGTCGGGGGGTGGGGGGCAACTCAACGTGCAATTAAAACCCCGGCGCAATCAAAGCGCCCGAGGCCATTTTCCTACGGGTTATCGGCGGGGGAAAAGGAGCAGAAACTTGTTGCTGTGAATAAAATGACCAAGTTAGACTTTTTTGGGGAGGAACCAGCAGGATCCTCCATCCCACCAAGGCTGGTGGGGCCATGGGGATGGGGCCGCATCTCCAGCCCCACTGTTTCCCCACCAAATCTGGTACCTTAAAGGGCCTGAAGAGCAGGTAAAGTTCCCGGGGCTTGATGTCCAGAGGCAACCCGCTGACGAAGAGCGTCCTCACCTGGAAAAAAAGACAGGAGGTTCCTGAGGACCCTCCTTCATCCCTGGCCACCTCCCTCAGGGGGTGGCATGCCGGAGGGATGCTACCAGCCCCAGGGGAACCGCTTTTGGGAAGCCCAAAACCTTGAGCCCGATGTGGGGAACGCGGCATTTCGTGGCATTTTGGGGAAGGCAAACTGGGAAGACGCCATGGGAAGGTACCCGAGACCCGTCCTCACCACGCCGAGTGCTCTCCGGGTCAAAAAGGCCGCCAGCATCCCAGGGCCTTCCGACCCCGCTCTGGCAAACGGGATCTCTCCTGGCATCCCAGTGGAGCCCTTGCTCCACAGACAATGCCTATTGTCTCTGGTTAATTGCAGCAGCTAATTAAGAACCGGGAGAATCAAACCCCCGACTCTTCCTCCTGGAGAAATGGCCCAGGTTTGGAAGGGGCTGGTTCTAAGCAGCCTGTCCCTGACTTATGAAAGTCACCTTTTCAGGGGTTTTTACTCTTTTTTTGGGTGGATCTAATGTTTGCCGTGGTGCAGCATCCTCAAAGCCCGGGGGGGGATTCCGAGAAACTCTGCTTCCACCGACCCCAAGGGGGGGATGTGGGGCTCCTTGGGGACGGGCAAACCCCGCCTGGGCAAGATGGGGATGGTTTTGCTTTACAACCAGCTTGTCCCCAAAAATCTCATCCAAACCCTTTGGTGACCAATGGCCGGGGGGAGCCTGGGGCTGATGATGGCCCCAACCGGCCCCACCTGGACCCACCCACCCTTCCCATGGCTCCACAGCTATATTTAAGCTCAGACCCTGCTGGATCTCAGCCGTTCCATGTCCCCGTGGCCGGGTCTGACCCTGGCTGCCATCACCCACCAGGGCCACTGGGCCACCTGGGGACGGTGCCCATCTCGGTGAGGTCCCTGCCGTCCCTCCAGGCTCGCTCGGGAGCCAGCCCCGCTCCTGCTGCTCCCGTAGCATCGTACCGGGAGGGAATCTGGAGGATTTGATGGCTGTCACTTATTTTTTTCAGGCACCCAAATGCCTTGTGAGCGGTGGTCTGGAGGGGCTTGACTGAGGTCACCCATCCCGGGTACCAAGCTGCTGGATTTGGGCTGGAGAAGGGGAAAAACCTTGATTATTATTATATTTTTTTTTATTATTTTATTTTTTGGCCAGGCACCCTGTGGGACAGAGACATGCGAAAACAGCCAGAAACAGCCAGCCCAGGCCTATTCTCCTGCTGACATCTCTTCTTTCTCTTGCAGATAAGCTATCGCCTACCCCATCTCCCAGCCTGGGAGCAGCAAACATTCCTGCTTTGTGTAACAAAACCTCCGGCTGGCCTACAGCTATTAAATAACAAAAGGTACTGGGGGCTGTTTGCATGTAGCCCTTGTGTCAACAGCCCCCCCCCCCCCCCTTCCCCGTGATACCCATCGCTGATGATGATGCCGGTACCCATCGGCTGATGCCGGTACCCATCGCTGATGAT
>VZUD01000957.1:172950-188907 GCA_013401065.1 Cepphus grylle
AGGGGGGTTGGAACTAGGTGGGCTTTAAGGTCCCTTCCAAACCCAAACCATTCTATGATGATGCTAATGATCATCCTGGACCACATCGGCCGGTGGGAGATCTTCCCCTGTTAAGCCGCCCCACTAGTGCAAGAGGAGGGAGAGCTAGCTCAATCCTTCTCCGTGTAAAGGAGGAGTTTGCCAACAAGCTCTTGTTTCGGTACTTTCCAAGCAAGTGCATTTGGGAGGGGTGGGGGTGAACCCCCATTTTGCTCCGCAGGGGAGGCGCTCGCCTCCTTTGAGGAATTCTGCCTGGCCCCGATTGGGCCACCGCCTTGGTGAACCACTTGAAAGTGGCTGGGCTCTGCTGGGACTCGGCCCTCAGCCGCTTTTGGGGTTGGGAGGCGGGTTTTTCCCAGCGCCCGGGTCAAATCCCAAGCCGTTCCCATGACCGTCCCTCCTTAAAGCACCAACGCCAGCGAGGCTTGGCAGAAGAACCAGGAAAGACTTCCCTGGAGTACGGTCCCATGGCTCCCAGGCTGCTCACGAACACCCCTGAATCCTTTGGATGCTTTCTACTACTTTTTTGTCCCCATAGAAATAATACTTAAAAAAATATATATATTTATTACCAGTGAGAAAACAAAGAGTATGGTTTAGATGTGCTTCGAACTCATTCTTCAGGACTTAGTGACAGAGAGGACGTCACTGGGCAGGAGTAAAATGAGACAGGGCTTCGCCTGGCCACATAACGACATAATAGCCTCTTGCACAAGGAAGTTTTTATCCTATTAAGTCTTCATACGCTGGATGCAAAGTCAAACCTGCTTTCCTGACGCGGTGCCTGGCCCCGTACGCACAGCCGGTGGCTGCAGCCCTGAGCCCTCTTCCCCTTTTAGCAATTCCCTTTGCTCCCCAGGCGGCAGCTGAGATGTTTTAAAGTACCTGCAAGAAGCAGCTTTTTGGCTTTAAAGGCTTTGGTGATCCTGTGAGGAGCCTCTGGGGAGGAAAAGCTGCTTTTTTTGGGGGGGCTCAGAGCCTGGCAGGTGGCCTGCATTTTGCTGCCGCAGAGGAGATGAAGCTTTGAGCAGTTCTGGCCCTGGTCCCCCCCATATGAGCTGAAGGACAGGGGAGAGGGGTCATTAATTATCCCCTCTCCCAGCCCAAACGAAGGAGCTTCAGCCTCTAATAGCAGCGGATGCTCAAAAATCTTTTAGCTGAACCCAGCAGCTTCCCCTCCAAGGGAAGGCTGGGATGGGGCTGACGCATGTTGGAAGCTGCACCTAGAAGCAGTAATTAGCAGCTGGCCCGGGCAGTTATTTAGCTGCTGTTGTCAACACGCCTGGAGAGCCATATCCGAGAAAATCCCAAGAAAAATATATTGCGAGGGGGCCCAGAATTATCCCCTCTGCCAGCCTCCCAGCCCAACGAGCCGACCAAATGGTTTCTCCTCCCGTGCTGTATCATCCCACGGAAACAGACACAGCATAACACACGTCCGCATGATTCCAAAAAAAAAAAATAACATGAGTTATCTGAAGTTTTTATTTAAAATCAAGCAGAAAATCATTTTGGAAAGAGCCAGTGCCGTAAACTACTGCTCTTAATGAGGGCAAAGCTCACAGCACAAGGAAAGGTTCCCACACTGCTCAGCAGCCTCATTACGCTCAGCCGTCAGCCAAAGCCACCGCGCGAGGTGACAGGTGACAGCCTGCCAACACACCCCAAGGGGGACACGGGGCTCTGCCAGCCAGGAACGTTCTCCAGGAACGCAGAGGTTTTTCCACCCCAGGTCCCCATCAGACACCTCTGCATGGGTTGACCAGTAGCCACAGCTACTGGTGACCAGTGCTTTCTCCCTCTCAGAAGGAATAAAAAAAAAACCTCTAAATACTCCTCTTCACCTTCTTTTCTGCTGTAATTCCATGGCAGCTTCACTATAAAGTGCTTAATGAGTTGAGTAATTAAGCAACACTTGGTGATGAAGGGGGGAAACATGTTTTCTTTGCCACCCAACTCGACAGCTGCTGCGAAGGGTGGGTTCCTTGCACAGCCAACAGCCCTTGCTGCTCCGTTTGGACATTGGGGCAGACACGGGGCAAGTCCTGAGGAGGACTTGGACGCCCACCCCAGGCAAGGAAGGAGCTGGTCATAGGGACCGTGCAGGCAACCATCTTGATTTTATAAGTTGGCATCCCCATTTCCAGCTGGGAAGAGCAGAGGCCGCAGGATGGGGAAGCTGTCCGCCTGGTTCCTCAAGAGCAATCTGACCACACCAGCTTTCCTCAGGGTCTGAAAAGCATGCAAGAGCAGGCCAGGCCCCTGTCTTAGCTCCTTCCTCCCACACAATAGCCTGGAGAAGAGCAGCTGCTGCTCCCAAGCCAGGCCACAACCCACCAGCCAGCAAAGACCTCACTTGTAGCCTCTCCTTGCCAGCTTGCCCAAACGCCCCCCACTTTTTGTGTTTGGCCATGTGGACTTTGCTCCTGCCTTTTGCAAAAGGCAAGCCATGCATCTACAGGAGATGCCGGTACAACCTCTGCATGCAGGGAGGTGGGTACCAATGGGTTGATGGGTTGCACCCTCAAGGAGGGGCCCGAAGGGACATCCCCAGGGTGCCCTGGCCAGCTCTGTGTTTGGGGACAGCCTCTCCCCCAGGGATGGGGCCTCTGGATGGTGAGGGACACCTGGAGAGAGCAGGTTGGTTTCCATTGCTTGGCTGTTTCTCTTAGCTACAAGAAAGCTCCAGGCTTTGGAGCAATTAGACCTAAACCACTTAACAACCATGCAGCAGAAGAAAACTAATCACGCAGGAAGCCAGCTCAGCTCGCCAGTAAATCAGAGCAACTGCAGGTTTATTTAGTCTGACAGCCTTGAATTCTCCACACAGTTGTTGGACAGCTTTGCCTTTTAGCTGCCGGTGTTTCTGGCACCTGATGTTCTCATTTGGCTTCTTCCTCCTCTGGCAACCGGTTTCATACCATCACCGACACAACCTGGCGGTGAAAACAAAGGGGATACAGCAGGAGCTGAGCAGGCAGCAAGGAGGCAGCACATCACCCAGGGCTGCTCCACCTGCTGCTGGCATCATGATAGGTCACCAGCAAGCACATGTGGTGCCGGAGATTCCCTATAGTCCTGGACAGCCACTATATTGACCCTGATTTATTTTAAGGTCAACAGATGTCCCCAGGAGTGGCTGTTTCTCCAGTACCAACCTGGCTGGGCGCTCCCTCTAAGGCCATATGGGGAACTTCTTTCCAGATCACCCCATCATCCTCATTTCTTGGGACATACCAAGGCAGGGCTCTGCAGCAGCACCCTAGAAGAACAGAAAGACAAGCTCAATACCAAAAACAACCACCACATTGTCCTGCTTCTTTCTTCTGTCTCAGTACGGAGTTCAGACCAACCCTTATTTTACTGCAAGTGGAGCCTCCAACCAAAGCAGAGAGATGAGCAATGCGAAATTACACAGTGACAGAGAAAATAATGCACCCCGGCACTGAACAGCCTGAAAAACAAGTTGAACCCAAAGCAAGAAACAGCTTTTTTTAGTTCTAGCCATCATGAGAAGACTTTTAGCCTTCCACAGCTAGATACTACCCACTTTATGGCTAAGCAACCACCACAAAACAGGTCACATGAAAGCACAAGCAGGGGGGAGAGTAACTAGTAAACCCAGCACAAAACACAGGCATTTGCAGCCACGGAAACCGACACCAAGCCAACAAGGTCATGAGCAGGAAGTCCTTACTATGTATTTAAACATTAATTGCTTTACTGCTCTGCATGACTTAACCTGGTAATAAACCAACACATGCTGCAGGATGAGAGGAGACAGGATTGCACCATCATCACTACCTGGGGAACACCAGCATAATACAAGACCCCCAGAACATCAAAAAAGATTCTACATCACCCAAGACATCACCGATACTGAACCACACCACCTTACCTTAGGCTGTAGGGTCCATTTGATGCACAAAAAAAGTTATTCCTGTCTACAATTAATGATTTACAATGTTTTTCTTGTACTCTTAACAATCCTGAGAAAGAAAACCCCGCTCCAGCCACCAGCTTTTATACCGGAACTCCTAAGTGTGCTAATAGCCCCTAATCACCCTGACGAGCCTCGCCTGGGACCCCCCACCCACGCACCCTCAGCCCATTGGGCCGGGACCTCCATTTAAGCTGGGGCTCAGGTTCTCCCTCCTTGTCTTAACTGTGTGGTAGATACATATATGTGCTTATAGTTTTGGGTGGTTTTTTCTTGGTCTTGTCTTGGTAGTAGGTTGTCTCTAAGCTTGTCTTTTTTTGTGTGGATTGATGATTGGATTTATTGTCTAATTTTATTTTTTTAGTTAATTTTATATTTAATGTGTTCCTTTGACTGGAGTACGGGATGGGGTCCTGTCACGTCAAGGTCCTTTTTTATTTATCCTGGATCCACTTTGTAGGTATGCAGTGGAATTACTGGTGACTTTTGGTTTCAAAAGCAGAGATCGTATGCTGAATGTGTTGTTTAAATACAGATTAGTTATCATCTGCCCCAGAAGCAGCTGTGGACCTGGTATGGGAGGTGGTACCCAACCTTGTTGCCTGAGGGAGGTGTGTATGGCTGCCCACCAGATCTCCTTGTTCCAGTGCCTTATTCTCTATTTGTTGCTGGATTTCTTCTTCAGGAAGGATTCAGATTCCATGTGTAAGTACAGCCAGGATAAGATACTGGGAGAGTGAAGAAAGAAATAATATTAACATAACAAAAACTGATGTTAGCCTTCGGGCCTTGGCTCCTAGAGGAGCATCATCTACTGCAGCTGGGGTGTGGGTGCTCCAGTTAATTCAGGCTGAGAGCACTGCTGTGTGTGGTGAGTGGGTTAGGTCATGGGGACCTTCTGGTGGCTGCACCAGATGTGGTGAGTCACAAAGGGAAGCTCGTTAACAGCTCCATCTCTGCCTTATCAGTGGATGTTTGTTTGCTGTGGCATGGCTGCTCGGTCTGATGTCATTCGCTTGGGTTAGAGATGTTCTCTTCTTGTTGTTTTTTAAAACGCTGTGCTTCAGCTGGTACGCAGGATTTGAAAGCTTGCTGGGATGCTTTCTGGAGTGCCTGAGAAATGGATTGCTGGAGAGGCTGCCAGCCTGGGTCTGGCTCCCTAGTGGAGCACGGGAGGTGGTCAGCTCCTGGGAGGGTGAGACCTCTGCCTTTGGGTGGCTTGCAGAAGCCAGGAGGATGGCATGCCCATGGGAGAGCGAGATAACCCACCAGGTGGATGGTGCACTCCTTCAGTTGGCAGGTGATTAGGGTTAATATTCCCTAAGAGTGAGGTGTTTGAATTACAGGGATTTGGGGTTTTTCTTTCCTTGGCTGTCTCCCATACTCCTAGGGGAGGCAATGTAGAAAAAGGACATTTCAACATCCATGTGGGGCTGTGAAGTGTGACACTGCAGCTTTCCTAGGCTGTTACCGTGTCCTGGCAGGCCCTGGCCTGCCTCTGCTCCGAGCTGGGTTCCGGCGGGGTGGTCAACTGCCTTATGTGAATTACATGGGCAAATTCCTCAGGGCTGAGCTGTGCTGGGCACCCTTTGATAGCTGACATCCTTCAGCCCCTCTGACAACCCCTGATTGAGGTGTTTTTTTATGTTTTGGAGTCACATGGTCCTAAAAAATTTTCTAGTGTTTTTTTTTTGTCCTTTCTTCCAGTGCATTGCTCTGTTTCTGCCCATAGCTGCAGCTCCTACACACCAGGTGCTGCAGAAACAAGGAAACCCCCCCTGGTGTTTTTTTCCCCCCATTTTCAGATGTGTTGGTAGAGGACTGGGCTCTCAGACAAGCTGGGTGCTCTTTTGGCCACCCTGGGGGCAGGCTGTCTCTCAGCTGGGTGCAGTGGCATGAGGACATGTGGTGCAATCGGCCAAGAAGGTCCTTCTTGTCCCTTCATCCTAACCTGGTTGAGAAGCAGCCTGTATTGCCTCTGGGATCCCGGCTGGGCTCTTCCTGAGGTGCCAAGGGGCACAGCCCGTGGGTGAGGGGGTGATGCGCCGTGGGTGAGGGCGGTTGCTGGGTCCCAGGTGACCTGACGGAGGTGGTGGTGTGGGGGAAGAAGAGGATAGCAGTGGGCTGGCGCAGGAGGGGTTTGCTAGTGGAGGTAAACGCGGCACTACCCATCTGGAAACCAAAGCTTGGCTGGTAATGACCATGCAGGAGCAGGGGGAGATAAGGAAAACCAGGGCTGCCTTTGGCTGCGCTTGGTCTCCTGGGAAATGTCTCTGTGACTTGTGACCCGCTTGGCTGGGAGCGCTCAGCCAGCGGCCGAGGATGGTTCCTGCAGCCAGTTCTGGCTCATCCTCTGATTTTATACCCCTTAGATATTATGGGAAACTTCCTGACTCATCCTGGCCAGCAGTGCTGCCAGCTTCTTGAGGTCCCTATCGGTTTGCCTCCGAAGGTGGAGCAGAAGATCCTGAGAGCTGTGCTGACCCAGAGCACAAGCAAGCAACACGGGACGGCTTTGCAGAGGGGGAATAAGCTGCCTGCATCCATGAGAGGCTGGAAGCACCTACATCTACAAGAGGTAGTAAATTTTCAAGGTGCTGCCAGCCCTGTGAGGGTCCTGCTGTGCTCGATGTCAGAGCAACACGTCATGCCGTGGGCTGCAGATGCCGCTGTTGGAGAAGCCACACCTGAAATGCCAAGGTGTGATGGAGAAAGGATTCTTTTACAGATAGATGTTCAGGCCTGAGCTGAAGAGCACTAAGGATCAAGGGGTGCTTGGCATCCCCAGCATCCTCTGCCACCACATGGCGGCCGATTTCTGCCCTGGCTGAGCAGACCTCTTAAAAGAACTTGATGAGCGTTCTGCTCAGGGCGCGCGTAAGCTGGAAGCTACTCATGGCGATGCCATGTTGGGTCAGCTGGGTGCCTTCGGGCAACGTGGTTGAGGGGTTTGCTGTCGCAATAGCGCTCGCAGTGATGATGCCTTGCATGGCCCCTGGTGGGGAGGCGGACTTGGTGTTGGTGTAGCTTGTCGGGGGGGGTGGAAATAATTTGGTTATCTGAGGTCAGAAGTGTGGGCATGGGGATGCTGGTGGAGCAGGCTGGGCCTGAGTACTTGGGTTCTTCACTTGTGCCTTTCATATCAAACATAGTGTTGCTAATAGGCCTTTCCACCCATGCGCCTCCAAAGCAGAGACAGGGCCTCCTCTTGCATAAGGCCCAGGATGGCTGCATGGTGTTAAATCCCTGAGAAAGACCCTGTTGCTCAATGCTCCTCATGAATCCAGCCAGGGATTTCGTGTCCCGCCCTTGGCCACAAAAACCAGCGGGCTGTGCTCTCCCAGGGCTGTGGCTGATGGCACCTTCAGCTCCTGCGATGGGGGAGGTTGTGGATTAACGGTACCTGCTAGAAAAGGCACTTGTGCCTTCTTTCCCTTGGAAAAAAGGAGATGAAGTTCCGATGGCCTCCCTTCTTTGTACTCTTGACACCTGCCCCCCCAAGTGAGTGTCTTGGGAAGACCATACAGGGATGCTTCAACCTAGTCAAGATGCTTCAATCCTGTCAAGAAAGGGCAAGGGGGGTAACAGTGTAAAAGCAAGGAGGGCACAAATCAACCACTTGAGCATCACCATCAACACCATGAGGAGGCAGGCTCTTCCAGCTTCTTTCTGGCCGCTGAGAAGTGTTGTTCCAAACGGTGTTGGTCCCTAACAGATGTCGCTGGAGGTGCTTTGCAGGTCCCACCACGCTGGCATGGGACCCGGCACTTGCTGCCTGGGGCACATGGGTATGGAGAGCTATGCGAGGTGCAGGGAATACTTGGTTTTATGGCGTTGCGGTGCCCAAAGTGAACAATTGAGCCCCTCAGCGTCTGCAGGAGGAAGGGACAGGATGAGTGAGGACCCCTCAGGTTTGTTGGATGGAGCCAGCGCTGTGGGAAGGCTGTGTCCGGGTGAGATGCTGTGGATGAAGCCAAGCTGCCTTCATCCTAACTAATGGCTTCTAAGCTCAGGATTATCACACAACGTGACTCAAGTTCATGTGCCAGTAACTCCCAGGCAGTAACCAGGGAGCCTGAGATGCAGAGATCCTGGGATGAGGAGGCATCAGGGTGTCCTGTTGACAGCAGGAGCCTGGTGTGCTTTGGGAAGCTGGGGAAGAGGAGGTGGGACATCTGGATGTGGAAACCAGGGTGCTGAGCCAGGTGGTTTATTTGGTAACCAGACTCCAGCTTGTCAGCCATCTCCTCTCCCTTATCCGAAGGTTCATCAGCCTTGTGCCTCAGCAGATGGAGAGCATGTGGAGGGGGAAAGCTCAGAGGCTTTGTCGCTGGCAGAACAGCACCTGTGCCATCAGTCCCACCTCCCAGACCCTCCTGCTTGGGAATTGGGGCCCACCACAGGGGTATCTACAAGGCCAGGAAGAATAAGATTTTAGACATCTGCTCCTAAATGCCTTGGGCTCTAGTAGAAGCCATGCCCCCGAGCTGGCTTTAAATCCCTGGCCAAGCATATGCTCGCGGTTTCTAGACAGAAGATGCTTTCATGAAAGGTGTACCACGTACCCACTGCTCACTGTGGTGAGCTGGAGGTCCTTAGCTGAGATGTCCCTTCTGCTGTCCTCCTCAGCTGAAGGTGTGTGGGTTGAGTGAACCCGTATGAGACACCTGCAGCCTCCTGTTTGCACCGATGGCTGCAAAGACCCAAACCCCTGCTCACCGGTGCTGCATCCCACTGTTTCCAAGTGTTTCTATCTCTCCTTCAGCATGAGATGCTCTCTGTGCCCTGCTGCGAGCCTCGTGGGTCTCCTGGGTGTAAGCATTGAGGGGCTTTGCTGGAGAAACCACGTGTTGCACAGCCCCTGCTCCCAGATTTGGGTCCTTCCCATGCTGCTGTTTCTTGGTGCAGCTTTACCTGTGATAAGAGTCCCACGGTGGGCCAGCAACTGTTCTGTTCCATCTAAAACACATCTCTGGTGCAGGCTGGGTCCTTCTTGGTGCCTTGGGTGTCACCTACATGGGTGGCATTTCAGGTCGACCTTTTGGGGGGGGGGGGGGGCTGCAGATTTGGCTGTGGTGGTTGACAACGTCACCTTGGGGGGGTGGCTTGGTGATGGGGAGGAGAGCCTTAGTGCCCACTAAGGATGTCCAGCCACATATGGTCTGCAAGCTCCTACTCACAAAGATCTACCACGATAGCTGTCTCTGCTCTCCCCGCTGCTGTTTTTCACTTAGATAAGCACCAAGCTCCTGTCTCTGGAGCTGAGGTGGGAGCTTGGCTTCAGGGTTCCCACAAAATCAGCGTTTTGCCGAGTGTTTTTGTCCTCCGCGCTCATAATAATTAGTTCCTTGCAGCTTGTTTGCACCGGACCAAGTTCTTGCTCTTCCCAGTGCTGGGCTTGGGATGCTCTGGGGGTGTAAATACATGGATGCATGGGAATAAAAATCCCCCCCCCGATGTCACTTAGTGTTGGCACATGCTTCCCTCAGCCCAACCATGCGGAGGCAGTTAGCTGCTAGCGCTGGTCGGGTGTTGAGTTTAGCCTTGGGGAGTAGAAAAGGGGGGGGGGAAATAAAAGCCTCAGCAGTCTGCTGGGGAGGATAGAGGGGAAAAATGACTCATCTTCATGCTAAGAAAGGGAGATGAATGAATGGATGCACAAGGAAATGGGGGGAGAGGAGAAAGAGGAGTCTCGTGTTATCATTCCCAGCTGCGCGGTGGTTGCTGCTGAGGAGGAGCTTGCTCCCCTGCTGCTTGGCTGGCTGCTGGGAGGAGGTGCTGGGAAGATGGAGGGGGTGACTGGGGATGGGGGGAGGTCCCAGCCTTGGGGAAAAAAGGTCCTGACGCATCCTGAGGCAAGTGGTCTGGTTTAAACCTCACCTCTAGCTACGTGGAGATATTTCCCATCTATTTTTAGGTGGCTCTCAGCATTTTAAGAACAGACTTATTTCCAGCTTTGTTCCCAAACCCTTTAGTGTTCACCCAAACCCCAGGTTGCCCCAAGGCTTTCGCTGTTATTAACACTTCTTTGTCTCACTCCTAGGACTGGGCAATGACTCCACAGCGTCGCCCCCCGCCGGCCCTCCCTTCCCCTCGGAGAGGCTCCCAGTGGGGCCAGGCTCCAGGGATGCTGATGTCTCCACGCCGGCTTCTGGCCAGCCTTCGCTCTCCGTGTCCACAGGACCTGCCAGAGATGGGGCGTCCTCTGGGCTAGCGGAGAGGGATGGCCACAATGCCACCCCCACAGCAGCACTGTCCCCTGCTCCTGCCTCCGTCAACGTGAGCTCCGCCACTGCAGCCACCATCGCTGCAGCAGACAGCCCACCCGTAGCCTCCAACCCCAGCTTGGTGCCACCAACCTTGGAGGCAGCCCCAGGTCTTCGGACAGCAAATACTGCCACCTTGGCAAGAGGCACGATGGATTTGGGGGCAGCTGCCAGCCCCACGGGTATACCTGCATCCTCCGCTTCCTCCTCCCTCCCCACCAGCGACCTGTACTCATCCACTGAGACGGTCTTGTCCCCAACGCCTGTCCTCACGAGCCCCAGCACCACACAGCCACCGGCACTGACCAAGGAATTCCCTTCCCTGGGGACGCTGGCCATGGCATCGAGCCTGGCCGTGGAGCCAACGTCCCCCCCAGTGACTGTGACTGACCCCACCACAGCTGAGGCCACGGCCATGGGCACCAAAACCACCCTCTCCACTGGCGTCACCATGGAAGAGGTCCCCCATGCCTTGAGTGCAGGTGAGCACCACCACTCTCCATGTGCATATATAGCTATAATGTCACCCTCGAGGTGCTTAGATAAGAGGGGGAGACCCCTCCCGAATTGGAAGGGAAGAGTTGGTCAACTTTCTGAGAGCACGATTCAGCAAAAGCTGAGCTTTCCTGGAGGAGCCTGTGTCATCTGCTCCACCGGTGGAGACAAGGAGATAGATGTAGATACCAAACCTCAGTTGCCCGGAGATGCGAATCGAATCCTTAGTTGCAAGTTTGACTTGAAACACTTAAGGATGAGAGGAAACAAGGGCGTGGATGGTGGGCGCAGCCTGAGTTAGGGAGATGTAGGTTTTTCTTCTCCCTCCTGGACACCTCGCTAAGCTGACACTAGCTTTCACCTGTCCTCTTCTGCAAGCTCAGACAGCTCAAAAGCGCTTCATAAGGCCCAAAAAAGGGAGGGATGTGGAGCGTTTTGCAGCCTTGGCTTGGAGCTAAATGCTGCCCGGTGTTGGGGGAACGTGAAGGAGCAAGTCCGTAGTCCTCAAGCAAAGCCCAGCTGTGTTTTTATCCCTGCCTTTATGGGAAAGGGGTCATGGCAAAAACCACAGGGGTGCCCAGCATCCTCCCCGGGAGCTTTGGGAAGCGGTGAGGGGGTGTACCCCCCACACCAGAGACAGCTGGCGTGGGTGTATCGGCAGCAGCCGGGGCGCGGGGTGGGTGCGATGGGGCTGGGACACGGCGGGGATGCTGAGCGCTGCCCTTTCTGACGGATCCTCCGCAGGGAGCATCGTGGCCATAACCGTGACGGTCATCGTGGTGGTGGTGCTGGTTTTCGGGGCAGCGGCGTACCTCAAGATCAGGTAAGGCTGGTTTTTTGGGGTGATCTGCCCAGCGGGGTGCTCGAGCTGTGGTTCCCCCCCCCCTCCAACCCCGAGGCTGCAGCCCCTCTCCCCATCTCGAGGGGGATGCTGGGGGCCAAACCCTGGGGAGATGCTGTCCCCAAGCCCGGCGGGGGGATGTGCAGCCTCCTGTCCCAGCACGGCTGCATTTTCTACCACGGCTGTGTTGAAAAGCCGAGGTTTTTCTTCCTCGTTTTACAACAGCCTCGCTCAAATGCCGGAGACGCTGCTCAGCATAGTCATAACCAGTAATTATCCCTCGGGCGAGCTGCTGCCATGGGTCTTGCCGTGCCTTAGACAATAAACAGCAGCCCAGCCCAGCGCCGAGCATCTGTAATGAGGCTTTGCTGACAACCCAGACGAGCAAAAAGTCTTATTTTAATTGCCTAACATATCCCAGTCTGGTTCAACGGGGACAAAATCCTGCCCGGGCTTATTTTCTGTCCTGGTGCCTCCTGCTAAAACATCCCAAAGCTCAACCTAGCGAGGTAAAATAACTAATAAACCCCCCAAAAAGCAACCGATAACGGCGGGGCGGTTTGCTTTCCCCTGGCAGGCACTCCTCCTATGGCAGGCTTCTGGATGACCACGACTACGGCTCCTGGGGCAACTACAACAACCCTCTCTACGACGACTCCTAGCAGGGACGAGGAAAAAATCATAATAATAAAAACAAAAAATATCCTTAATTTATAAGCGCTTCTGCAGCAGAGCATCCGCTGCTGGGGAGACGGCCGGGCACCGAGCCGTGGGCAGGGTGACGGCGGGGCTGGCGGACGACAGGCAACCGGAGGGCGCGCGCGTGTGCAGTGCCTACAATAAACCTGAGTTTTGGCCTTTGTGTAGGAAACTCTGGGTCCTGGGGCACGTTGGCCACTGGGTTTGGAGGCGAGGGAGCCCAAATTCCCCAAGGGGAAGGCTGGGGGGAGGTAAAGGGAGAGGATGGAGGCTCAGCCAGCGCCGTGGCTTCCTTTGAAACGCTGCTGCCCCTCGGCCGGGGTGGGGTACGTGGGGGCTGCTGAACCAGAGCCAGCAGCACGCAGGGGTCCCCCGCGCTTTCATGTGCCCCTTCTTCCGAAACCACCTCCCTGCATCGCCCCACTGTGAAACCCTTCCCTCACCAGGGACCGTGTTACGGGGCTGCTCCATCACTGCTCCCTTTCTTTTCCTGCAGGTGCTTCTGTGTAGAAACTTCTCATTTCATTCTTTTTCCATTTAATTGTGGGGTTTTTTTTTTCCCCTCCCCAAACCCAGCCTGGGAGCCGGTGGGAAGGCGCAGAGACCACCCACGCTCCCGGGCCGAGAGGTGCCGGTGGGTGCTCGCACCACACCTTTGTTTTCAATCCTTGAAAAACTCGGCTGCTAAAATACAGCCAAGCGGTTTCCTTAATCCCCCATTTTTGTGTCGAGCTACTAGTGTGCGAAGCTGGGGGGGGATGGCTGAGGGCAGGGCTGGTTTGGGGAGGGGATGCTCACCCCAGCCCCTCTCTTGGCCACTTCTGCCTCGGGCTAAACCCCCCCGGGAAGCGATAAGCAAAGCCCTCAGCCTGTGTGGCATCGTAATAACGATGCTGAAAAGGTTTGGGGCATCCCAGCAAACCCCCGGAGCTGGTCACCATCACCCCAGAGGCTGCGGATTGGGCGCATCCCGTAGACCCTCGGCGAGGCGTTGGCACGATTGAATTTCTGGAGGGATTTTGGGGAAGGAAGCAGCACCTCTGCACACGTAGAGATGTACCAGTTGACAGCGTTTTACATCTCTGCTCTTAATTACCGATTGTTTTATTGCATGAGGTTCATTGGGGTATCCTCCAAAATCCCTCTTTGCTAAAGCAAGAAGCCGCACGGCTGCTGTGGGGAGGGCGAGCAAGAAGAAGCCGCCGTTCCCTATGGGATGCAAACGGGAGAGGCTGGAGCCGCCGTCTCACCCGAAATGCCGGGGTTGGTTTGCGTCGGGTTAATCGGCGGCGCAGGCGGGGAAACAGGCTCTGCCGTTCGCAGAAGCGTCCTGGGGAACGTCAAAGCTCGGGAGTGCTTCCTGCAGCGCATGCGTCACCTCTTGGTTTCCACCAAGCCAGCGTAAGGAAGGCGGCCGGCACCACCACAGCCACCTGAAAAGGCCAGGAGAAACGAGGGCATCTCCTCCAGCCCCGCTTCCCAAAAGGAAACGCGATCGTTAGGCATTTTCCCTTTTCCTTCCGAGCCTTTTTGCAGCCCCTTCAGCCTTCCATCCTTCCGCCTCCCTTTTTATATGGGCGTGGGGTGGGTGGCTCAACAGCGGGACTTCAGCGCGGGATTTGCTGGCACTAAGATTATCCGCTAAACTCTGCATGCCGAGCTGTTCCTCGCTCTTTTTTTGGTTCAAAGTGGGTAGAAACGGGGAATAAAGCAGCCAACAGCTGTTGCGCCTTCAAACCCCAGCCAGCTCGGGAAGCTGGTGGGGCTGGGGAGCACATACGGGGCGAGATTTAGGGTAGGACTGCGCTGTAGCCTGAGCTACAGCTCAATATTGTCCGGTAACAGCAAAAAGCAGGCATTAAAAACAACCAAAATGCCCCGAACTTATTAAAAAAATCACTCACTCTGCTCAAACGCTGCTGCTAAAGTAAGTGAGGGAATAAAAGAAGAGGAAAAGCCTTAACCGTCACTTAGAATAATACGATCTCCAGGGGAATAAATTCTTTTTTTTCACGAAGGAGAACAGAAATCGGGTGTCGCCTTCTGCAGGCCACCGGGAGTTCCTAGGAGGAAGGCCTGGCCAAGAGATGAAGCCAGTCCTCATCAGCGCGGGCTAATTTCAGGTGCGGATTCGCGCATCGCCTCTGCGTCCGCGGCGAAAAGCGGAGACGCTGCCTCGTCCCCAGCGCCGCCGAGCTGCGGGTCCGCCCGGCTGGAACGTAAAGTTCACTTTCCTGCTCAACCCTGCGCTTGGATGCTTAAAAATGGATTAATATCCCTTGCCTACAACACAAGGAAGAGGCTGGACGTATTTTTGGGGCTGTCCCAGGGTGAAAAGAGATTCCTCGCTTCACGCAAGAGCTAGGGACCAGGAACCATCCCTGGTGCCATGGTGTAAGCAGCAAAGCAAAGCCTCTGCCCGACAGCGCTCGCCGAACAGGTCAGGTGAAAGAAGGAAGGATGGACACCCCACCTCCCGAGTGTCAAGCCCCCCAAGCCCATCACTACAGCAGCAAATAGTGAATAAATACATCACATTCACCCGCACGGTTTGGAAACTGAGCCGAAAACGGCGGATCTGTGCCACGGTACCACCCCCCCCCCGCCTCGACTCAGAGCATCCTCCGGGAAACGAAAGGTGTAAGAGAAGCTGAGCCAGGCTCTCAGATCGGGGCCAAAAACAGCCGGGGAACGGCTGGGTACCGCAGGATACAGCCCGGAAAAGCTCCAAGGTATCGCTGGGTGAAACCCGGAGTCGGATAAAAGCGACGAGGGTGGAGGCGGCGACGGGGAGCGGGATGCAGGGATGCCCCGACTCTGCCCACAGGAGGATGGTGCGAGTCAATCCTCTGCGCCGCCGCCGGGATGGTAAACACGTCGCTTTGCCAAGAATGAAGAGGTGGGAGTTATTCCAACTAACCCCGCGGAAAGCCCGGAGCTCTCCCCAAACCACACCGGCCCCTCCGCTGAAGCCAGACAGCCCCATCCCATCCCGCCTGCCCCAAAAACACCCAGCCAAATTCGGCTGCCTGCTGGATGCGGGGGCTCCATGGGTACCAGGAGATGGGTTCTGCTGGAGGAAGGATGCCGTGCCGGCAGTTCTGATGTGGGGCAGAGGGAGCCGGCGCCGAGACCGCGCCAAAGGGCTTTCCTGCATCCAGCCTGCGACGCGGATGATTTCTATCTACGGGAAGGGCCAAGGCGCCAGGCAGACCGAAAAATGACAGATGCGCTCGCCAAGTGGAAAAAACACTTCGTTACGGGGGATGATGCCCTCAAAGGCAGAGCCGCGTTCAAGGCGATGCCCGCAAACACTCCCCTCGTCTTCCCACTCCGGACCCTCCAGCTCACCCGGGGATTTTTGTCTTCCCCCACTACTACGGCAGGGAAGAAGGGGGAAAAAACCACCCAGGATACGCCATAAAAATAAAGACTTTCTTTTTTTCTTCTCTTTTTAAAAAAAAGATGACGAAAACTCTCTGCCACCGGCTTGGTTTATTTACGAAAATAGCAAAAGCCCATTTTTCCCAAAGGCTTCCCACCCCCCCGCCTTTGGCTCAATCTCATCTCAGAGATGTTTTATTTATATAGCAAAAATAGCTCGCATAGCTCCGTGCAGAACATCCCATTCCCCCGGCTCTTCGGGCAGCAGCGCTGCGGATGACGTGATCCCTCTC
>VZUD01000957.1:205452-221441 GCA_013401065.1 Cepphus grylle
GGGGGGGGAAGAGAGTGTCAATTTCCAAGCGTAGTATAAATAGGGAACAACTGGAAATTGCCTTCTATGTTGACAATATGCAACTTAAACAAATCCGTTCTTTGATCAGATAAGACTTTAGAAAACGCTTCCTGCCCCAAGACGGTCTGCCAAATCTCAACTGGAAGCAAGGTAGCCAAAGTGACTGCCTCTGGAATTACCTAACTCCCAAACAAAACCTCACTGTTACAAGTTGGTTTTTTTGCTAGTTTCCCCCTTCTCTCCCTCTGACTGGCTCCTACACTTTCCCCCTCCGTACTGTCCTCAGCCCCTCAACATCTAACACAGCCAGAACAGTTCTCCTCAAAACATATGTCCCTCCTGGTCTCTTCAACTCTGGTAAATCAGGCTTACTTTCACCCTGATCCAGCCAGCGGAATTCACAACAATTCACATTGTCCGTCTTAGCAGTAGAATCTAATATCTGGTTAACTTCAGAGAGACAAATAGAGCCCCACGACCCTTCTCTTTTCCCCCAGCATAAGGCCTCAGGTCTTTTTACTTAGAAACCAAGGCAAGTTCTGCCTCTGCTAAGAGTGACACTGGGAATTTGTGGGTCACGCTCTTCAGGAAGTCCTGAACCAAACAAATACAGAGCAGGACAAACTCCTTCATTGCTTCGTTACCTGCTGTGAGGCCAGACTTGGGGTATGGAGGTCGATAGCAGCAAGAGAGGGAACACGGGACTCCGAAACTGTTTTATTTTCCTTTTTCAGAAATCTGGGATGCCACCCTGCAAAACACAACCGATGCGCACCACGTTAAGGAAGCAAGAGCTGACCGCTCTAACGCACGCTGCTTCCTGTCACTTATTTAGGATGCAGGTTTTATTTAGAGGACATCAAAGCTCATACCTTCCACTCCTCTCAGTTCAGGGAGATGATTTAGTTCTGGCAAACGCACATCTGCCTTAGAGAACTCCCATTTTTTCCTATTTGCCTGAAGGATGTTTTTTTCATTGCTGACCTGTAATCAAGGGCGTAAGTACCAGCTCATGAAAATATAGAAAAACCAAAACCAAAGCTATTTTCAGGCTTAAAAATGGAGCAAGACGGCAATGTTCCGCTGTAGCTGGAACTTGCGCAAGAATAAAAGAAAAGACGCTAATGTGTGTGAAGGAATCTGTTCTGCTCAAGTGTCACTTATACATTAAAAACAACCGAACAGCCACAGTGAAAACAACCCAATCATCTAAGCGAGACTGCTTTCAGAGAGACAAAGTACAACACCGGGAGAATGGCTCAGATCAGTTTTCTGCACGAAGGCAAACATTCCTGCTGGCACGGAAAGAATACTGCCTAGGTAGTGAGTGCAGTGGAAAGCTTTCTATTTCAGTCGTTTTCATTATCAATTTTTAATGCATTTATGACATGACTAAATAAGGCCTTGACCATGTTAAATCCAAATCCTCAATCCTGCTTCGCACACATGGTCTGTTTTTCCCAGCCAGGCAGGAGGCCACAGATATATTCAAAGTCTCACAGATACCCCGTGTTGGGCTGCTCCCCTCATTTAAAATTGTCCTCGGACAGAAAATACGTTTCATATAAGGTAACTATTAGCAAAGGATAACAGACAACACAACTGTATGGAAAAAGGGATAAAGGAAATAATATTTCCAGTTGTGACTTAGGGTGAAGGCTGCAACAGATGGGATTCTTGACAATAGAACACACACTTGAGTTCAGAATTTATTTTTGCTTTGCCAAGGGGGAAAGACAGATGACTTACCGACGTCAAGCTTACGCTGTAATGGCCTGCTGGAGAACGCTTCCGTTGTTTTAGAAAGGGGTTCAAGTATTTTTTACTCTTTTCATCAACTCTGTAATCAAAAATGCACCAACCTTTGTATTAACTGGGGTAACACAGTGAATATAAAAACAACAAATTCAAGACGCCCAGAAACACTGTCATTAAATGCTTAGGAAGAAGGCTCACGGGGAAAATATCCTTTGTGAGCTCACTTAACAGAGAAGCTTGGCCCAAAGGACAAGCCAGGAGTCAAAGAAAGGCCAGCGTCACAGCAGCTGGCAAACTGTTGCTTGTCCAGTAGCGCCTTGCCGAACGCAGGAACGCAGAGAGCCTGTGCGGACAGGCACAGCTGCTCGAGGTGAAGCCGGGACTTCTCATCCACATAATCCTTCACCCAAATGCTGTTTCGAGCTGTGTCCTGTCCCAAACCCACATCTCGCCTTCCCACACCACCACCCTGCACCTCTCTCGGGACATTACAGCTCTTTGGTGACAGGGACGATGGATACAAGCTCTTCTAGCTCTGCTCCCGTACCTGTAATTAAGGTTCCCAGCCACAGGCCCCATCCCAACCGTAGTGGGAGAAAGGTTCTGGTTGATGGGAGGGATAACTATGCCTGCATTCTTGGCATAGTCCAAGCTGCTGCTGGAATCTTTTAGGCTGGTGTGAGGGCTTATTTTAAACGGGTTGATTGCACTGTCATAGAGGGAGCTCAGGTTGGAGGATCGGTCTGCCTTCTCTGCATCAGCTTTAGAGCGCTTCGCCTTTAATAGCTTTACGTCTCTGTTCTTCGAGTCGACGCTGAAATCCTGTTTGGGAAGATAAGCGTTGTCTTTCTCTTACGGTCATGTCTAAAAAGCAGCTTAGAGCAGCGCACGTGGGAAAAAAAGTCAGAGCCTAAACCTGCGTGATTCTGCAAGGATCTGATGGAGATGGAATTGTTTTTAGTAGAAAACTTCTGTTTTCCATCAAATGGAAGGAGACTTGTCAGGGTTCCAGCACCCTCTGTAAATAAGTCACTTCAGAATGGGATCGGAAACTATGGAGGAAGAACAGCCGTATCCTGTGTCACTTGCAAAGAAATGAAATAAGAGCCCAGTATCTCCTCAAAGTCACTCTGAAGCCTCTACTCCTTAGTATCCGATTGAAAGCAAAACATGTAATTTTAGAGACAGGGCTTTAACACAGGTAAACAACAGCATACAAGCATGTTTCCCTGATTCAACAGGAGTTATACTTCCTATTTGATTCTCCCCTTAGCTTCTTATTTTCCAGGAACCGCATCACGATGTAGTTTACCCGCAAGGGACTGGCCAAATAGCCATCTGCAGACTGCCCAGCCAAGCACTAGAACAACCTTGTAGGGGCCAAACGGCTAAAATCAAGGCACAGAACTTCTACACAACAGCCTGCAGGTTGTACTGCACTGAGTCTCAGAGCTGCGGGGGCACAGGCCTAACGTACTGCCTTGAATCGGGCGACAAGGTCTCCAGCGCCTTTTAGGCCCACAGCGGCCTTCAAAGGTGAGCTTCTCTGGCACATCACACTTACCCAGCCTTTTTTGTTTTTTTAAAATGAAGGAGACAATTATGCTTATATTCTTGCTACCAACTTAAACTGCTGCACATACTTATACAGTAATTTTAAAACATAAAAAAACCCAAAACAAACAGCTTTGGAAAACAAAGATAGACAAACCTGGACACCAAGGATTTTTCTTTCTTCTAAAACATCATCTTTGTCCCTTTTGCTGATTTTTGATTTTTTTTGTAACTGATGGTCTCTGGCATCTTTCTGAATCTTTAATTTAAGCTCCTGAGCAAATCTACATTCCATATAAGGGAAAAAAAAAAAGGGCTTCTGTTAATCTCAATATCATCATCAGTTGGTGTTCAGCCCAGTCTCCTATAGCCTTTTAAGTAATCAAGCAAACCGTGCCTTTTTAACTACAGAGAAGGCAGCCAAATATGATGTATGCATTAAAATAAACAAAATCTTACAAGCGCACGCTTTTCACATTACAGCAATAAAGCCAAATATGACGTATCCATTAAATAAAATCTTACAAGCACACACTTTTCACATTACAGCAATAAAGGCATTTGTATCTCAGTCGGGTGTAGATGCAGACAGCGAATACGGCGCAAGACTACACTACCCAATACGGTGTGACAGTGAGTGCACACACTGAGGAATTAATGTCATGACAAGGTAAGGAGGCAAACATGCTGCTGCAACGCGCTCCCTTTCAACCGTTCTATTTCCAGGAAGGCTAAAACCAAACAAAACCCAAGACATTTAGCGGCTGTCGGCTCTGCAAACCCGGCATGCAATCTTCAAGCACAACTGTGTAACTTCCTTCTCATACTAGCCTGCTTTGAGCAAGGAATGAACCGTTTACCTTTCAGCAAATCCATCCTTGTTAAAGAAATCGCACTGCAAGAGTTCGGCGCAGGATGGTCTTTTGTCTGGATCAATCTGCAAACACTTCTGTCGAGTCAACAGAAACATCAGAAGGCAAATATATTAGAAATTAAACAAAGGCTTTAGCATTTCTGAGTGAAATCAGGAAAAAAGCTGCAAAACCCTCCTTTCTAGGGCCTGTTATATTGAGATGGGCCCAAGAGACACCACTACCAAAAAAGTTTAAAGTTTGCTGTCTGCTTCCATTCCAATCACTGATGCCCACAGAGATTCACTGCACACGGAATACCTGTCATATAAATAAATAACTCCGCTCTCAGTAAGCCTCCCTTGTTTTCAGTTTGTTTTGACTAAAGCTTTAGAATCATTAAGCATTTCAAATACAACTATGTGGTTTTCAGGTTGTTTAGTTACCCATCATAAAGGTGCTCCAGACTCCTGCGTCAAAAGGAGCGCAGAAGCACTCCCTGGAAGGATTCTTCAGAATCTATGACAAAGCTGTAGGCTTCCTAA
Source organism: Cepphus grylle (assembly GCA_013401065.1). Classification (NCBI taxonomy): domain Eukaryota; kingdom Metazoa; phylum Chordata; class Aves; order Charadriiformes; family Alcidae; genus Cepphus; species Cepphus grylle. Next base: position 210,182 of record VZUD01000957.1, read on the forward strand.
CTCCCACAGAGTGGATACGAAACCCCAAGGGCATGGGACATGTTTGGATGCCATCCCATCCAAGCCTACTTGCTTGCAGCGCCTCCACCAGCAGGCAGAGGGAGGGTTGGCAGGAAACACTATATCCACAGCTCTGCTAGCAAGTAAGAAAGGGCTGTGTATTACCTACAAAGCATCCACTTCGGTACCGGATGAGGGACGAAGCTTGTTGGGAGACCTTTCAAAATACCAACTGATGCAGTGAGGTGTATAGCGGATGCTTTCAACACACAAGCCCTTCTTCACCTTTCAAATCTCCTTGGAAAACTTACATCAGTGGGGCACCATGAGCTACAAAACCTCCCTGGAGGACATGCAGTGACGATTTTGGCTCTGGAGATGACTGGCTTAGTCTCCCCTGTCACCCAGGACAGTAGCTGTTGTAGCCTTGCAGTCCTCACTAAGCTTCCAACCCAAGCAGTTGCTCGTTGCATGGGTAGCTGAGAGAATGCCAGTTGAACAGCCCCAGCCCCTTCTGTAGGCTCTTATTCTGCTCCCCAAGGTGAAGGACAAGTAAACAGGGAAACGTTCATAGGAAACGATTGGTTAATTACCTTGGCTAAATCTAGCACTGCAGCAGAAAGCTTGGGATAGCGTTTGTCCAGAGATTCGGCCTCCTTCACTTCAGGCAACCTCATGCCAGCAAAGAGGGGATTTCTATAGAATAACTCTTGGTGTCTTGGAATTAAATTACCTGGAATCACACAAACAAAGCAACCACTTGGAAGAAATACGGAACAGTCCCGTGAAACATTTGACAGGCGAAATACTGTGTCAGAACTACTGTTAAAAGCTACAATCAGTGTCGTTCTGTTTCTGCCTGTGTGCCAGGAACTGATGCTGTACTCACAAGCTCCCAGCTCCTCCTTTGTAAAAGGCACTAAAAGTACACGCTCTCAGAAACAGTTCAGCGCACACCACAGCCTCTCCCCCCACGCCCAACTTCCCCCGTCAAAATGTACTTGACCCCTTCATTACTAAGCAGGCACTAGAAGCCCGACGGGCTGTTCTTACCCAGGCATTTGGTGATATGGTAGAGTTGGTCAATGTCGGAATCTCCAGGGAAGAGGGGCTCTCCTGTAAGCATTTCTGTTATCAGAGCGCCAATAGCCCACACGTCGACAGCCCTGGAAAAAAAAAAAAGAACAACATCCCAGCTCAGCATGGCTTCATTCCTCTCTTTGATCTAAAGGCCGAGCCAGGCCAGTACACAGCACGTCTTCAGCAGGTGACAGGGCCCAGAGGGCAGCTCTGCCCCCCTAAACAGCACGACAGCTGTTTTCCAAGCTTACAAGTGCTCTGATGAATGGTAAGGATTCAGCTCTTGAAGCAGGCAAACGCTAGCAGAAGCCTGACAGATGTAAAATCAGGTTCCAAACCCCAATGCTTTAAAAAAACTAATATAACAGATCAGTAGAATCTTGCATTTTAAGAGCACAACGGTAAGCAGCTCCTCTTTGTGCAGGCATCCGCTCTTCAGGCACATTTACTGAAAATTACGTTTAAGTAATACAGGGACATAGGTAAATCTGCACAATTGTACTAACAGTCCTGTGAATAACACAGTTTAGGTTCTGACCTGGTTTTGCAGCACTGGGGATCCCAGTTAGAAAAAATCTCATTCATCCCACCCACTCCCTCCTGAAACATCCCTCTAGAATTGTTTGGAGGGACTTTTCTGTCTTCCCTCCAGGACTCCAACTGCACGGGAGGGAAGTCTAATCACAGCCTCCTCCAGTACTAGCATTGGCAATGGAAAAGCTCCTACAGACAACAGACGAGGAATGCTGAGGGCTCTCTTCGCCTTTTGATCCAGGAAAGCCTAGCACCGGCAGCAGTTAGCCGCAGAGTGGGAGAGAGAAGAGGAAGGCTTAAACCTTTACAAGCGAATAACCAGGAAACGCTGAGCAGCATCCCTTTAACCTGTTTGCCAAGCAATAGTCCCCTGCCGCCCCAAAACACAGAGCAACCCCCTCCACACTCCTCACAAGCCCACAACTCTTCTGCAGCCTCGCAAGCCAGTCTTACTTGCCATACTTGGTATCTCCCACCAGCAGCTCTGGAGCTCTGTACCATCGGGTCGCCACGTAGTCTGTGTAAGCTTCCCCAGAAGCTGCTAAGGTACGAGCAAATCCAAAGTCACATAGTTTTACAACTCCCGACTGGGAAACTAGTATGTTCTCTGGCTTAATATCCCGATGTATTATCTGCAGAGAGAAAAAGCAAGTCAAGGCAAATAAATTCTCCATTTCTGCATAGTAAATTGACTGGCTCACCAAAAATAGTAGCTTTCTCACATCCTGGGAGAAAATTACATTTTTGCCAGCATGAGAAACATACAGAGTCTCTAAAGGACAATGACGTGCACATAGGCAATGAACAGGTGCTGACCCAAGTGCACAGGTAAACACAGAACCTCTAATTTTTGCACACAAAAGCATTTATTCTATGTATCTCTCTACATCTGCTATGCAGGTGTGTTTACTGTAGGTATTTTAACAGGCACAATTTATTACGCTTGAAAATCTGGCCTTGACCACAAGTTTAAACGCTGAAGTATCTCAAGGGCATGGGCATGTCCTGCAGTTAAATGTGAAGAGTATTTTAGGGATTCATGAGATACACAATTTCCCAAACATAAAAATGAATAAATAAATATATGTGTCTGTATATATATAGTTACACAACTAGGATTAAGTTGGCAAACCTGTTAGAAATCGGTTGAGAACAAAAACCTAAAACCACTGAAGCGAAAAAGCAAGCCTACATGTTTACATAGGTGCTGCCAGAATCAAACTTTTGAGAGAGACTCTCTCCCCCTGCAAGATAAACCAACCTACAATAAGGTGCCATCAAGTATTGGATCCCCATGGACTTCTGAACCCTTCCTTTCAAACACCCTCACAAATCCACCTGGGGCAGACTGCCGGATTAGCTGCCATCAAGCTCGGAATTCATACGAAATTCAGTCTGTCCCTTCTGCTCTGCCTCTTCCTTGTCAGCCAAAGCTTTATTTCTCTAAGTTTTGATATATATCAAAAATATACGCTTCTGTATCTAGTCATTCAAGGTTAACTGCAGAGCTGACTTCTTGTGCATACTTACGTTATGACTGTGACAAAACGCTATTCCTCTCATAATCTGAAACAAGTATTTCCGAACCCTGCTGTAGTCTAGTCCGTTTGGAAAAGCCTCAAGGTCATCGAGCACCGTGTGATCCACAAATTCAAACACCAGATACCACCGTTTCTTCTTTTTGCACACTTCCAGCAGGTTCACGAGATTCTCATGCCTGAGTTGCTGTTATAAAACAGGAAATATTTTGTGAGAGCTTGACAGCATAAAATGGATAAATTGCGACCAGACACTTTTTGCTGCGATCCAGCCAGTGCACTGCCCTGGAACGTTCTTCTTGTCACGGCACTCACATTGATTTATTCTTAAAATCAGCTCACTGATATTTTAGAATAGGTTTTATTTTGCCAAGTTTATTTTATTTTTTTAACATTATCTGGAGGATTTCCACCACCTCATATATGCAGGCTTTATAACATAAAAATAAATAAAACATTAAGGACATTTCTTCTTATTCGGGATTCTCAAAATACACTGTTCTGTTACTGGAAAATATCACGCCTTCTGCTTCTCTCCTCACCTAAGAGATGACACTAACTCCTGCCACGATCCTGACAAGCTTTAGAGGAAGCTTATGTTCGCCACGAGAGAAATCCTGAAGAAGCCAAAAAGAATTCCAGAGGAGTATGTGGTTAGCATGTGAGAGACTGCAGGCACCTAACAGCATCTCCCACGAAGACTTGCCATGGCAAAGGAAAATCCAGAGGTCCCCAAGCTAGCAGGAAAGACAAAGCAGGATGAACTGGAAAGTTCAGCGTGCCGCCAAGTATGTCTCTGACCACTGCGAGAAGAAGAACAGGACATTTAGCCATGACTGGTGAGCTGCAGAGACTCCTTGCTAGTTCTCTGGTTTTGCTTATTTGCTCAAGCAACAATATATGCGGCCTGTAACATTGGCCTGTACCTGTGACTCAAACTGCTTTAGGAGATATTCTCATCAAGGTGACCAATTAACACTGCGTTACCCTGCCTGCTCCCTCAGGGCAGAGCACAAGGAGCACGGCTAGCTACCCCTTCCAGACAGGATTCAAAGGATTACTGAAGACAGCTCTCAATGCTTTGTTTTAAGAATATTTTTTGCCTCTCTCAACAACCCAAAGCGATTCCCCTCTTTTCTCTCACGTTTCCAAGAAATTTTACTTTTCTTCTCTGTCACTGCTTTCTCTAGGTACTCTTTTTAAAAAGCTCTTACATCCCCATTTGAAAGAAAAACAAAAGCAGTTGCAATACGTCTCTGTTCCATCTATCTGCCAGTTCACCACCAGCTACTCAGTGTGTGTATTTTGTTTTTTTTCTAAAAAGGATGATAGAAGACTTTTCTTTTAAGCTCCTACCACACCCAAAGCATTTCTGTTGGCACCACCAGCTTATGCATGTTTACAATAACTAACATGTGCCAGAATACAAGCACATTGAATGGATAAAAGGAAAGTTCAGCATTCTTACCCGTAACAGTGTTAACAATTAAACAGCTTCCATTAAACTGCGTCTAGTGGATTCAGAGAGAAAATTGACAAGCCAAGGATTTGAAGAGATTTTTTTTTCCCCAATATTATGCAGAGGGGGAAGCTGAAGACAGTTTAGAGAAAAAAACCCGCATCTTTTATGAAGAAGAAAAAAAAAAAAAGCCGCTGTATTTTCTAGTTATTTTGTCATCACATTCTGACAAGCCACGAATACACCTCCAATCCGTTACACATTTGTAACACTGGTTTAATCACACACCACTTTAACAAAGCAGACCGCGCTACAACGCGCAGTTATTTATTAGCTTGGAGCCCAGCAGGGAAATGCCATCGGAGGCTGCCTGAAGGCAGCACCTCAGCCCAGGGATCGCGTCCAAGGGACTTGCAGGGAAAATGCTCTGCCAGTCCAGAGGGAATGGCAGCCAACCTGCACCTGGGTCTGTCAAAGACCTAGATTTCTTAGAAGGTCTGAAAAGCGAAAATTTAAAAAAAAAAAAAAAAAGCTCAATTAGATAAAAAGCTCTTTTCTCAAGAATAATTTCTTCCCAGCACAGGAGACGCGAGGAGGTTTTGCTGTTTTCAGCCTCGATTAAATTCTGCCCAAACTCCAGAACAGAAGGAGTTTTATTTTCACCGTTGAGAGGCCACACTTACTGAACTATATACGGAAATGTTGCCCTTGCCAAGTTCCCACTAACCCAGGCAAACATGTTAATTCCCAACACACCTGGGAGGTGGTACGTGTTTTGACTCAGTAACTAAGCTGAGCCCAGTCAACAGATCAGGTACGATCCAGACACACAGATCTGCTTTAAAAGAAATTGAGGGGACAACACTTGGAGCTGCTGGCTGCGTCTCAAGCTCCAGCACGTGCATTTCCATTAACTCTAAGGGTCTGTAGCTCTTGCAGTGATGGCAAAGATCACTTTTTTTTTCCTTCACAGCACAGGGACGACAGTCTGGCAGACTTGTGAAGAGACACTCATGGCAGCCAAGAGGAGAGGAGGCAGGCTTGCATGTACTCCCACCTCCAGAACACCCTGCATCAGAGGAAAAGCCTAGAAGCACTCCAACTATAGTAAGACTTTCCTTCATTTCTTCACCAGACACATCACCCGTGTCCCAAGGCTTAAAATTACCACACGTGCACATGACAGGGACACGCACTCTTCTGCGCACACCACCTGTGGGACAAGGGAAGAAGGAAAACTCTGCAACTGCTGCTAGAGGCTACGGTGGCAAACACAGGGGCTGAAGGTGGTCAAAAGAGCAAGCAGCACAGATGTATGTCCTGGCACAGAATGCCACGCTGTATCCTTGTCTTCCTATTCATGAAGGAATGCAGCAGAAAAACCTGGCAATGAAAACGGTTTAGGAACTTGTAAAAGCTTCTGTAGGAAGAACAAACCCAAGAGAGGAAGCAGAAAGACCACATGACAAAACATTGAAGAGCACACACACAAAATCCTGTTTACCTAAAGTTCCTGGGTATTTTCCCAGACAGAGTACCTACAGCCCATGAAGAGAAATACCTTTAATAAACCAACCCACACAATGAGGCTACAGCACATAAAACTGCTGATAAGAAGCCAACAGGCTGAAGTACGACTGGACATTTAGGTGAGTATAAAGCACCCACAATTGATACCAGGCAAATCACGTGCTCAAACAGCAAAGGACATTATGCCAGCTGGCTTCAGCCTAGTGGATAGCCATCGATTGATAAGTTTCAGGAGACACAATACCTGTCCTCCTCCAGCCTCTTGCTGGCAGTACAAGCCTGCCAGGGAAGTGCCATTAATAAAATAAAATAAAAGTAAAACTTTCCTAGAAGTATTTTTCTGTATCGGGTAACATCGGCACCCAGCCTGGTTAGGCACACCGACACACATCCAGGTCACCATTCACCTGCAGGTTTTAGAAGTTGAGCATTTCTTTCGTTTTCAGCAAATTCACGGCTGCAAGGTACTCGAATTTGGTACACAACACAGGGGGACACAACTACCACCGGGAGGCAATAGAGAGCTTGTGACTCCCTTCCTCATACCTTTCCCTGCTGAATACAGGGCACATAAACAGACTAGATTCTAATCAAGTCAGATTTAGCCAGGCAAATCCAGTACAGCACCAGCCAAAGGGAAAAGAAGCTCTGCATGGCTACAACTTAGGGGCTAAAAGAATCTACTACAGCTTGGCTGCTCCTGGAAATCCAAACAGGGCACAATTATGTCTCTTTGGGTTTGGACTTTGTTAGTTATACTTTGTAAATCGTGGTCAGACGTGTTTCACAACAGACCCAATGGCTTAAATTTACACCTATCCTACAGCTTCACTGGATAAACACCATTCCTTAAAAGACTATTAAGTAGTCTCAAGAGGCAGCTTCCTCCCAAGGACACATCAGCTCTCTATAGATCGATCTCACCGTACCCGTCATTCTAAACACCTAGCACCTTCACTGCAAAAACTCAGACCACAGACAGAAAGGTTACTATTCCGCTTGAAGGAGACCTTTGCTTTCAGAAAAGTACTGAAACGCCTGACCAGGATTGCGAATAGGCCGAAAGGAGGCTCCTGGAGCACGGCAGAGGCTGTTCTCCCTCCCCAGGGGACACCCGTGCTGAGCTCCATTGCTCCCCTTGCCTACAGCAAGGCAGGTCACTCGAATCATAACCACAGGAGCTTCCAAATAAAGAGGTCAGGCCCTGCACGAACCATCTCGGTGCAGCGGGCGCTGTACTACGACAGAAACATCTCCCAGCTGAACAAGGAGCTATGAATTTAAAAGCGAAGCCACCAAAAAGCCACCGATTTGGTCCGGCTTCGCTGGAACACGGAAGCCAGCTGCCCTCACAGCCGCCCCTCTCCTCACCTTCAGCAGCTTGATTTCCCTCACGGCGATCTTCCTCACCACCGCGTCCTCCTCGCTTTCCAGGAACTTCTTGACGGCGACGATCCGCCCGCTCTCCTTGTTCCTGCACTTGGTCACCACCCCGTAGCTGCCTTCCCCGACAAGGCCCAGCACCTGGTACTTCTCCATGGCCGCGGCGGGAGGCCGGGGACGGGTGAAGCCCCGTTAGGCCGCGGCCGGTTGACGGGAGCGGGGCCCGACGCGCCGTCACCAGGGCAACGGGCTGCCGTAAGGCGCAACCGCCGCGCGAGCCCACCTGTCGCAAGAGCCGTACAGCGCGGCCGGCCGGGAGGGGAGCTAAGGCGAAAGAGTACGGTACGGGTGTCAGCTACGCGAGATTCCTTCTCTTTGTTCATTAATCAAAAGCTTTAAGAGCGGATTCTCATCAGAAGAAGGGGAAAACGTTTTGCATGCCGTAGTGAGGGCACAGAAGGGAAGGACTGCACTGCAGGACCTTTTGGGCAGCGCTTTGGTCCTACTGGGCATTTCCCTTCTGGGTCACCTGCTTCTCCACAAGAATTCCAGCAGGAGCCCACGGCTCCTAAAATTTCCTCCTTTCTTTTCGCCTTGAAGACCTCCACGTCCCCATCCCCTCAGTCCAGGAAACCACTTTGTGAGTTAATGGCACAAGAGATGCCTGATTCCTTCCTAACGAAGCCACCCTCAGGGCGCTGGAAATCCACTTGGCTCATAAGGAGCAAAAAAGCCTTATAAAGCATTCTCCCTTGAGCTCTTAAAACCCGTAAGATACATGAACAACAAATGACTGCGCAATCCTGGCATGAAAACGTGGGGTGGGCGGAGTGCCAAGATAAAAAAAAAATTGGTATGAATTCATTTAATGAATATTCTGTGCCCGAGCTGTTGCGAGGCGGCTTATGTTGCTAAGAACGTGGCAGTGATAAAGGTGGAATAATTTAAAAGGAATGTCTATCCGTGCCCTTGCTGTGTGTCTTATTTTAAAAACATGGCAGTTTCTGCACATACTATGTGCAACTTAACACCAGGCACGAAGGTAACGTGTTTCCTTCAACAGGGAATTCTATTCCATGTAGCAAAGCTGGAGCACGCGTGTGTGTTCACCCATCAAGACTTAATCCAACAAACTTGCAATTTCCCCTGCACGCCAGCGAAGGAGACGGCGACTGATGCTGCGACCCGTGATGTTATTCGCTCCCGTTGACTTGTCTTGCCCTGGAGATGAGTGGCACGGCAGGACACGTGCAGGAGGAAGCAATCAGAAACCAAAACTACAGAAACAAAGACATTCTGTGCCAATATTCCCGAAACAAAGGTGCTGTATTAAAGAGTTGTGGGGAAAAAAATAAAATTAAGCAGTGAAAGCAACAGGGAGGAAGGAGCAGAGACCAGCCGTGCCTGTTCAAAGGACTGCAAAGCTGCGAAACTCCTGCTCCGTCCGGCTGCTGAGAAAATGTCACATCCTGGCCATCAAGCAAGAGCTGAGCCACTTTCCCTTGTTGGCTTTTTAGTGATTAATTCCCAGATGTTTCTCTCCTACGTTTGTGCATATATTGCACAGTCCAGGGTGCTGTAGAAAAAAAAAGGTGTCCCAATTCCAATCCTATATTCCAATATGACTTTCTGAAACCTTTCCCGTATGTCTTCTGAGTCATGTCGGTACGCGTCACCTTCTGTAATTCGTTGCCGGTTGTTTTTATTTCTCCTTCATCCTCCTTCTCCCTTTCTACATGCAATCACTGTAATGCACCTTTCAAGGATGACCTCACATTTCCAGGAAAAAAACAAATCGGAGCTCAGTTGGCATTAATTCATTATATTCCTCCCACCTTCTACTGCTCACCATTACTGTAGCAAGCGCCTTCTCTGGGTCCTGGCATCTGTTCAGCGCTGCTAATAGATCACGAACTTGGCAACAAATTAACTCTTCCACTGCTGAGACACCACTTTCCATTAAACCAAAGGCACAAACCACAACCGCACGTGCACAGCAGATTGCAAAAACTCACTTTGCCAGCCCAGACGGTTCTTCAGTGCTACTTTATTTTTAATCATAGCAAACAATACGGGGAACCCGCTTTTCTCACTTACAGACAGTGCCCGCTGTCAATGGGATCTCTGTTAATTCCAGATGCATCGCTGCTGCGTGAGTAATGCCGGCTTTTACCATCAGCAACTAACTCAAAGATGACGACAGTTTCTTCTGGTTATAGGTTGCTTTGGGGTTTGTTTATTGAGTGATTTTTTTTATTTATATATATATATAAAAATATATATAAATATATATAAATATATATAAGGTCACTGTTGACTTACAATGACGTGAGTTGGTTTGGTGCTATAATTTAAAGCCAGAGAAAATGAAGGTGGTGAAGAATGAGTGCGGTATCTTGCCAAGCCATATAGTACCTGTGCTCCACCTACGTTTGACAGTCTGTTGGCATCCAAATAGCACTGACCGAGTTCAGTCTTCATCATTTGAGAAAAAGCCTTTTTTTGTAGAGAGAAACCCTCTTGTAACGTGATGCCTATAGCCAACAAGGGGCCCTGAACTGGATTCCTCTCCTCAAAAGTGTAATTACTGGCGATGCTTTTTCATACTGGCCTTTGGAAACCTGGAATATTTTTCTTCTTATAAACGCAGGCTACCGTGAGCTCTTCGGATCTTCCGTGCGCACAGGAAAGGACATCCCCCATGTTAACAAGAAAGGGGCAGAAGAGTTTTTAAAGTTAATAGCTAAAAGAGCTTTCTTTTTCTGAGAATTAAATTAGTAGTCTCACAGTGAACACAGCCCTGTATCTAAACTAAGGAATAACTGGATAGTTTCATTTTCTAAGTACCTGTAGTAAAAATTAGACATTTTCAGTATTCTGAGCTGAGTGACACTGATACAATTTCTGCCAACATGGATTCTGGATCCTTTGAATGTGGGGCAATGGCATTTCTTTTCTATATTATTTAGCTTTTTATACCAAATAACACGAGGCTGCGCTGTGTGCCTTCCACATCGTGTCTGTCTTCAATGCTCATCTAGAGAACGTCAGCGCAGCGTCAGTTCTGATTTTGTTTTTCTATTTTGTTTGCCAGAAATTTTCAGACATCGTGGTATCTGCCAGAATCATCCATTGCAGTTCTTGTAATTAAACCTCAGTAAGACAAAAAATTGTAGCCCCTGTCGTTTAGATATTGTGTTTTAGTTGGGTCACAGAAACAACTCGTTATTTAATATTTTTGATAACGAAGTCTCCAACGACTTAGAGGGATGAAGCTGTCTGGTGCCCCAAGTGACCTCTCAGGGCTGAAATGACAAAGGTGGGCTTTGGTTTTTTTAATTAAGGAATTTTTATTCGTATACAGCATATAAGCTGTAGCGAACATATACCACGATACAGGATTTCACAATATACCCTATTTCTCTTCATTGCACAAAATGGAGGGGGGTACTGCCTCCAGCTCTGGGACCCCCAGCATCAGGATCGTGGACCTGTTGGAGCAAGTCCAAAGGAGGCCACAAAGATGCTGGGAGGGCTGGAGCCCCTCTGCTGTGGGGACAGGCTGAGAGAGTTGGCGGGGCTCAGCCTGGAGAAGAGAAGGCCCCGGGGAGACCTTAGAGCTCCTTCCAGTCCCTAAAGGGAGTCCAGAAAAGCTGGGCAGCGACTCTGGATCAGGGAGGGGAGCCATGGGACGAGGGGTGACAGTTTTAAACTGAAAAAGGGTGGATTTAGATGA
>VZUD01000957.1:229645-252383 GCA_013401065.1 Cepphus grylle
ACAACCAATATATGGGAGAAACTATGAGGGAGTATTGTTTATTTTCCCCAATTAACGTTGATCAATCGATGGGATTCTCAAAGTCAGACATTCATTTTTGTTTCTTTTTTAACAGGGGGAAAGCCCAGGAAGCAGTCACAGGTAGGACTTTGAGATTCAGGACCTCTCCTTCCCTCTGCTCTCCCATTGTGACTATGAAATTTTTCAGAGTGTCTGTCACCCTTTGTATCTTTTTAGTTGTCAGATACATGGAAAGAATACACGTCAAACTAACCTTAATGCTTAACCATGTTAAAACAGCTTAGATGATAATGCACCATGGAAAAACTACATAAGACAGTTAAAACAGTATGTTGCAAAGAGAATCTTTATTTATATATATAATATATATATATTTGTATATATATTTAAAGTTACACAGGTGTTACTGCTAATATTTACGTAGGCAGTAGAAACTTAGACGTCTGCTCTATAGGAAACATAAGAAGGTGCCCAAGTGTGTGCTTTGGTTGTCTAAGTCTAGGCGTTTTGTATTATTTAAGTTTGATCGTTCCCAAAATGCTGTTCCCTGTCAATGGTCCCAAAGAAGCGATATAGCAAACATTATTATAATGCTTTTGCGTTCTTTTTTGTTAGATACCTAAAAGCAGACATAAAGCAGGCAACAGCTGAAAGGGGAATAATTTACAATTAGGGGACCAAAACAAGTAAGAAAAAAAGTGATATTTACACCACAATGATACTAACTGTACTATTCCAGTAGTTCTCTTAGTAAACCAAGTTTTGAAAATAGGCTTTCTATAAAGATACAAAAAATGCTTTGTAAGAGTAAGACAAGAGAGCATCGTCCTCTGTAAACTGGAACTTTGAAACTGTGTTCTCAGGAGGAGCAGGCCAAAAGAACAACTTGTTGAATCTGCATTACAGGACGAGTCGAGGAAGACTATGTGGATACGTTTAAGTGCAACTTAGGATTCTCATGCGTAAATAATAGATGGAGTCTTTTTGTGTTTCTCCCATGCTTTTAGACCTCTGACCGAGGAAGAAATTGCTGACTTGAAAGACAGACATTACGACTCCATTGCTGAAAAGCAAAGAGTTGTTGATATGAAACTTCAGTCAGAGGTAAGCAGTTACGATGGCTAGTATGGTGTGGATAGTGTTTCTTTTAAAGTAGTTAAGATTAACCATGAACACAAGGAGATTCCATTTGTGTGAAGAAACAATTAGGTTTTGTTCATCAGTTGGTTTTGTTTTTGTTTTGGTGGTGGTTTTTTTTTTTCTTTAATGAAAGGCAACTTTTCTTGTGCTCAATTTCTTCCAGAGCTTTTCTGAAGGAGAAAAAAATGCGTAATTTGTTGTTTCGTTTTAGTATGTTGCAGCGATTAATGGAATGTAATGTGGAACATGACATAGGAATCAAGAATGAATTTTAATAAAGTATCAATGAAATAAGCAACTGAATAGACTTAAGTCTTTCGCAGTGTGTTATAAAATACAGTTCATAATAAAATACAACATGCATTTACAGCAATTCACGAGTAATGATGTTTATTCAGTAGGCTAATGTTTAGTTACCTAAATTTCTTGGGCCGTTTGGTGGGGGGGAAGCTGTTAGATTCAGTTAATGAAGAAAAAATGTTTTAGTTATAGCCAATTTTATTTTATTTTTATTTTCTAGTAGCTCTTCTTTCGTTTTATTGAAATTATGGCTTTATTCTTAGGAAGATAGATAGGTTCTGCTTTTGTTAACCATTACTATTTTGTTCATATACAGTTAGCCTTACAAGAGGAGAAGTTAAGACTAGAAGAGGAGGCTTTATATGCTGCACAACGTGAAGCAGCCAGGGCAGCAAAGCAGAAAAAGCTCTTGGAGGTGAGGGGAAAAAGACCCCAATATGTATCAGAGCTTCTGTTCTGTTTCTATGTGTGCAGACTTTGCTAATATCCTTTACATCTCAGGAAACATAATGAGGAAATTGCTTTGGCTTGTAAAATCAAGTAGAGAAAGAAACACACGATTGGGAAGTACGGCTGACTGGAACAGCTGAAAACAATCAGAATTGTTTGAAACAGCTTATGATGCTGAGTATAGATTTTGAAGGAGAGATGTCTGATTTTAATCTATAATGAGCTTAACGGACTCCTTATATAGAAGATACTGATCTTTAAAGTGACCTGTGATGGTTTTCTAGTAAAAACCCCTGAAATCAAGCACGCATTATGGCATCGTTTAGACTTGTAAAATATACTTCATGTATCTGTGCATTTAATTGTTCCTTATCTCTGTGGTTTGTGTTAACGTGAAGATACGTGTTACCAAGTTGTCTGAATTTACTGTTAACCCTGCTTTGAGCCTGAGGTTGGACTATAGATGACCTTCTGAGGTCCCTTCCAACCTGAATTGTTCTATCTTCTCGTGGTTTAAGTGTGTAATAGCCAAAGTCCAGTAATGACTTAACAGTAGTCTTTATTTATATAATACGTCTGTGCCTACTTTCAGATGTCTGGTGCCTTAGCTTTTGGAGCTTGGTCAAGCAAAACAAAAGCCACGTTATGTTTTCCTGCTCTCTTGAAAACAGATGCTGTTCTGTATCCTGATAGCATTTATTATTGATAGTTTTCATGTTGCAGTTGAAAGAGTTACATATTATCAGTGCGTTTAATATCTTTGCCATCTTAATAAGCTGTTAAAGTATGTGTTCTCGCAGAAATTGCAGGTTGCCAGAAATGTGTATGTTAAAAAGAACATTTTCACTTTTTGCTGTCTGTTTGTCTATAATGCATATGGCTGCAGTTCTGTAGCGTTTTCGAGGAAACAGTCCACTAGATACATGTTGAATTAGAATTAAGTTTTCAAAAGTACAGTTTTAGACTAATGGAAAAGTCTGAAACTACAGTAGGTATAGGGGAGATCTTTAACCCTAGTGTAATGTCTATATTGAAAACACAGTGAATTGAAAATTGCTATTTCCAGACTGGTAGCGATGACTGAGTGTTCATCTAATATTTATGCTGCTAAATATAGGTCTCATTTCACTTTTCTCTTTCTATCCTCTTGTCATTTGGTATGGAAAGGTTAATTCTTTGACCTTTTTATGCCTCCCTTTTTTTTTTTTTAGCACTTTTGGTCTATATAAAGTCAGCAAAAGCAGATTGTTTTATGGCTTTAACTGGTTTTTGTAGAAATGCTGTGCAAGAAATGATAGTTTTTGTGTCTTTCAGTATTTTTAATATGCACCTCTTTTAGTCAGGACCTAAGATAGAATGCATTATAGAGACTTTAATTTCCTCCTCATGAAATTAGTACCACTTATCTCCTTTACAACCAACCACCCCCCCAAAACTCATAGGGATTATAAGGATCTCTAAGGAAGTGTTTTTGTGTAGATATGCATCAAGCATTTAGCCTTTCTAAATAATGTAGAAGCCATTTTTGAATACATAACTCATCTGTCTGCTGTTTGTGGGCAGAAGTCTTCTCAATGAGAAAATAGGTTTTTCATTGGATGTATGACATCCTTTTAAAACTTAATTTGGCTTGCTGATGTTGCCCTACTAAATGTCAGGGTTTAGAACAGCGGAGAATTTTAATGTGTCCTGGAACATACAGTGCTAGATATTTGTATGTGACCTGACAAAATGGGTAGATAATTTAAATTGGATATTATGTGGGTATATGAATCTTAAAAGACAGGTTTTGCATATGTCAGTAATTGATTTTTATAGACTTGTTAACTATGGTGGTGCCGAATTTTTGTGTCTTTCTCCCTGCACACTTCAGTTTTCTCACCTATAACCAACATTATGTGATACAGTTATTTCTTCTACACTTCCCGTTTCCTTACTGGTTTCAATTTGCCTGTTCTGATACTTATTTAAATACCCGAGATGGAAAGCATGCCAAGCAAACAAATCCATCATCCTTTGGGACTGAAAAATATTAGCTGATCCAATGCACTTGCCGCACAAGACTATTTACCCACTGAAGAGCAATTCTTAGATGAAGTTAAACTTGACATTAAAAATTCTGGTCTATTTACCCCTGCTTCTCTTTTACACGGATAGATCTTTTAAGGCTGAGAAGAGATTTTTCAGAAAATAGAGTAGCTAGATACATTAGACTTGTCTATAAGAGACTAGCTTGTTCATTTTTATCTTAATCTTTGTCATAGTTACTGAACAATTACTGCTTCATAACTGATTTATCTCTAATCACATAGTTGATGTGCCTAGTTTTTAATGCTCTCTTTTTTTTTTTTTCAAGGCAGGGAAAAGAAACTTGAGACAACTTATGTTGTTTAAACCCTAAAACTTAAGCAGAACCCTACTTCCATGACATCTGTTGTTCCTCTTATAACTACAATATAAATGCATTTATGGCTTGTCTTGCATTTTTAATTCTGGTTTTCCCTGGTGATACCAAGAAAGCCTCTTCTATCTCAAGAGTGTAGAGGTATTAATAGTTTTGGCCTAGCAAAGCAACAAAGCTTTTATTAATCTAAATGAAGCACTTAGTGCTGATACAGACAACCAAAGGAGGTAGGCGTACTGCTTTGTACAGGGATAAAAGGGCTTGTAGGACATATTTGTTTTTAGGTGGTAGGCCGACTGTTCTTGCGCACAGAGCAAAACAAATCAAGCGTAACCCAGGTGTTAGCTGTGTGCTGAAAATACCAGTGGCTTAAGAACAGAAGACAATAGAGAAGAGGACCGATGCAATCGTGAATGGTGTTCACGTGTTTCCAGACAAATAGATGTACTTTTCCTTTTTTGGTGCATGAAATGGGTTAAAATTTTGATACTTTCTTTTAAATTGAGAGATTTCTGAGACTAAAACAATACCACTTGCATGTCACGTTCCCTTCAGTATTATAAAATTTGATCTTTATTTGAATGAACGTCGGTCTTTTCCCGAGTTGTACTTAGACCACTCCAAGGACCAAGACAATGCTCCTTCTAATGTCACAGTTAAAGGAATGCTTAATGTATTGAGTATATTACTCTGAGTGATTGCATTCAGCTTTTTCAACAATTTACTTCTTTCGATAGCAACGTAGACAGCAAAGGATAACACAGCGAGCGCATGCTGTTAATAATGGAGAATATCAGAGGTAAGATAGAAAATTTTATTAATGATAATTGAGAACCATGACTGTTTCTACTGCTGTTCCTCATCGCCTCTCATAAAAAAAAAAAAAGAAAAATCCACATATTTCTCAAACCTTATATGCGCGGCTTTTCTAAGTCAGAGTTATTTTTGTTGATTGAAGTTTGCTTCGTATGGAATAGTTATTGAACACAAACAGGTTACCATTAATGTGCAGAACTGGAGGGTAGTTTGCATTCATTCTTGTTTTCACTGTAGTTATTAGACTAATGCATACAAAATTGAAGCTACTTCCAGCCTGTTTGTTCATTAATATTATTAACTTAATGGTCTTCACTCCCACGTTGTGTATTTGGTGTTGGGAGGTGGGTGGGGAACCCTGCAGAAAAAAAAACCCAAAGAAATTTACTGTGGAACAGTATTTGAGTTTAGAAAAAAACTCTAAAACGCCTATTTTTGAATTGAAGAGAAGGGGGAATAGGAGGGAATTTCCTTAAGGGAAGTACAGTTAGAAAAGGAACTGTGAAAACTGAGGGTTTAGTAGGAACTAACCAGATTTTAGAAACGAAGGATTAACATATCTTCTGTGGCGTCCTTAGAGGTTTGTAAAGCTAAAACCAATACGTGCGTTGTTCTTGCAGCTCTGTGGCAGAAGATGATCTTGATTCTTTCTTAAGAAACACAAAATTCCAGTATGAAGCTTTTCGAAGTAGTAGTAAGTCTTCCTTTTCTTATGCATGTCTTTAAACGTTAAGCGACTGAGGAGCACAGAATACAACTTCTTATTCTAGATAAACGTCATTTATTTATATTTGTATGCATGTATATTTTTTGTGTACATAGATTTGTATTAAAAAATCTGATAGAAACTTACTTTCCTTTCTAATCTCTGGTGCTTCAAGTGTTCAAAAAAACCACAGCATATACAACTTGTGCTACAGCCATTCCAGTTCTCAAAAGCAAACCAGTTCTGTAAGCGAATGAGTCCTGTGCATGGATTTTATTTTACTAAGGCTTTCCAGCCGTCTTCGTGGAGGCAACATCAATGCAGTGAACTTCTCTTGTAAAAACCTAACTGTGTATTAGAGATGCAAATGTGTGTGTATAGCTCTTTTCAGTCGTTCCTTAGCAAAAATAATTAAAATGATACTAATGGTTAATTTTTTTCTAATGAAGCACAAGAGAGGATTTGGCTGCCTATAAGCGTATATCCGTAAGTTTTTTGATGACAGTGTGTGATAGTCACTAAAAACCTAGAGGACTGATGGTAATTCTTGGGAAGCACTGCGTGTGGTTTAGGGTTTTGGAAGGGGAAGGCTGGTTTTCAGGGCTTTTTTTTTTTTGCAAGCCTTCACGCACATCCAGCTGACAGCTTAATTAATTCCTCTATAGTTCTAATTAGACAGTATTGCTAAATGTCTTCTTGTAATACCTTAGTGATGCTGACTATTAAAAAGCTACTGTATATTCTTTGAAGTGAAGTGCTTTTTCAAATGTTCCTGAGGTTTAAAGGCCACAAAGCCCAATAAAAATTTTCTTTTGAAAGTTTAGTTTTGCATACTGAACCTCAAATTCAAGTATGTTTATGAATTAAAAATACTTCTTTTTTAATATAGGGCTTTCATCTGATGCTACAGTGCTGACGCCCAACACAGAGAGCAGTTGTGACTTAATGACCAAAACAAAATCGACGAGTGGAAATGATGACAGCACTTCATTAGATTTAGAATGGGAAGATGAAGAAGGTATTTATTCTGCCGTTCAGTTTCATTCTGAACTTCCAAGTTAAAAATGCTGAGAGTTTTAAGTATGTTGATGGCAAATTTGTCATTTTGAGAAGGGAAGGTGATTTAAAACTTAATTCTAATGGAATTTTTTAAGTGTGTAATGGTTAAACCGTAAATTATTTTTACTTACAAAATTGCTTATTTTGATAGGTTAACTGCCCAATAAGTGATTAATTTATTTGGATCCTTCAGTAAATGTCTTTACCTGCGTTTTGTGGAACTGACCTGTAAACTCGCAACAAAACTAATCGTAAAGAAATGCTGCCCTCTTGTGAGCCAGCAGCAGAAGGAACAGCTTGTTCTTTGTCTTAAAATGTGGAAGTTGGTCAGGAGTCTCTGAGTGAAGTATTTTGGGAAGCATTGTTTCTTT
This sequence comes from Cepphus grylle, assembly GCA_013401065.1. Classification (NCBI taxonomy): domain Eukaryota; kingdom Metazoa; phylum Chordata; class Aves; order Charadriiformes; family Alcidae; genus Cepphus; species Cepphus grylle. The sequence goes on from VZUD01000957.1 coordinate 236,913, forward strand.
AAACCCTAATTATTTCAATTGTAACTTCTACTGGAAACTTAGGTCTGCATTCCAGGTGAACATCCCAAGTATCCTAATTGCTGCTGCTGTTTGTTATAGATCTTTTCTGTTCTTTTTAGTAAATCTGTGAAAACTCTTGTCTTTGTTTCAAAGTTAATCCACAACTTTGAGACCTTAACTCGTGAAAAGCTCACCTACAATAAGCCAGGATTTCTTTTAGCCGATGCATAGCGCATTTTTTTTGTTTGCTTTAGTAGACTAGGTTTTGACAATCTGTTTAGCACTGTGAAGAGCACTAAAACATCTGGTTCAGAAACCTGTTTTGAAAGACTTAACTTTCACAGACTTACCCAGAAATCCTAGCATCTTTTTTTAGCTTGTGTGTGCAAGAGCTAATAGCATTCTAGAAGAACTGGAGCTAGAGTAGGATCATGTGTGTTCACGTACACCGGATTTCACGTTGAGAGTCACTAGCGTCAGTGGAGCAACAGTGTTCTGGGAACTGTGTGTTCTACACCGTGCTTAAGAAATGGGGAGATTGGCGTTCTTTTGTTTTTTTTTACAGATTGAGTTGTCCTCCCTCTTTAATGTGTTAGCTTAATGTAATATCTTTCTAATTAATTATTGAAAACCAGGTGAGAAGGAGATTCAGTCTTTCCCAGGCATACCCGCATGCAAAATGATCTTGTTCATTTGACTGGTTGAGGGTCTTGTGGTCGGTAAGTTACAGGAGTACTATGGGATTCCCCAGACATCTAGCTTTTCTGGAAATGGCACAATCATCTACTACGGCAAAATCATCTAATATTTACGTGCATTTTACATGTAGGGCAGCAGGCTGCATATATAAAAGAAAAGAAACACCGCCAGCGAGTTGTTTCACAATGTTGTCTGTCTTAGAACGCTCTAAAACAACATGACTGGCTGTTCTGTTCATTTGGGCCAAAACTGACTGCAAACTATGGGGCTGATGCGAACACCACCACCGGAAAACATACGGCGATGCTCAGGAGTGAAATTACCAGAGTTTCTTCTGATGATCTAACACAAACATAAAGGTACTCTCTCAAGATTATGTCTTTCTCATAAACGTGTCTTAAATCGCAGGCATGAACAGAATGATTCCAATGAGAGAACGCTCCAAAACAGAAGAAGATATACTCCGGGCGGCGCTGAAATTAAACAACAAGAAGACGGGAAGTAATCCAACTTCCGCCTCTGATGATTCTAATGGATTGGAGTGGGAGAATGACTTTGTTAGCGCTGAAATGGATGATAATGGCAACTCAGAATATGCCGGATTTGTAAATCCTGTATTAGATTTGTCTGCATCAGATGTAAGGATATCCGATTCTGATCGTCAAGACAGATAGTGGAGTTGCGTGACCCTTGTTTGTGACCAAATGTTGAAAAGTGGAATAGAATGTACAAAAGCAATTTGCTCTTTTATAACATGGTTCCCTTTTTCTTATAAATTGATCAGCAAGGAGCGGGAATGACTTGCTATCTGAATTAATTCAGAACTAAGTGCAATTTTATCATCTACCTTCTAAACTTTTATGAAACTGGGATGATTCCATTGTGTATATTTCTGGATATCTGGATTTAATATAAAATTATCTGCACTAATTTAAGCTTCACAGCTTGCCTATCTATATTTTAACTAGCCTTTTTTTCTGGATGATGTTTCTACTGATTTTGTTTTAAAAATGCATCATTGGCCTAACATTTGTCTCAGAAACAATCTTATATAATTTATCTAATACTTGAATATAGACACATAATTTTAAAGACATTTTATTGCCAATGTGTGCTTTTTGACTTGTTCTTTAGCTATTTAGAAGGTGTACCTAGCCAGCTGCAAAACAAATATCACATGTGGTAAATTGCAGTTTTTACCTGTCTAGCTTATAGTCTTCCCAGCCTTGTGTTGTACTCTTTACGTTTGTTTTATTTCTTTATTACTTTATGCTAAGTACAGTTAACGTCAATAAACATAGTATAAATCATCAGGTTAGGTAAGATATTGTCTTGTATAATATACCAGACTTAGCGTGTGCTAGGTAGAAAAACAGCTATAAAACTTCTTTGTGTGTCAAACTGGAAACTTTAACCAGTATCTAGCGGAGAACTGGCAGGACCAAAGTCTTCATTTCCCCGCCGCCCCCAGAACAGACCAACATCTGTTACTGCGTGGTCTTTAAAATTATTTAGTTGTGGGAAACTTGTAATTTAGATCGACTGGAACAATTATTGTAAAGCAGCATTCTCTGAGCGAACTGGGAGAGGGACGATTGCTCTGCTGCTGGGGGGGGGGGGCGGTGGAGAACAAGAACCTAAAGACTGAATGCCTATATCTGTATTTTAAAAAGGGAAAAAAAAAAAGTTTGAGTTAGGAAACAGTGTGTTTAAGTGCTCTAGCTTTCCTGTGCCTCTAAACAGGGTGGTTAATACTGCTAATACGGACTGAAATTCAAGGAGGTGTTCAGTTACTGCGAATCTGGTGTAATGTATCATGTAGTCTCCCCTGCTATTTAATGTAAGTTATACTTTTTAAACAAAGAAAAAGCTCACGGAAGAGAACATGCAAAACACTTGTAGATCTCAAGCTTTCCCCAAAGTTTCAGTAAAGCCATTCTACTCTACTGTTCTTTGGTGTAGCTGTCTTGTTTTTCCCTGGAAAAAGGGGGACGGGGTGTGACTTCACCATTGCGGAGTAAAAGCGACCTGCTGTGGTACCTGGTAGATCTGCATCATCAGAAGAACTGAATTTGTCGGTGAAAGCTGTTGCTCTTTTAGATCTATATATAATAGCGGGGTCACTACAGTGTGGTCCTTCTCGTGATAACTTGAACAAAGAAAGTGCACACTTGGATTAAGTATGTAGAAATATCAACGTTAATGAACAGATAAATCTTGTTGATAACATTCCATTTCTTAATTCAAGTTGTAGCGATGTCATAGAAAATATTTTTATGCAATTAACGATGTTTGCAATGCCTGTAATAAGCTTTAATAATTTGTACACACCAAATGTATATTTTTTTGGTTTGGCATAAGCTACTACTGTGTAACTTCTCTTGAACGTTTACTTGTATAATATATTCCTATGGAAGTGAAAGCAACTTTCTCAACATGGAAGTAGCACGGTTTTTTTTACCTGCTGAAACTGTAACTTTACCCTGCAGTGGGTGGCTGCTTTTCCTGACCAGTGAAGGTGAGGTTAACTTGTCCTGAGGGTGCTTTGAGGAGGTGAATTAGCTGATAGTCCTGCTTGTGGAATGAACAATCGCTTAGGAAAAAGGAAGCTGACTGCAGCTGAAGGCTTTTACTGTCATGGGCATGTTCTGTAGCATTCTGCTTTTCAGACTTGGGTGCGCCGCACCCAGTGACCTAAGTTATGGTCAATATTTGCAGGAATTTAAGGAATCGAAAGATTATATAAATAGCTCATGTAAAACAGTTCAACAGTACTGTAAAATGCCTATCTATACAAATTTACAAGTCATTAAAATTTTCTGTCAGTCTTACTTTTGGCAATGTTTTGTTTGTTGCTGGCTCTGTGGCTGCCATGTCATTCCAGGTGAAAGCAAGTGTAAAGATGAATTTTTAAAACATTACTTAAAATTACTTAAGTGTCAGCTAACTAAGGAAGGTTTTTAATCAATAATCAGCTGTGTTGTTCACTCCTGAATTCCATAGCATCCCCTCTGGAGACCTGTGGCTTTGGAAGCGCTAGCAAGCTGGGATAACGGAGGAGCCTGTGGAACGTGGAGCCCTTTTATGAGAAATGATCAGCTGTATCTTCGTACTTCAAAGGTAAGATAACCCTCCTTGTGTAATGCACGCGGCTTCCCTGTCTGAGCTAGTGCACTGTTTGAGTTGATTTAGCTGATGGTGCTGGTATATAGGAAATAGAGTGTTTTTAATAGGAAACTCTTATTTTTCGTTCCAGGGAAATGTTTACTGAGTTGTTCATCTCTGGTTGTACCTATGTTTCTATGCTAAAATGGAGCCATTGTCGAATATACAATTATTTGACGTATTTGGGCAGTCTGTTCAGAGTTATTTGGTTAAGCATAAAGATCACGTTTCAGCATTGTCTTTTAGTTTTCTGTGATTGTGACTACTAGGACAGCTGAGCCAAGCAAAAACGTACGAAACACGTTAGCTGTCGGTGTGTGTGTGTAGTATCTCTCACAATTAAGTTAGCAGCATTTGACTAGTGGCAGTCTTGGGGTGGGGAGAGGCAGAAGCAGAATGTGTTTCTGGTGGACAAAGGGTGTTCTGATACGCCCGTCCTGAAACAACAACTGTTCTTCAGTCAGACTAACTTCTGCTGGCCAAATCAACACAGTGATAGGATCCTCCCAGGAGAGGGTTCATTTATTAATGTGTGGTTTGGGGTTGATGATGGTTGGGTAACTATGGTTGTAGAAATGACTAGTGTTTGGAAACCATTAAATGGCTGTTTTGTTGGGGTTTTTTTCCTGTTTTCTGGAGATGTGCCTAAGGAACGCTCCGCTCTAGATCTGTGGATGTCTGTAGAGCCCCTCTGTGCAGGGTGAATGCGAAATCTACTGAGACAGAGCACTCTGAACTCTGCAGACCAGGTGGAAGACGTTTCTCAGGTAATTACTGTTCTTAGATGCTTCCGTTTATATGTTGCACTTGAAAATTTGAGACTGCGGTTGTCACCTTTTCTTTAGGTAATAGCCCAGAAGGTGTAAACAATTGATGTGATCAGTGCTCTATGTTAATGTCCTGTGTGTTGGGGCCAGTGAACAGAAACTGGGTAACAATACTGCTTAGTGGTAGTATCGGCAACCTGTTGTTTGAGTCCAAAACACTACAAAACAAGAACCTGCATGTCATCCGTAATAATTTAGGAGCACTAATGGGAAGAGAGCTGTTTACTGGGAATGCAAAACTAACGTTCCCTCCTGCCTCCCACACGAGCCGAATTAGTGACCATAAGACATCTCATGCGTTTTAGATGAGAGGCTGACTTAATGCAAAAGCTTTTATATATAAGAGCTTGTTTCAGACTATACTTGCATCTTGCTCTCTTTTTCTAGACAGCTTGTATTTGCAGGTATTGCCCAATCTGTCTAATTAAAGAGTAGGAAGACTCACATTAAAAGCATTTAAAAGCCGAGCAGCCAACGAGTACTGGAAACCTGCAGGCAGCAGCACCATGCCTGGTGATACCTGCTCAGGTTTGTTTTGTTAAGCTGAGGGGCTGGGTGTGAGACAGAGGCTGAACTGCACATCTAGGCTAATGATTCTAAAAGTTAAGTAACTCCCAGAGCCTAGTTTAAAGAGTAGAAAACGTGTGAACAAGGTATTTTTTGGCAAGGATGAGATGAACCCACAAATGAAATTCCACATAAGCCTGTGTTTGAGTTGCACTGCCTTTCCTGTGACTTTCTCTCGCTTGTTTTTGTTTGCCTTCATCTCAGGTTATGTTGTGTAGTTCCTCCTCTCGGTTATAATTCTGGTTTTCTTGTAATAATTAATGCTGAAATGCCTCCTAATGCGCATCCTAATGTTTAGGCATGGTAAGATGGGTAACCCTTAATGTTTGCTCTGTTCTGATTCTTGCCAGTGTGTCTTTCAGGCAAACTGAAATACTTGACGAAAAAGAAGCGCCACTGAAAAGCTGAGCCCCTAGCAAAGAAAAACTTAACTGAAACAACCTGAGAAATACTTAAATGAAAAAAAAAATTCTAAGAGAGCTTGGGGTGGGGGATAGAGGTAGAAAACTTGCTGGAAGTATTTTAGTGAACGCTTATCTTGGAGCCATGTCCACTTTTACATAGTGCAGAATAGTGCCTGTGAAAATCTCTTATCTGGATTGTCCTGGAAATAATTTTATTCACCATAAGTGCTTTTAGATTGTAGTTGTAGAAGACAGCAGGTCCCTACTTGGCAACCGAATGCTTTTATTATAAAGCTTATCTGGATTTTTACATACCGTGATCACTGACACTGTGTGTTTGTTTCCATTCACAAGCAAAAGCAGTTAACTTGCAAAAAATATTTATTTGAACTCATTTTAAAAACAGAAGAAAAATCTCACTGCTGAGTTAATAAAACCATGAACTTTAAATGACTATGCTGACGAAGTGATTCTAAGCTGTAAAATCTGTAAAGTTACAACCTAGGCTTGAAAACGCTGTTTGGAATTTCACATCAAAAGCAAAGCACAAAGTATAACAAATTCATGGAGACATTACGTCCCTACTTAGTGAAAACAATGTTTTGCGTGCTCTACAATAATGCCTGTTAAATGCACCTTCGAGTTCTTGAATGGAATCTGCTGCGATGGATTTGAGTGGCCCTCTGTCTCCCGCACGTTACGTGGCAAACAGTGGTGCTCAGACAGCACGTACGCCCTGGTGAAGACAGTGGCAGGAATCTCTTTCTGTTGAACAAAGTATGTTCTGACATGGCCGTGCTGAAATCAAAAAGTAAGAAGGATGGCGTGCAGTGGTGAAAACCATCAAGACCAGTGGACTGAGATGACAGCCTTCCTTTTCGGAAATTGCGCAGGCTTCAATTGATCAAAATCTGATCCAGCCTCCTTCTCCCTGCTAGCATGACTCATTTTCATCAATCTCCATGGGGCTTTTGCTTTGGGAAGGAAACAAGGAGGGAGAAATGCCATTTTCTGGTATAGGCAGCAGGGATGGCAGGCATCTTTCTTGTAAGATTGGCACTTCAGCCAAGTGTAAGTAAGTCTCAAAATAATCCACGGACTCCCCTTCTTCAATCTCTGCTAAAATCTGGTAGTCCCCAAAACATATGATGCACTTCCATGGCAGGTCAATTTTGTTTAAGTACCCCAGTTCTGTTTGGCCCACGAGCAGTTTTGTTTTCTTGCTCATGTTCTTGATCTCAAAACAAAATTCTGAGCTGTTCAGTTTCCTGTAAAACTGCAATGCGAACTGAATCCGAGAAACACGAGTGTCCATTAAGTTATAACGGCAGACATTAGAATCGCGGCCGAACTTGGGCATTTCATCTACCCTGACCTGTTCTCTCTTATGGAAATTCAAGCCACGAAACATCATCTTGTCTTCTTGGCAAGGATGGTAAAAGGTCATGTGGAGACACGTTACTGTTTCTTCAGTTCCAGCTTCTTCAAAAGAGGTCATGATGAAACGAGTCCTCAAAACTACAAGACAGAAGTAAAATCACAGCATGAAATCACTGCGGTACCAAAATGAACTGCCTTTAAAAATGTGGCGTTAAAGCATTTCATATACTATTGTATAGTGACAATTAATAGCAAATTGGCTGCCAGGAAGCGTAATAAAACCACTGGAATGAACAAGTGGGACTTGAGCGTACCCAGACCACGGCATTAACCATTTCCCACCGCTTTGCCAAGGACTCGTTGGGTGACCCCAGCGAAGTGACAGATTGCTTGGGGCTGAACTCTTCCCAGCTGCCGGTCTCTGCTGCGCTGGCTGCTAAGCACTTCAGAACTCTGCAAAACACCCACCGCTGTAAATTGCCGCCAACTAACTTTTCACAAGGATCTCGCAGGTAGATTTATCTTTGGAAGATGTATGTCACTCAGCAGTGACAGTGAGGTTTACTTTTTGGACTTAAAATGGAGCATCTGTCTGGGCCTGCGTGCTCACAGTGTAGTCCTCTGGTTAGAAGGTAAAATCATAGACTGGTTTGGGTGGAAAGGGACATTAAAGATCATCTCATTCCAGCCCCCCGGCCCTGGGCAGGGACGTCTCCCACCCGACCAGGTTGCTCCAAGCCCCGTCCAACCTGGTCTCGAACATCTCCAGGGATGGAGCAGCCACAGCCTCCCTAGGCAGGCCGTTCCAGTGTCTCACCACCCTCGTAGTGAAAAATTTCTTCCTGACACATAATCTAAATCTACCCTAGCAGAAAAAGGACTTTCACACATGCAGTCTGACTGCAGGCAGTAACATTTCAAATGCGTATGAAGCACTCTTTGGCTCCTGATTCTGAATTTACCTCTTGTATGAAGTGTTTAAAAGTGACTGGTGTGACAGTATGTAAAAGGACTGCAGAAGCTGGAATACCAGCGAGACCTAAAGGAGGAATTGCCCCCAACTCTAGGTCTTTCCCCGTTGCCTGTTGGAAGAACTCCAGCAATCTGCTGCAGAAGTACTTAACGAGGCACTAGAAATAACAAGTAACTTTGGGAGGTTGGTTCATTGTTTGTTTGTTGTTTGGTTTTTTTTAAGCTTCTCACATGCAGTGCAGAGACACTTGTTTATGAACTAATTTCTGTTCCAATGTCTGAGTGACCGCAGTGGGTCCAAATAAAACCTGAGACACTTTAGGAGACACGGTGATCTGGTCCTCCGTACGTGCAAGGCCAGTGTTTTCCTGCACTGAAACTTAGTGTAGAGAAAGAAAAGACGAAGTACTTAAAGTAGGAACCAGAGAATGAGCTCTTGGCAACTCATCAGAAAAAAGCATGAGCAGCCATTTACCTTGTCATGTTTCTCCTAGACGGCAGTGAGTTCCCGACAGGTCACACACGGATTCCGAGCTTTATCACCAGCTCTACTCAGCGAATGACGCTGAAAAGCAGCTTGCCATTTCATCGGGTTTTTATTATGGGTAGGTGAATCATCCTGACTTGGGGAGTTTTTTTAAGGCTAAATTATACCACTGTACATAAACTCCAAGCACGGTGAATGGTGCTATGTCAGTGCGTTAATTTCTGTGTGAAACCTCAAAATCGCTTCCTTATTATACCTTACTTAGATATCTTTCTTCTTAAACCTTAGACTTATTCAGTAGTACTAGTTGAGTAACCTCAGCTCGCTTACTTGAAGTAGGCTACAACAGTGGTTCTACCAAGCCTAGGTGGTTAGAGAGAGAACTTCAGCTAGCTCTCGGAGCTCACTTTAAAACAAAGAGATGGCCTGATGGCAGGTTATTCCTGAAATAAGAGGATGCCAGATGTTATTTGAGGTCAGTTTCGGTTAAAGGGGGAAACCCAAGTCATCTCACTGAGTTCACAGAGCGGCCTGCAGAGAGAGTTTTCTGTCTCGAGGCTGGGGCTGAATTGATAACAACTTCAAAAGCATGTTCTGCTTCCGTTAGCAGCTTCCTTAATTGGTTTCTGAAATGCATCAGGACTGGGCAAAACACAGGAATATGAAGAAATGTATTTTGATAAATCTGCAGTGTATACAACTATGTCTCTGATGAACACAAAATATTGGCTTTGTTCAAGTTGATGAACTTTACAAATGGCTACATTAGTTAATTCTGTCTGCTTGTGGTCTGCTCGTGTGCTACCTCTGGCATCCCCAGCTCAGCTGCCCTGTCCTGTGTTGGGGGTTTGTTGAGGCTGGACTGGACATAATTTCACGTAAATAGTGCAGGAGTTTCTATTTACTAGGCTGTTCTGCACAGGAGACAGATGTTGGAGAACTCCAGCTAGAGAAGGAAACGTTCTACACTTGCATCCAGACGAATCCTGCAACTGTAAGGCACCCATTGCACGGCTGTTGTCTGTACCTTCATTTCAGTCAAAGGAGTTGTGATTTTGCCTCTTTCCCTTCTCCCAACATCCTCATCATCCCCATTTTTAGAGACAGGGGGTGACACAGGATTCGGGATGCCCTACTTGAGAACCACAGGGCTCCTGTTTGTTCAACGATGTGCTCGAGAGCTGTAATGCTCTGCCTTCGGCTTATTGCTCAGGGAGCTCTGCCAGCTTGCTTTTGCAAGTCAAAACATAAGCGTTTTGTTATTTAACTATCATTTTAAATGACCCTGAACTTTGAGGCAGGAGCGGTGCAGAACCTGCTTCCCCAGCACCTCGTGCAAGGCTGTCTCTCCTTTTAGCCTCTCCCAAACGCCACGCTGTGCTCTCTAACGTGTGTTTTAACCCCCGCTAGACCCACAGCTCGCCTGCCAAACTTCCCTCAGCCCCGGGCAGCTCCGTCCCGCCTCCCCCGGTGTGCCCGTACCCGAGGAACCGGTATGTCCCCCTCCCGGCCACCCCCTCACCTGCGGGGCGGGTGGGCGGCAGCGCCTCCGGCGGGTCCTGCGGGGCAGGATGCGGGCTCCGCCGGCTCCTCGGCACCCGGTGCTGCGGGGGAACGGCGGCGATGGCGGGGTTTGGCCCCGAGGGGAGGCGGTGGAGGGTTGGTCTTGAGAGGAGGAGGCCCGGAGGGCGGGAGGCGTTGGATCTGCCTTGGCACCGCCTTGGCCCCTGTGAGGTTGTCCTTGGGTTGTTTTTCCAAAAAGCCGGAAGGAAAAAAAAATACAATTAAAAATAAGCTTCAGCCCTGTCTGGGGTGGTATGTGGGTGTCTGAGAATCCGGCGCCCATCAGTGACTTACTGAAACCCGTGGTCACGAGCGACGGTAAGGGTATGATCCAGAGTTTGCAGGCTCAGGTTTCAGGCAAAATAATTTCACCTCTCATATCAACACTTTGAAGAGTAAAAAGCTTTGGTGAGCACCATGCCGTAAGCATAACAGTTGAGTGATGATGTTCTTAAATCGGGTGTTCTAAAATATTAGGTTATTTGCTGTAAGCAATGCTGCTTTGGCTTCATTGCACTGCCTTTTGGGGGAAAAAACCTAGTCTTTCCTTGGATGCTGATCTAAGCTGAACTGAAAACTTTCCGTTTTACTAGAAATCCTGAGGCGGCCCTGCCCATCTGGTGGGAAAAAATGAGCAAGTCTCTCTTCATTCGTCTGCTTCATTTTTCTTACTCAGCAAGATTATTCCCAAGCGGAGAACAAGAGGCAGAGTGCAGAAAAAAACCTGTTTCATCTCCGTTTGAATCCTAACTACTCGTCCTCCCTTACCTGTGCTCGTACGGTGTTGCGATGAGCAGGGTGATGTGTCTCAGTAGGTTTGATTGCCTTGGCATGGGTGGTGAAATACTGTGTTGATTCATATAAACAATTTTTCATTTGTGGGTTCCTTTTATTTATTCAACAAACAGGTAAGTTGCTCCTGGGTTGATAAGTTCCTTTGTAGTTCTTGTAGAATAGCTTTTATCTGTACAGAGGCAAATGCATCTGCTGCCTATGGCCTTTTCCCATAGATCAGAAAAATAAGGGGTTAGACTGTGTTTTGCAAGAAGTCACGTTGAAAAGCAGGGAAGGAAAACGGATCCTTCCAAGCTTCTCCCTTTGCAGAATGCCTTTCCTGCAGCAGGCACGGCCAGGCGTGTACGCTCACACAACAGCACTTTGCTGCCTTCTGGAAAAGCCGGAGTTGTGCAATCCTGCTGTTTATTGTTTCTCTTGATGGCTATAATTCCTGTCAGCCCTTTGGTTCCGGAAGCAGCCTGCTTCCCGCACTGCGAGAGAGCTTTTCTGTTAGGATTATTTCAATATTTGTACCTACTAAGGTATGTAAGTACCCTTGGTTGGTTTTTTTTTTTCCCCTAGGACAATGTAACCTCATAGTAACTACATATTCCTTATTAATTTATGATTTAAATACAGCTCTGCGTGATTTCGTACAGGAGAAAACAGGAACTGGATTTACTGGCTCTGTCTTTTGTAAGTTTATAACTGGTTGAAATGCTGCCAGCTTCAGGAAAACAACTCCAGGTTTGCCCCGTATGAGGAAAAAAACCAAAAAATTCAGGCACTCTGTGCTTGGGGGGTTTTTGGGTGATCTTCCTGCTGAAATAGTTACGTGGTTTACTAGAGTTCATTCCTGTATAACAATAGCTTCCTGTTTTTACTGAAATTTCTTTGGGCAGAAGCAAAACTGCACATAAATGTGTAAAGCTTTGTAGGGCTGAGCTGCGCTGCGTGGTGAGCAAGCCGCTGGGACTTGGGCCAGGGGAGCTGATGGCAACATTAACCTAGTAGCTCTTGCTGCTGCCTTGTTTTGTGTTGTCTGCACAACCCCTTTGTCCCCTGGGGTTGTGGCTATCCCCAGACGTGCTTTTTCCTTTTCCGGAGTGTGAATCTACTCTGATGTCCCTGGAGTTACCACACGGATAATCGAGGTCATGGAAATTTGAGCCTTACCACGGTGGCACAGGGCATTCCCCTGCATTACGAAGACGGCATGGGGTATGAAAATAAAGATGGAGCAGAACCGTGCTCTCCTTTCGAGTTGCCTTCCAGCTGGCTGGTTTTTAGACACCTGTATTCCTTGTCTTGCCAGTCCCTGGAGAGGAGGAAGGTCTAGGAAAAGTCATGCTCATTACTTTAAATGGATGTTTCCTGCTTATGTATGCCTGGTGTGGCTTCTCTATGTAATTATCGGTGGCGCGTTATCGATGCTAGACATTGGGGCAAATTAAGTATTTGTAATGCGTAGGCTGAAAGACTGGGGTGCTTCTGGCTTGGCTGTGCTGGTGTATTGTTTTTCTAACAAGTTATTTATTAGGCTTTGGATAACTCCAGAGCCTAAACAGGCAAATCTGGAAAACGGAAAAATACCAGGAACTCTTATATTGTTTTCAGTCATGATTGGCCTTGAAAATCTGAGTCAGTGAGGGCCAATATGTTTCTTTGCCTTTCTGGGAAGTTTGTGATAGGTCAGAAGAGTTCTGGAAGGTGTGTTCTGGGTTAGTGAGTGGAAAGAGCGGTTTTGGATATCTGTGTTTGAGCTGTTTCTTTCTTGAGTGACTCAACGTGAAATCTTCCTTCCTGGGCTCCCTTCCTATGCTTTAACAAACGCTAAGAAACTTTCTATTTCTCTCTGCTATTTAAATTGATGTGATTAAAATTTCTTTATCCTGTTGGATCAGCACCAAGTCTGACCTGACTGCAGTGGTGCTGAGATTTCACCACGGTTCTGTCCTTCCCTCATAAGGCCAGGCTTTTTACACGTGGTGATCAAAGGTGCAGATGTAGTGCTTAGGTTTGCCAGCTGTGTGACAGGACAGGTGCAGGTGTAAAGGGTGTCTGCACTTGGAAATGTTGCGTAAGGATGATTTCTGTGGTTTTCTGGTGGCCTTTTTTTGGCTTACCGGCTTTCCTGCTCATTGGTACAGCTTGTTGGCGGTGCTATTGTGTGAATACTGAAGCAGATGCTGTGACCTAGCGAGACCTCTCATCTCGAACCTTGCATTAGAAATAATTGCAGGGGATTTGAACGCATTGGGGTTTTGGTTTAAGGCAAACGCGTAGAGATGCCGTTTTTCTGCAGAGTTGGCCTCTCGCCACAAGGGGACATGAGCAACGCGCTCGTGTTTCCATGTCATGCGTGCGAGAGATGTGAAGTGCATCCTCTCTAGTGAGGTTAGCAGAAAGCCTGCCGATAGCTGCTTTAGAGCCATAAAATCCAGGCTGGTGGACGTGTTTACTTTTGCGTAGACGATGCTAGGGTATAATAAGACTCATTGCCTACACCTGTAACGTGCGTGTAGGGTTCAAATACCAACCTGTGCCCTCCTGCTGCTCTTCCTCTCTGCTTCACATGCAAAACACCTTAGTGCTGTTGAGGGTACGGGGGCAGGAGCCAGTAGGTGGCAATGTGTGACCAGACATGGGGAACCACCGTTTGTTTTGGGGTTTTTGGTGTTTCTGGCTTAAAACAAAACCTATGAGACTTCATTTTGATATTGCAAGGGCTGTTGTGGTACTTGTAAGTTAATCGTTATAATGACAGTGGTGATGTCCAAGAGAGTTTGAGAAAGGCATAAGAGAGTACACCAACAACCTGTAGCTAGGTTCTGCAATGAGTTATTATTACTGTATAGCGACCAAGTGTCTCATCTTCAAACTGAAAAGAAATAGGTCCTTCTCGAAGACATAAGTATTCCAAAAATAAAGCAAGGTACTCAGCTGGATCTCAGTGCGAGAGGGTGGAGGTGCATTCGCTGATATTTCAGACGTTGATGCCAAGAACAGTTCCGCTCCATGAGGCAGAGAGAATGTCTTCCAAAGGAGGAAGAGAAAGCACAGTTCCCTCTGTTTATTGGTTACTTTGTTCCTTGTTGACTTAGGAAAAAGAACACATCCATTTCGCATCTCATTTGACCTGAATAAATTGATGAAGAAGCTCACCTTGACTAATGAAGATAACTATTTCTTACAAGATAGACTTTGTTTATGCCACTCTCCAAGTTCTCATTTTTTTCCTCTTTCTACATCATGGCCTGCCCTTGGTCCCCCTTCTGAACCCTTCTAGCTTCTCCCCTTGGCTTCTTTCTTGCCTGTTTGCTACCTCAGTTTCTCTTCCATCTTCCTGCCCCTCTTGCTGTCTGTTGTTCTTCCCTCTCGCCATCCTCCTGATTGTTCTTCTTACCCCCTCTTTCGCTCCGTCCACCCTTTGTTTGTTTTTTCTCTGGGGCCTTTCTCCCTCTGTCTGGATTCTCTCCCTTTCATCCATCCCACTGCCCTTATTTCCTCTTTCTTCCTAGTCTGCTTTTACTGCTCAGGAATAGACACCTGTGGAGTGACTTACAGGACATGTGAAACCACGCAGTCAAGGGGCAGCAAGGAAATAAACACTGGGAAGAGACTGGGAGGTGGAACAAACTGATCTGTCTGTTGGCAAGACCCAGTAGTTGGTCCTCAGCATTTCCCTCCTTACTCTGTTGAAGTATAAAATAGCTGGTAGAGATTTAGGGCTAGAAAAAGAAAGCACAGCGAGGACGCTGTGGAAAGAGGAGGAGGTGTTCCTTGTGACTTGGAGCCCCTTCTTATTGAGAGCTATGCCTTTGGAGGAAGGTTCATACAGCTTGGTGGGAGAGAAGCTCCTGTAATTCCAGCTTTCATGGGACAAGAAGCAGAAAAAGAAGTGTAAGGGAGGTTCAGTGCCATAGAACGGGTGCTTGCTTCTTGCTCAAAATTAAATCATCTTTAAGCCCTGATACAGATGAAAAATTGTCAGCTCTGCCATGCTGTCTTTATTTTTTTTTAAGTTGGAACAAAGCCTGGAGCCTTAAGCATGTTGGGGCGTCACGTTTCTCCAAGAAGAGTGTCTTAATGAGTTTCAGTAGAGCTGAAAATGAAAAAATAATTTGTGCAACTTCAAAGCACAAATGGGGATGTGTAGTCTGTGCGCAGCTGCTGCTCGTAACTGTGCTCACAGGATTCCCCTGTGTCTTCTAATAATAGTTAGAAAGCTGTGGGGTTTTTGTTGGTGAGCACTACTGGAGTTCTTTGTTTACCGATAACCGTGAGTCCAGCTTTTCAGTTATTTGGTGGTCACCTCCTGTCTTTTGTATGTGGAGGTGATTTACCAATTGAAATTTTGCTCCCCTAGTCGTATGTTGCTACAGCTGTAGCTGGCATGTACATCTCCTGACATTTGTTATTTGGTGGAACTTCTCTCAAACCAGAAAGAGAAAACACTTGGCATACAGATAAGGCTTTTCTTCTGTAATTGCTTCCGAGCACTATGCAATACATGTGTCACTCTTTGTTTTCCCCACCTACAGATATCCTGTGAACTTCCTACATGTGACCTATGATACCTTCATGATAACTCAGTTTTTAACCTTGCCAGATTGACGAGCTATATGAG
>VZUD01000957.1:307739-355387 GCA_013401065.1 Cepphus grylle
TACGAGGTAAAGGCCAACTGGGAAAGGACTGGAAACGCAGCCATGGGTTTCAGCTCTCCTTACCAGAGCGCTCTTTGTGTGGCTTCCGATGGCAGCAGAAGAAGAAAAAGAAGCCCCGCGACCGGGTACCAAATACCCTTCGAGCATAAAACCAGTTTGCAGATGAAAGCCTGAAAATGCCACCTGCACACTTGCGAAGACCCGCATTATCCTGCGATATACTCTGTTTTTTTATGCAATAAATAGGCTGTTTTATGTAGTACGCACACTGTGTACTTAACGCATTATATAGTATGTATAGGGTGTATATACTATAATATACGAAGTGCATTATACCTAAATAAGGATGAGCTGCATGGTTTCAGAAACACAGGGAAAGCGAACACTACCTTTGCAGCGATGAATGACTCTTCCCCACAGTCTGTTCTTACTGAGACAGGCCAAATTCCCAATGATCAACAAATGCCTCTTGGCTCTCGTTAGCGCAACGTTCATTCGCTTTTCCGAGTCTATGAACCCAACTTGTCTCGTTCTTACACACGAGAGAACGACGATCTCCTTCTCGGCTCCTTGGAAGGCGTCGACCGTGGAGACCTGGACAGCTTTGACTTGAAAAGCCTCAGAGTGAACGCCGCTAAGCACATTTTGGATCTGTAGATAAATTAGTATGGGCGCTGATGAGTTAATGCCCATCACAGGCAATCGCATTTAGTTCTCCCTTCGAGTTCACTCTTCCTATGTCAAACGGAGTCCATGTTTAGAACAAATAGATTTAAGGAAACCGTTTTATTGATAAGCTACACAAACCTTACACATCTGTGATTTATAAAGAGTAATCACACCAACTGCAGATCCTTCAATTCCACTCGCAACCAGAGCCTGGAGGAGCTTGACTGTGAAGTGAACTTCTGCCATGTTGTAAAAGCTGTTGTCTCTTTCCATCTGCAAGGAGGGAAGAAGATTTCTACGTTAGCTCTCGCAAACAGAAATAGCGGGGAGGAAAAACCACAATATTGACTTTTTAGAGAAGAAATGCTTAAAAAACCTCAGCAACTTACTTGCTCTACTCCATTAACACTGTAAAAGCATAGCGTTGGAAGCCAATCCAATAAAGGACTTCTGTCTTTCTCGGAAACCCCATCTATCAGGTGTCCTTCGTAGAACAGCTCGTTGGCTATGGCACTAATAGCGGGGTGACATCGGTACTGTGTCCGAAGAAGTATTGGTTGATGTCCCTAGAGAGTTATGATACAGAAAGCGTGACTAGGAAGAAGAGCTACTATGTGTTTTGCAATGCCAGCTAGGTCCAACAAGAAATAAGCGGACACACTTAGGCCCAGGCCCGCCACACACTTAGGCCCAGGCCCGCCACACACTTAGGCCCAGGCCCGCCACACACTTAGGCCCAGGCCCCTTAGAAGAAATACCGTAGCCCCCTATTCTTCTACCTGGACTGAAAACTGCACAGAAAGATCAGAAGGCACAACTTGGCACTTGTTCAATCTGTTCTTGTTTTCCATTTGTTACGCTTACACATTTCTGCGTGCCGGGAAAACAACATTTACAGAGGAAAGGCGCTAGAATGGAATCTGCTTAAGTAAAAAACGGGCTGAAATACCCATCCTCTGACACCTGAACCAGAACTCTTCCAGTATCTTCAGTGGACCTACAATTCCACCCTCCCTCTTTCCTAAGGAGTAGTAGATACCATTAAGCAAAGCCGGTCAAAGAGAGTCTGCTCCAATCCCTGTTCGTGAATGCTCTCAGACCCTTGAACAGTGGGCGGTAATTGCTTGGGGTCTCCAACGAGGACCAGCTTTTCACACTGAAACCTAAAGAAGCAATGTTAAAATTTAAGGTAAGAAGTTCTAAAAAGAATGCCTAAAAGTAACGAAAGCGTGTGTTGTGTTTGGATAATCACAGATAGCTTTCCATCAGGCTCCTTCCTCCATCACCCTCTTCCCACAGTTCAAGCAACACAGTAACTCCAGGAAGGCACCCAAGAGCAGGTCTCAATTTAAAACGCCTCAGCTTGTATTTTAAGGTAAGACCTCAGAGTTTGTGTTATTAAGAAGGTTTGGCAGTTACTTGAGGTTGTGTCAGTGGTAACTAGAAGACATTTCTTCGCCAAAAAGGCACAGGGAAGCTGTACCTGGCAATCGGAAGGAGAGAAGCGGGTTCAGTCATCTGGCTGCACTCATCCAGCATCACCACGGGGAACTTCAGGGTGTTCAGACACGGGAAGGGGCAGGCAGCACACGTCGCTCCAATCACTTTTACCTTCAGTATTAGTGAGGGAGAAAACATTAAGAGCATTTGATCATAGAATCGCTGAGGTTGGAAGGGACCTCCAAGATCATCAAGTCCAACCATTAACCTCCCCTGACAAAAACCACTTCTAAACCATGTCCCTAAGCATCACATCTACCCTTTTTTTTAAACACCTCCAGGGATGGTGAATCCACCCCCTCCCTGGGCAGCCTATTCCAGTGTTTCATAACCCTTGCAGTGAAAAAATGTTTCCTAATATCCCATCTAAACCTCCCCTGACATAACTTGAACCTGTTGCCTCTTGTCCTGTCGCTTGTCACCAGGGAGAAGAGGTCAGCCCCCGTCTCTCTACAACCTCCTTTGATATGCCATAGAACACGCCTGAATTCCTTTTTAGCAGTTCTACTGCATGCCGTGTCACATCTCACAAAAAAATGATATTTTAACTGTCAATAAAAGGCACTGTGTGTGCATGGAGATGGATCCACGGTTAGCATCTCTTACGCCTGGGGTGTTTACATGTTAAAATCATTCACAGATTCATCTATTTTAAGACCAGATCCGGTCTGGTACAGAGGGACTTCAGACTTCACAGTCTTCACAAAACTTCTGAGCCCCAAGCAGCCGAAGTGGCAACAACGGCCACTAGGAGTAAGCACAAGAAACAAATCCCTCAGATCTACTTAGTTGTTACCTTACAGCAAGCTGAGAATTTGAGTCTAGGACCGAGGAGAAAAGGCAAATAACTGCACAGACCAGAAATGGACAAGATTTTTCTAGCGGAAGTAGTAGTCTTAGAAGGTACACGCTTTGGTTAAAAGTTGCTTAAAATATACTTGAAACCTTCTTGGCAATTTGTACTCGACTCTAGGATAGATTTAGCTCCGTCCTTATCTTTTACCTTTATGACTATATAACTCTTAGTTTCAAGGTGACGGTGCAGACGGGCTGTGCTCAGAAGTTTTTCCCTCCCCAATTTGTAAACGAGATCGGTAATATTAAATCCGACCGCAGTAACATTCAAAAAGGGTTTCCGTCTCATATCACCGAACAGGAACTCCAAGCGCAACACAGAGCAGTCGTACGGAAGCAGGACACTAAGCTATGCTTGTGGAATCAAACCCGTCCTAGTCCTAATAATATTCTCTTTACTTTTAAAACTGTAGGAGCTTGGCAGGCGCGAGAGGGGATTCCCAGTGCTGGGCCCTGCGGATAAGACAGCGCGAATCCCCGCTTCCCCACCCCATCGCTTGGACCGTACCTGTTGCAGTATTGCTTTATTGGTCCCCAGTTTGTGTTGCTCAATGCTCTTCCTTACATATATTTTTTCAACCGGAGTTAAGTCTTCTTTCATGAGAGCAAGCAGCTCTTTTAGCTGCTCATGTTCACTCCCTGAGCCAGCATGTAAACTTAAAAAAAAGATTTTTATAACACACATTGCAATGACTGAAAATGACAGTGCTTTCAGTGCGCAGCGCAGACCCAATATAGAAAAATAATCCTACTTTATACGTAATGGTACTTTACAACAAGGTGTGACCCCGCCCAACTCCAGCTGAGATAGACTTGTCTAATTCCTGTTATAAACCAGACCTTTATCCCCCCCCAGCTCAGACCCCGCCACCCCAACCGGAGACACACCTGCAGTAAGCGACTTCCCCAAGTACGCGGCTCATTTCAGAGGGGAGCAGAACCAAGGAGAAGCTTTTCATTCTTAATCCATTTTATACCCTCGGGATGCTACTGACACCAAGGAATGGACATTTCATCTTTATTCATCTTGGTCTTGACTTCCTTCTCTCAAATGGAAGATACTATCTAGATGGCTTGCTTTTAAGTAAAGGACAAACCCCCAGACGCTATAGCAAAGATAACTTGGGTTAGCAGAGAATTCACAAGTTCCTACCATTAATTCCCTGAAGATTAAAATTTACAATTACTTCCTCCTAGTTCTTACCACTCCAGCAGTACATATCTATTCCAAGTCTGTCTCTTTTGCTTTTCCTCCTTGTGCACATTCCCTAAATCGGTAACTGTCCTTATTTTGCTCTCCTCAACCATTAAAAAGCACCATTCAGCAACAAGTGACACTCTCAAATCAAAGTAAAGTTTCCCCACCGTGCCGGGGGGGAGGAAAATCCCCGAAAAAAGCGTATTACAATCACATTTTGAATGACTTCAAAATAGTAATTTTACAGTCTGCATAACATCCCGAATCTTAGAATCGCTTCAGGTCCCTCAAAGATGAGGATTCTTACCTATAGGGAAGAATTGCTTTGGTGATTTTCCTAATGCTTCCCACTCTGATAAAATCCTCAAATCCGAGATCGAGTAGACTTCAAAAGAGAAAGAAAGGATACACGTCACAGAAAAGTAAAAAGGAACCTTGAAAATTTGAAGAGTGGTTCCAAAACAGCTGAGAGGCTCATCAGAACACAAACTTCTGTGATAAACCAGATGAAGTAACTCAAGCCACAATTCAAGCAAATTGAAGTTAATGACCTCATCATTATTTCTCCCAAAAATGCTTAATGCACTTGCGATTCTCCTCTCATCAATAGTCTTCCATTTGACCTTTCCCTCCCTTTCTTTATCCTTCCAAACCAGGAGCTTCATTTCATGTCTGCTTCATGCTGAAGCTTCCTGAGTCTGACTCTCTGTGCCTCTCTCCATCCCTCCTTCCCCTGTCGCGACTCCCCAAAGCTTCCTGAGCAATCCTACTGCCTCTCGTGATGGATTGCCATAGTTAATTTGATGAGAGAAGAGACATTATTAGCCTCATGTGAATCCACACAGCTAGCCTTACACCGTCTTTTAGCATAGGCACGCCCGGCACAGGAGCAATGGTAAAATCAAAGCTCCTGCACACATCTTCTACGGAAATAACGCAATCTGTTTGAAGTGTTACAGTGGAAATATCAACACAGTTATCTTTACCATCTAAGCGCACGATTGTTTTTGGAACTGTAAAAAAAAAATCTCAGTAACGTACCCCAGCAGTATCCTGTCGACGGCAACGTTAGTGGAAGAAGCAATCAGAAGTTTCCATGGAGTTGGCCTTGGACCCTCCGTAGCTTCACTGCTTTCGAAGAGCTGTACCAGGAACAAGATCACAACAGACAGCAGATAGCTCTTCCCAGCTCCAAAAACACCTGGCGATTTGGAAGAAAAAGCCAACATTGCAAGTGAAAAGTTTATAGAAGGTACAGTTTTATTCAATAGTTATAACTTTGCGTTACGGTACGAAATATTATGCCGTGATTCTTGTAAAAATATGGCATGTGCTTGCTTCAGCAGCTCTAAGTATTAAGGGGTAATGAGTAGATTACGCTTCACATTTACTGCCTGCAATAAATTCACAAAAAACAACAGAAGAGGGTAAAGTAAGGTATTTCTCCTAAGTTTTCTGGTTGAACACATGCATTGCTTGCTGAATTTATGATAATTTAGCAAAGCTGATGCATGACAACACGAGTTTTTAATGTGAAAGGAAATCAGCAGGCAACACTAAAATAACTCTGATTTCGCATACAGATCTTGCCAGGAAGGAACTATACGTATTTAAAATCCTGCAAAAGGCAGGATGCAAATTCAACGATCAAAAGCTCTGTGCTGACAGAACCTATGTTATAACGTCAAGGTCATCATCAAAAGGTCTCATCCAGAAAAGAAAAAAAGGGGGTTTCAGGAAATGCACAAAGCAGGTGAGGAGAGCAGCATTACAAAAGAGTTTAAAAGGATATTCCATACACAGAGGCGGTTTACTCAAGCTCATCCTTGGCACTACATTTAAAATAAGTCAACATTTACCTAGAGATGAGAACCTCCCTTTAAGTCTGCCTGGAATCGTAAATATGATTCAGGAAACAAACCTACTCTTTCATCACTGAGAGATTTTAGGGATATTTCACTAAATCACAGCATTACACATGAAGCAGCATTGTCACAGAGCTACAACAGCAGCAGACGTCACAGTTAATAGCTATATACCACGTATGATTGTGATGGGGAAGATCTGGCGTTCTTCCCCTGGTTTGGTTTTGTCACACGAGGTCATCATCTGAGCTATTCGAACCAGGGACGTAGCTTGATCCGGGTTCAACGAGAATATTTGGATCATCTTTTCAGCCAGCCCCATCGCCACCTCAGCGCTGACCGCTCCGTACATCATGGCGTGTTTCAGGCTGACGGCAGGCGGAATAAATTTTCTTTTGTTGACTCTCTTCATAGCGTTTTCGGAATCAAAATCCCTGAGAGAAACACAATGGTCAAACGCTGCGGTATAATGCCGCATAGATATAATTTGTATCTCATGGTTCTGATATTCTTACTCACCTGACATGGAAATGCTGAAGCTTTATGATTAACAGCTGACATAATTACAAGTTGCTGCCCACCCTGCACACTGACATACACCTGGGCCATATATTCCTGCTCCTTATTACTTCCCTGGGTGAAAGCTGGATGATACGAAACAGGCTTTTGGGTTTTGTCATTCTTGCTGTATGCTAACGCCTTCACCATCTGACTCGCTCCATGGCAGCGAGACTGACAGAATTAAGAGGGGTAGAAGAACGCAATCGGAGGTAGCAGGGAATCATTTAATTATTTTACACAGCGAATCGTGAACAGTCTTGGAAATATCCCTACATCGCTCCAATTCTCCAAGAACATATTTTATTCTTAGGTTTCGTGTCAAGTGATTCTAAGAATTCGGAAAGAAAAACAGTTCCACTGTGAAGCATATAGCATATACATTCACTTAATAGAGATCAGCCAGTGACCGAACGATCACTGTAATGGTTGGAATAACGCCCAAGATTAATCTCTAGATTGTAAAACATGGGCTGCAGGTAAGTTATCGGAAAAAAAAAAAGCCTGCAACCCCTGAGTTGGATTTAAGCAACCGATATTTTCATTTCCATACAAATGGGAGTTCCATTGCCAACAGTTTGTTCCTCGCACTGTTTTTCCCACTTCAGTTTTCCCCATACACTTTTTTGTAGGGCAAAGCCAATGGTATTCCTGTTGGGCTTCTTCGTGTACCTATCGAGATACGGTACGCTCGCAGCATTACTGAAACAGTAACTTACTTCTTTAGTAGATATGGTATTAGCGGTAGCGTAGACGGATTGAAGTGCTCCTCCATATTTCTTAGAGATGTAAGCTCACCGCTAGCGTTACAAACCAGCAAGGCGTGAACGCACACTAAAAAGGCCACAGAGAAATAGAATTAGGAAAAAAGGAAGTGAGCCAAAACTTCAAAACTGGTAGATAAATTAATTACAAAATGCCAAGAAGAGTAATTAGCCTCTGTAGCAGAAAGCAAGTTACCCAGTTAGCACGTTAGATTGAGTATTAGAGGTGAGTAGAGACTATCGGCCTTTCTTTTCAAGGCGCATTACTTTGAAGTATTTGTGATTCCAACATTAAGAACCTTCTGGGAAGGAAGTTTAGATCAAAATCCTTACTCGTTTTAAAATCACTCGAGCTATTAGGTCACTTTGGAATTTAGGAAGGGAATTTTTTAAGTAAACCATCTGTATCACAATAGCTAAGCAGATGTTTTCTTCTAAGAGCCAAGACAGGAACGTAAGAACACCCTCAACAGGCCAGACACACATTCCATTTAGCCTGTTTCCAAAGTGTCCAAAAGGGGATGCCTAGGGGGGAACGACTACTCAATTATGTTTTTCTGCACGCGCTGCCAGTTTCCTATGGTTGTTGCCCCCAGTTCCGAATTATTTGGTGTACAACTTACTATTGCATCGCCAGTTGGAGGGGCAGTAGCCTTTCAATGGTAGCAATTCTACTTCATTGTTGGAGGATGGTCCAAAGAAAGCACTACTTGCAATGAAAGTATCCAGGGCATCAAAGGTCAGCGTCTTCGAAACAACCCAAATATCATCTGTCACAAGAAGAGAGAGCTCTCGTTCTCTTTTTTAGGAAACAAAGCTGGACAGAATAGCCCGGAATTTACTATGCCGCAAATTAAACCACCACTAATGGCAAAATAGGGGGTATTAGAAAGTCCTAAATAAGTGTTAGTTCAGTTCAGAAAAAAGGAATAAATGATTTGCCATTCTTCTGCTATCTACTTTCTGAAATGGATGGTGACTGGCAGGTTCTCTCCTGGTGCAGTTAGCATTTGAGCCATCTGAAATACTATCAATTTTGAGAATATCTGGAACAAATCACTGAAGAACACTACCAATCTAGTTAACCACTCTTTCGCCAAACAGTAGCCAACTACCGAAATAAACATGCGTTTTCCCTTCCCTTCCAAAGCCAACACTTACTGGAGCCTCTAAGTGTTCCAGTTTATTCGGCACACCTGATGAGACTATAGCTCACTGCACTATTCCTACACCAGATATTGCCAAGCACAGCAAGGGAGATGTCAAAGTTAGAAGCACTAACCGTGTAACAAAAATCATTAAAAACTTGTCATGCACAAGTTTCTCCTATGCCAAGATTCAGAATTTAAAGCTACAAAACACTGATTTGTCACAACCTTTCAGAGTCTGCGCGTAAAGCGCACACAAAAAAGCTTGTTTCTGCCTCATCTCCTTCATATCATTTTCAACAGCAAATTGAACAAACTATGAAGATACAGATATCAAGTCAAAAGTTACTGAAGTGAAATGAACTATAGAGTCTTTAGGTAACAAATTAAATCTTTAAAAGGCGCAACGTGACACGGACAATTCTTTGGATGCTTAAGATGCCGTTACCTTTGCTATAGAGAGAATAATGCTCCTTTCTGCTTAGTTTGAGATATAATTTGGTTTTGGAATCGGCATCAGATCTGGCAGGCGTATTCATGAATTTCTTGACCTTGCTACACCGCTGCGCTTGCATTTCAAAGGCTTTCCTGTTGAATTTTAGTTTTAAGGGAAAGTATGTAAACAATCAGCACATTTTATATTGACCGCCAAAATTAAGAAAGCTCCACAAACTGGACCATATTACACAGCACACATCTCGGTCGTTGCTCATCATCTCACACGACTAAGTCTGAAATACATTTATCTTGACTCCAAAACACTTCTCATATTCAGCCATAATCAAATTGTTTCCCCTACGGTTAAGCAGCACGGAACGGCCTTCGATACAACTTCTACCATTAAAATTAGAATCACTAAGAGAATAAACCTAGTTCTGCTATGAAAGATTCAATTAACAGCAATTCAAACGCAACCATCATAAGGGATTTCATTAAGCAAGCGATCAAGTTGCTGGTAAGCGGTTTTGACTCTTGCTGAAAGGAGCACGGACCTGAAATGTCATTGCTGCGTATATTATTCCTCCACTCATTTGGCTTTTACATTTCTACATAGAACTGGAGCCTCTTTCGAGATAGTGAAAGCATCTGTTAAATGCTACTGGAATATTCCGAAATCCTGCCATTCACGTAGCACCTGTGAGAAGGCGATAGCATTTCCCGATACCTCACCAAAAGCTGGCATCCCTCATAGAGAGCTATCTTTTGACTTCTGAGGTATGTCCCAATACTTTTTATATCACGAAGCACTACGCTAGGTCTGGATTTCATCTGCGCGGGGTTCACGTCTTCTATCCACTTGAAAAACAAGCACTGCTCGGCTTTTGGGGCATCGCAGGTGTAAAACAAACGACCCTAGGGAGGGAGAAGGAGGGGGGAGGGAAGACCATTAGCACATTAAAACAAACCAACAAAAAAGTAAAGCAATGGCCCCCAGAAATAATCAGATAAATCCCTGTGGTTTCACTGCATTGGGCTGAAAAGCACAAGCCTGTTGCCCGAACTCTCAGCTTCTGAAGCCAGTGTGTGTAATCACACCTTCCAGAAACCCCATGTAACCCAGAAAATTTTAAGAGCAGGACGAGGAAGGCCTCCGTCACACCGAGGAAGGCCTCCGTCACACCGAGGAAGGCCTCCGTCACACCGACAGTTCTGGACACTAGTGGATACTACAACTGATCTTAAAAGTGATCCCTACGAAACCACTTGAACCTGCAACTGTAAATCATACAGAATTGCCCTGTAATTGTTCACACAATGGGGTCTACACACCAAACAAACACCCTCAACTGTAAACGAAGAAGGAAGAAATAGCACCTTGTTTTGACCTTCTTTTTTAACCGTAACGAGCTTAGCAGGTTGCATGTGATCGCAGAGCGGAACGCAGCTTTCTTTGCTCTCACTTTGCCCGTCTTTCAACGAAGTGTAAAATGATATATCCACTTTTGAAAGAGCGTTGTGCAATCTTCGTGCCAGCTCAAACAACATTATGTTTAATTGCTCTTGACGTAGAAAGGAAAATAAGATTCATTAGTACAGCCTTAAAATGGTTATGCAAGTACATGACATCCAGAAGGATACATTTTCCTCTGAAACTTTCAATCCCAAATCTAAAGCGAAGTATTTAACCCAAGTCCTAAAAGAAACCATGTGTCCTGCGAAATTCACATATTGCACACGCAGTTCATTTTTTCTGCTTTAATTCCAGTCCCATTTAAGTATATGACTCCAAACAATCCAAACACTAAATAATTATGTAAAAAAACCACCCAACAACAACATAACAAAACTTTAAATGGGAATCTAAGGTCTGGTAAAGTCTGCCTGGTTTTCCCTTTGGCTGTTTACGTGTATTGGTCTTTTGGTTTGTCTTTGCAATTTTGGGGATAGATTGCATATATTTGAGCATATATATCCAAACCCAAACGCACCCGGTTGTTCCAATAGATGACGCTGATGATCTCTCTCCCTCTCACCCGGCTTTTGAAGCCTCAGAAATACACTGTTTAAGAGCAACAGCATTTTACACAGCCTGGTGTTAAACGTACCTGTCAGGGCAGCTTTAAAAACCTGTTTGTAGTGAACATGAGACAGAAACAGGATCGGTATGGAAATCTTCCTTTTAGGAACATCAGCATGTTTTACTTTATCCACGTTAGGGAAAGACAACTCAGAAATTGTTATGTCCTAAAAAAACAGGAGAATAAATCATTAAAGCTCACAAAACCCTGAATGAAACAGATGGACAGATGGCTACTGTACAGATACGCCAAAAGCTATCAACTTTTTTTTCCTCCTGTTTTTCCTTTTATATGTTGTGCCGTCATTTAGAAGTACAATTCAACAGAATTAATTCAGGACCTCCATCTGCAACCAGAAGTTTCAAGAAGACGACTGGCAACGAAGGGTCAGTTTTCTAACAGCAAAATACAAATCCCTGTCACCACAATTAGTTGCAGATGTCATTAACTGTAAGTACAGGACTGTGTACTCCATAGAACCACCAACAGGAATAAAGTGAAGTACACCTGGAGCTACAGCAGAGAGAGCTTGGACAGCCCTTTAGGATGTACCATCAAGTTCCAATTTGCCCTTTGACAAAGAGCCTGCATTCCTAACAACCCAGGTAACGGCTTTGGAGTACGCGGTGTGACTCAGAACCATGTTCTCAGCCCCAGACGTGGGGAAGGAGCGCACAAAACCTCATTTTCAACACGATTTCTGCACTGAAATAAATCCAACAGATGAAACTACAACAAAGGGTCGTACAGAGAAGGAAGAACGGGACTGGAGAGCTCTGGGGGAAGCGTGCATACCACCAGCTATCCCTGTACCCGCCATCCCAGCTAGTCCCGAGGACCTTCTTCCACCTACCTACACTGCCTACACTGGATATCGTAATGACAGCTCTCTTCGTAAGCTTTTTAAATTCAATATAGATGGATTTTTTAATATACACACACACAGTGTACAGCAGTGAGTATATGAAATACACTAGTTACTTACACACCTCTTTCACATGAGTTTTACTGTACAAACAGTTTTAAAGAACTAGCAAACACAGCACTCCAGGTTTGCGTAAATAAAAAGAAGGAAAGAAACTAACATTTCCACTAACTTTCAAACATAACCATTTGACAGCTTCTAAAACTTGACACATGGTTGGTTTGGGGTTTCCCCCCACCACCACTTTAATCCATTTGTTTAAGACCGTCTACTGGTCACTAATTAGCTGTGCTAATTTTTAGATGCTTATTCAATGCCAAATTATTTTCCACAATTAGAAATGAAGAAATTTAAAATGCTTTGAAATCAGGTACTAAGCTTTGAAGCAAGATATGAGCGCTCGTGAAAACGATGCCAATCTTACAATTAAGAAAAAGCACTTCTTGAAAACATGTTCTTACTAATTAAGATCACCAACCAACCCAGCAGCTTTTGTTTCGTCTTCCTGCCATCAACATTTACATTAAAAATCTAAATCCGGCAGCGTGTGCACCAAGGAGTTAACTGTAAAAAAAGATTGGTCACAGCACTTCAAAAAAAAAATATATTAGCAGCTGCTGTTCTGCAGCTGAGACTCATGCGTTAATACATGTGTAGAAACATTTCATCCAATCATACTGATCACATCCTGCAGGAAATCTGATCAACGCAGTCACTTTGTCCAAAAAAAATTGTGTTTGTCACTTAGATTTGCTGGAGCAGCTACACACCTGGCCGTCTCCTGTTTGAGCGGGGCAGCTCAGATGACTCAACACCTTTTGTGTAGCTTCGGCCAAAGGCGTCTGACTTAAGTGCAGAGAAAGTAACTTCCTCTCCGAAACCGAATCTTGGCGGCGGGGATTTGCACAGCGTTTACCAAGCACGCTCTTGGCTGTCAGCGGAGGTGCTGAGCCAGGAGCACTTTTATCCGCAGCACCGCTCTCTCCCACGTCACCCAGCGGCAGTCCAAGGACCTTCTCAGCACAGATGTCATCGGTCACTTCCCCATCATCGCTGTTTCGAGTTACCAAGTCACTCTGAGCACTGTTTTGATATTTTAGCCACTTGCTTTGTCTGTATTGTGAACTCGCATTAGGGAACGCTGCTTGTACGGATTCCCTTTGTCCGACTTCTACATCCTCTCCAAACACAGAGGTTTCATGATTTCTGTCCTCGGGGCAAACAGCGCTAATAGGAAATACCGCTGACTTCTTGCCTAAATGGGCTACTGAAGAGTCAAAAGATTGCCCGACCTTCTCGCTGTCAGGTGGATAAACCACGTCAGGAATCTTCTCAGCGGCAGGAAGAGTAACAAATGGGGTTTTAACTGCAGGTTTGTATCTTGAGAGCTTGCGTTCCTCCGGATACCTGGATTTCTCCCGTCCTGTAGGGCAAAAAAACTCTTAGAAGCAACTTCTGGCACATTAACTCCAGATGTACAAAAAAATACTAAGATAAGGAAAGAATTCTAAGGTCTTGCTTTTACATCCTGTCTTCTAATCGACAAGCTCTTTGGATCATGCCTGTGCAATGCTAAATTTCCATATGACACGAGCCATTTCACCTGTGATTGTGTTAATACTTAAATCCCTACATGCAGAACACCTTTCTGTAGGCACTCGTATTAACAATCATGTGTGGTAGAAATTATTAAAAAAAATATTCTGTTTTGGAGCTCATTAATCTGATATTCTTGGTAGGTCAGTGACCGCTGCCAATTAGAAAGTGTACAGTTTAACATTTGCTCCTTTTTCCATAAAGAACACCCAGAAAATGGTGTGAATTAATATTAACCAACGCAGATAAATAGGTTTCTAGTACCCCAGGCATCTTTTTGACGAAATTCACTACCAGTAATCCATGACAGACATAGATAGGTGTTCAGTGGAAGTGGGTCAGAGGACAGCTGTATACAGAAGAAAACTAAAAGCAGGTAAATAAATGAAAACATTAATATCAATTAGAATCTTATCTTAGAGCCTTTTTTTTCCCTCCAGACTAGAAGCTCATTTTTCTTTATAAAATTAAATCATTCTACTGAAATCTTTCAGGACAATACAATTGGGGGCAGGAGGCATGGAATTCAAGGCTAAATCAGCTGGTTCGGAAAACAGTGTTTAAAGCAGTGCTTAAAAATTAACACACACGCCTATGAAAAACACGTGACTACAATTTCTTACTAAAAAAGAAATCTGAAAGTTCTGGTTCACTTGGGAAGATCCCGCTTGTCAGGGGCTCCTGGATGTCTCCAATGGATTCCTCATTTTCTGTAGCTGGAGAAATTGTAGAGTCGGGATGAAGCGTGGAAGTTGGTTCTACTGATGAAATGATCTACAGATGAAGAATTAACACGTCAAGTGAGTGACTGGAAAAAAAACCAGCTTTATTATAGCTCTTCTGTCACTATTTTCTCATCATTCCTAACGACTGAAATGCCTCTCAGAGTTAAAACAGATTCAAAAGTAATGAAATACCGCCACACAGGAAATACAGAGAAAGAGATCTAGAACAGACAGTCAGTTCACACCTTGCCAGGGTCCCACGGAGTCTGCCGCGTTTCTCTCAAACCAGAAGGTGAAGGCGGGCCTGACACTGTCCACAGCGGAACTTCAGAAGACGCATTCCACGCCAACGCTAGGAAAAACACGCCAAGGACAGAAGTCATGCAGAACACTTGTTCTGAGGCCTGTCACCGCCATTCTACTTGTACTTGCACTTACGGGACAGATCTGTTCTTGACTCTGTAATTATGTTAGGCTTCGCTTGAAAATTCTCTTCTCTGATAAAGGTGCCGTCATCCTCATGAAGACTTCTTGAGCCTGGAGACTTCACCAAAAAAGTACAAGCAAAAACTTGTCAGAAATTT
Source organism: Cepphus grylle (assembly GCA_013401065.1). Taxonomy (NCBI): domain Eukaryota; kingdom Metazoa; phylum Chordata; class Aves; order Charadriiformes; family Alcidae; genus Cepphus; species Cepphus grylle. Next base: position 322,646 of record VZUD01000957.1, read on the forward strand.
AACTGTTTATCCTCTATATAAATATAATCTTTGCATAAATCTTATTTCTAAGCATCTTATTTCTACGTCTTATTTCTAGATATAGTTTTTCAATATCTCTAGCCCATTCTGGAAGTGAAAAAAAAAAAACAAGTATCAATTTTCTTCCACTATTTTAAACACTGAAATATGTACTGCATTAGAAAAAATAGTCTGTATTTAACATCGCTGTTTCTTTGCATCCAGAAGAAACAGAATCGTAATCCAAGACGAAGTTTGAACCCTTGCTTTGGAACTCTCTAACAATTAAATTTCAAACCCAGTGGAGGTGAATACTACTACGTTTTGCAAATGCACAGTCCTGGAGCAAAGATGAGTAAAAAGGGATTGAACCGCAAAGGACTGTATTCCGTTCTTAGTGATTTTGATGATTGGAGTATTCCAAAAATGACCTGTCTCATCCTATATTTACAGGATGCTGTCTTGCACTAAGGTTAGCAAGAATAACTTGGCAAAAAAGCGTTTTACCTGTCGGAAGTCAGAAAGGACATAACTGCTTGAGAACAGGGGGGACAAAAAGCTCTGAGCTGCAAACTCCGGATTATCTGGGTGCTGCTGCCATCCTAGCTGTGAGCAGGGAACTCTCAGCATGATCTCACTGGCTGCTGATCCCTTTACTCGGTGCCCTTGAAACGTGACAGGCTACACGAGACATCGGAATTATCATTAACCCAAAGTAAGTACTGTTCTGGAACTATCTACAGTCAATAAAGGTACTTTTCACACATACAACAACAATAATGTTGGAAACTGTGGAAGAGAAAAAAAAATATCAATCTATGCTTTCCTATTTCTCTCGCACTCCTGCACCTCAGCAGCAATAAGGTTTTTGCACAAATCTGTCAACAGAAAATTGATATTCGGATGTAGTATGTTTAGTCTTATTTTTGTGTTGTAAAATTTGAGGTTAAAACTCTCAGCGAAAGACCTCCCAAGGACAAATGTACTAAAAAGTGATGAGAAGCCCACTATGTGACTGGTTAAACTTTTATTAGACCTTCTTGTAACGTATTGCAAACAGTAAACCACTTAATTGAAATTTAAAAAACACTACTCATTATACTTCAATTCCACAGAATTTGTACCTTTGGCTGGCAGCCAGATGTTCTAGGATCTCTTTGGGCCGCTGCTACTGGGAGAATACACGCCTCTGTTTCCTGTAATAAATTGTCCACGCAGCTGGGCTGCATACAAAAGTATCAAAAGCTAGTTAGTTTAACAGTTTTATAACCATTTCAACTGAAAAACTAAGCTGTATCTTGTATTTATACAAGAGAAAGCATTTTATATTACAGACTTTTTATTTGGAAGCCAGAACAATCCACAATAGACTAAGAAACTACATTTGCTTTTCAAACAGAACAGGAAAAAGAGAAGAATTTAATCTAAAAACCTTTCTTTCACTTTGGATGGGTTGAAAGAAAGAGACTAATAGCAGCATTGGACAGAAATATCCACGTGAAGCACCAAACACAAACAGATTTACCACTATATTTCAATCCAAGTGATAAAACTCCTAGGAAAGCCATACATTCAAAAACAATAGTAAAAGAAAAAATAGATGGTAAAAGAAGATGGGGTAGGGAAGGAGGGGACATACCAGAGATGTGATACTAAACTTAACTAAATATTACAATTTGTATTACGTTTCCTGTCATATATTTTGCCTCCTGAGCATTTATTCGCAGTAGTCCACAAGCCGACATTTTCTGTTTGCTATCAGCTTCTTAGTCAACGCCTCTAATCAGTTTCTAGCTCAGCCTCCATAGTTCCATAAACTAGGAATTTTATTCAAGAAACCTGGTGGAAAATGAATTTATGTTGGCCAGATAGATATACACAGTCAAAAATGGGTTACCATAAGGCCAGAAGAATCAAAGTATGAACAGGAAGATGCCTGTGTACTTTCTGCGTAAGGCATTTCTGTGATCTCTTTTATAGCTACAAGAGATGGAAAAGCATAATAAGTTACTGTTATAGTATTCTTTTTACACGAAAACATCTGAACATTCACTGGCTTGCAAACCTTACCCATGCAAATAATCCCGCATTTAGGATTTAACTGAACTAAAGCAAACAAAGGCGCAGAGCTGGAGCCCACGCTGTTGCTTTGAACACTAAAAAAAACTGCACGAGGAAACCTTCATCACACATCGCTCCCAAAGTATGATTTCTGAGTATGAACTCTCCAGCAGCATAGATCAAAGTACAGAAACCAAATGGGTTCTGTCCTAGAAAATTCACTTTAAAAGAGAAGCTGGCCTAACCTTCGTCCTTCACAAGGGGTTCAAGCATCTCTTTGGAAGTCTCTGCCTCACGTGGAACGCCCTTGTTTTCCTCCATCTTTTGTAAACTTTCTAATGCTGTGCTATGTTGAGTCAAAGCTCTTAGAAGAGCGATGTCGTTTACCAAGTCCGGAAGAGATGATGAATTTTCAGCCGCTGCCCTGCCTTTCAGGCAATCCCTTCCTATTCTTTCACCTCGGCAGGCTTCATGAAAGGCATTCATGGTCTCCGTGTTTTCAGACTCAGTTTCACCTATCGCCGTTTCCTCTGGAGATGAATGGTCTTTTCCAAATGGATAGGCAGAACTCCTGGAAATTAGAGTATCTTCCTTACGTGAAATGCCAAATACCTTTTCATGGTCTTCTGCGCTATATTGGAACGAGCCATAGGTAGGATCTGATTTTTGTGACAAAGCCAGCAAAGGACTACCTAGTTTAATGTCATCCCTCTTAGTACCCCAGAAGTGTTCTACATCAGCACCTGGGGATTCCATGCATTCAAGCTGTATAACATCATCTTCAGTCATTTTGGTGGAAATATATGAAATACTTTCCGTTACCTCAGACACACTGGTTGTAGGGTGACATTCATTAACATTCGTGTCACCAGGCAAAGGATCAGAGTGCTTGCTTTTTATCCATACTGTGTCTTTAACGGCATGCGCTGCACAGCCATGAAGATCCTTCTTATTGTTTGCGGCTTTGATACTCGATTGACTTTCAATACTCTCTTTTACATTGTGTCCATCACCCAAAAGCTCCGCTTCAATTCTGGCCTGGTTTGGACAATCTCCCACAGTTCCCCCTGAACCTCCGACTTCCGTGTGACAACGCCAAGATGGTATCCCCTCGGCACAGTGATTTCCATCCTTCTCTCCGTCAAATGCTGAACATTTGACTTTGTTTTTACTGTGTGTCACTACTTCACAGCAAGAGTGCAGTCTCAGCGCAGCGTTTTGTGCTACATCTTCTCCCTTGAAGCAATCCAGACTTGGTGAAACCGCATCTCCTTCGGAGAGCTTATTCACATCTCTTTCACACACATCTTCGTTGTCAGCATCATTAAAATCAAAAGCCTCCATTAAATTAAAGTTAACCTCCATCACCTGTTCACCTGCACCACAGTCTTCATCATGCCTACTTAATTCCTCCTTTACTATTCCCATGTCAGTCCATGTTACACCCACAGAGAGCTCCAGGTCACCAGGCACTCTTTCTGGGCTTTGCCTTGGCTGAAGCTCACTTTGCAACTCCCCTGATGAATTCTCCTTAAGACCTTTAGTCCCTAAATGCTCCCCGTATCTGTAGAGATTTTTTCCAGTTGTGATTGGACTCGCTGGACGTGAAACACCACCTGAAGATGGGACAAACTCACTGTCACTCATTCTACTTAGGGTGGACTCAGGTAGGAAGAAACTATTTGTATTGCAGGCATCTTTTACGTCCTGACTTAAATTATTCACCTTTTTGACATGTGTCTGTCCTGTGAGTTCATCACAAGGCTGCTCAGCTGAATCTCGAAACATTTCAGCATTCCATTCCTTTTTATCATTTACAGTTCCCTTCATAGAAGGCAAGTGCTTAATATTTTGCGTGAGTCTTTCGGCAGGCTTGCCTGAAAAAGCAGGTAGGACTGTGCTGTTTTGGTTATACAAACTACTTGCATTTCCTGATGCCTGAAACCTAGAAAGACATTCCGTGACTTCAGACCTTGTTTGCTCTCCGCGTCCCTGTGTCTGTTTGGACTTCAAAAGAGCTATTATCTGTGCAGTGCTCCTGATGTTGTGTGACACTGCCCCGGGACCAGCTGTCTGACTACAAGACGTGGCATGCCCAGTTATTAAAGGAGATTCTGGCTTCACAATCGACCCATCAGCGTTTGGCTTCTCTGTGTCTTCATATCTGTCAAGAAACGGAGCTGAAAGCAGTGAGGAGAGAGATATGCATTCTCTATCATTATCCGTACACGCATCTTCATGAAAGTCCGCAGGTAGATTTGTTCCTGCATCCTTCTTGCGAATCGTAGAAAATAACGGAGAAGTCATATAAAACTTGGATGGAAAAGCACCCTGACACTGCTTAGATAAGGGCAATGTTGTTGGGTTTTCTCCATCTTCCATTGTCGATATTTTCTTTTCAACTTGGCGTGGCCCTTGGAAACCCTAGGAGAGAAGTTCTAAATTAATTCTACTCAGAAATCAACTTCATGTTTTGCAATAGAACGTTCAAAATACGGCACACACCATAAAATAGATCCTAATCGAGTAGCACATGACAATTCCATAGGCGTGCAGAAATAACCTCAGGCCCTTGCAATTTTCACTGCAGCTTTAGCAATAGCAATCCTGCTACACCAAACAGATTCAGCAGACTCAAAAAAATAGCTACTGGTAACACATTCCAGCTTAGAGCTCCAAAAACAAACAGTAGGCCATCATCTATGTATTCACTACTCATTAAAAGATGTGCCCTTCGGTTTTAAAGAGCACGTGACCATCAGACATAACTTTTTAAACAAAGACATACTGTAAACTTCCTTTTCAAGCCAACAGAGAGATGTCTTGGAGGCATAACACCGGGCTTTACGCCATTTCTACCCGTTGCCGGAGTTTCTGTGTTCCGTGGCTGATTTTCAACAGATTCTTCATTAACTTTCACTGCTTCAACTGTGATCAAATATCGTTCACTTTCTAAATCATCTCCAGCATTCACCTAGAAAAGATAAAGCAGCAGTGTGTAGATAACAGAGCTATAAAAGAAACAATAAGGCTTCTAAATAAATGTTGTCTTCTAAATACTTACATGTAAATATCTCAGATATTTACACCCGGTAAGTCACAGCTGGCATATAAATACTTAGATTAAAACAGACATACACTAGCACGCATTAGCACTTAGCTTCAAGTTATGCTTATCTAATACTTCACTGCGATACACCGCTTTTGCCCAAAAGAAATAGAAATCCATAAATGCTCTACAGGAGTTCTGCAAAAACAGACCTATCAATAAATAGCAGCTGTTTCAATTCCGATTATTTGCATTGCAGCAGGCTTTCATTGCCACATTAAGAAAAAAACACTACCTTCATTAACAAACACAAGTTTCAAATGCTTCCTGAAAAACAAACCACTATCAGAAATGTAAGAACAAAAAAAAAACCCCCCAAAAAATATACCTGGGATTTTATAAAGATACTCTCCAAACATTGTCCTTTATCGTCAAACAAGATAGCCTGCAATGAAAGAAATAGTTTTCAATAACTAATTTTGTTTCACAGATAACGAGATTGCTACTGACAGTCCAGCTGTAGCAGATCTTAAGTCATACAATATTAAATCTGAGTTGTTCACCTTATTTCTGCCAGTTCTAATCCTCAGAATTCCATCTTGCCACGTCTTCGATTTTTTCATTTTTTGATGAGTGTATAATACCTGTTGTAAATGGGTAAAGTGTTGAAAAATTAAGTAAGAAAATATTTAAGTAATACAGCAGCTATAGTGCCTTTTTATTTATTTCTACTTAATTGTACACAGTGTCAAAAATCACTTACAGTAAATTCTTGAGAAGCCATTGTTTGGGCAAAACAGTCATCCAACAACTTATTTCACAAATATTCACATCTTCATACAGCCTGAGAGACAGGGAAATAATCAAAACACACAGAATCCAGTCGTGAAGGAAATGTATTGAAAGAACACAGATATCAGTTCACTTACTTAATATCTTTTTCTGAAAACAAGAGAGCTAGGTGCGAGACACTGGCAAAACGGTAGAGTATGGCTGATGTGAGCATTTTAAGGAGAAGCCTTGAAAATAACCTAAGAGAAAGACTACTGGTAAAAAATGGCTTTTTTATAGATGCCAATGCATTTCCTAACTTCCAGGAGAATTCACTCACTTAAATGAATGGCTGACGACTCCGAAACCTCCAGAGACCACACCGCTATTCAGAAGTTTATTGACTCCAGACGCGGTCATGCATGTTTTATTTACATTAAAGATAACCGACTCTCAGAATCAGTTACCCGTGAAGTCAAACCTCTTTACATATTTAAAGATAGCTCACAATAACTTTTACACCAGCCTCCAATAACGAAACCAGAAACAAACCATTATAAAAGCAACTCACCTCTGGAAACAGTGACTTACTGCTGTTAGATGCACGAGAACTGCAATTCGCATCCGTGTTCGGAGAACTGCCCTTGCAACATGAACTCAACCCGTTCACAGCACTGCAAGGAAAACAATCCCAAGAAATGAGGCAAAACTGCCAGCTCCTCCAACACCCCACATGAGCGACAAATTGCTTATACTAAGAAAAAAAAAATACTTTACCCTGTTTCTTATGGCTGCCACCTTCTTGGCAGTCCCCGGGTGCGAAATATAGGAAAAGCAGTCCTTAAAGGATGCAGAATTACTACTAAAAGGAGCCAGACGATTGCCAACACCTACCGTAATTCCATATAGAATACCATGAGAACGAGCATAAACAGGAACGCGGCCAACATACGTTCACACAGACCTCCCTCATCCCTTTTCTCCACACAACCGGGACAGACTCAAGAAACCCTTTTTAACTCGTTAACCGTAATGAGTTTCCCTCATCACGGCGGGGTTTGCGCCAAGGCCCCCTCTCCGGGGTCTTCCTTAACTTACTACGGGTCGCCACCTAAACATAAACTCAACCCTCAAGAGCACCCACCACCGCACTGACCACCCCCAAACCGCGGGGGCTACTGCTCCGGCCAAAAAAGCCAAGGAAGCCAACAAACCGCACCGACCCCACCTACCTGCCCCAGACTGACGATGGCAACCACCGCCGCCCTCCCCCCCCGCCTTTTGAACTTCCCGCCGCAGCCCCCGCCTGACGTCAGAACGCCGCGACGTCCGGTAGGAAGTCACGTGCCGCGACGCCGGGCGCGCGTACACACCACCCCCCCCCGCCCCGGGGGGCACTGCGCATGCGCGGGCGGCGCCGCGGGGGCTTTTCTCCCTGCGGGGGCCGCGCGTCGCGCCGGGATTGACGGCGGTGGCGGCGGGAGGGGGGCAGGTGCCGCTGTGAGGGGCGCACGGTGTGGTCCGGTGTCCCCACCTCGGGTGGCGGCGTCAGGTCAGTGGTGCGGGGTTGGGGTGGGGGGTGGGGAGGGGCCCGGTGCGATGGTGGCGTAGGTAGGGGGCGCTGTGGTCCTTCTCCCCGTGCGCATGCGCCCTGTGAGGCGGCGGCCGTTGGGCTGAGGGGGCTGTGCGTGCCGGGTCCCCTTAGGTGGAGGGTGGGCGGGAAGGAACCGTCGCCTTAAGAAAGCGTCGCCTTTGGGTGCCGCCATTCGTGTTCTTTAACCTTGGTCTGGCCTACTTGTTATCCTGTCCTGTTCCCCTCCCCTGCGGTCGGTGCCTGGGTGCTCTTCCTTTCTACTGCCCGTTTTTCCTGAGGTGTGTGGCGCCTTCCCGAGGCGTTCGAACGGCCCCTGGCCCTCGGTGTCTGTTTGGGGCTCTGTGGTGACTTTGTCCTTGTAGGTCGCCGTTCTGGTTAGGGTGCCTTCACGCTTGGTCAAGGCCTGACACCTGCCGTTGGAGGAGAGGGTCCCATGTTGAGGAGGGGGAACATGGGGAGCGGCTGACTTCGGGCTAGAGTGTGAGCGCTTGCTTTGCTAGTTTATGCATGTAAGGTCTGTAAATAGTTGTAGCAGCGGTGCTGAAACCTGTAGCGGTCAGTACCTGTGCAATTGGCAAAGGTATGGCGGTCTGCTGCCTTGGTAGCTAGGATTTAGTCAGTTGCTACACTGGCAAAGATGAAGTTGGGGCTAAAAAAATCGATTTCACGTTGTGTTTCTCGCCGTTGTTTCAAGGGTAAGGAAGATGAAGTTCTCCTACAGTTGTACAGTGTTTCTGGGCCAGTCTGCGTGCAGCTGCTAATAGGGCAACAGAATGTCGTGCTTTTCTACCCACCTCTGTCCTGCTCCCAAGTGCCTATTCCTGCTGCTTCTTTTCATCAGTTCTGCTGCTTATGCAGCTCCTTAATGAATTGGTTTAACCCACTCATGCTGTAGGGAAAAAACAGAAAATAAGAAAAACCACCCAGAGTTGAACTGTCTTACCAGAGGGTGAGATATTCTGAGGGGGACTGTGTAGCGACTAAGATGAGAGAGCTGGGCTGCTCTCTTGGTGTCATTGAACTGTTGGTTCATATAGTTGAATCTATCTAAGCATAGTCTTGTTCTCTGGGCCTGTGTTTTATGCACTGTCTGCCCCCTGTGATGATAGAGGAAAGGGTAACCATGGTAGGACTGACGCAGTGGGGTTTGTCTATGTCTGGAAACAGCCTTAACACCCATCGCTGTCACGCAGAAGCAAAGTTTTTTTCTGTTTGTGAGCAGGTGGGTTTTGTAACATCTCTTGAATGCCTTAAATGTGGGTTGAAAATAATGTATTGGGTTTATTGCTTGAAATGGGGAAAAAGCAGGAGGTTCTCTGCTTTCAGGTTAAGAAAACTGTGCTGATACCCCTGTATTAACTTCTGGGGTTTTTTTAGCTCACTTTCCGTAGAGTGAAGTTGCAAGGCAGGATGGGAACTTAAACTGCTGCTGCTCTGCCTGTGTCTATATTAGAGTAAGAATACCCGAGGTTAAATTACTGAATGTGTCTTTGAAAGTAGTTTCAGGTTTTCTGAATACTTACCTTTATTTTAGAGTAAATGCCCACAAGAGGAAGTGCTGCCACTGACTATATGGAGACATCTAAAAGTATTTTGAATTATTCTTTCTCCTCCCCCTGCCCTCCTTTTCCTCCATTTTGCTACTTAAAATGCCTAAAACAAGTAAGCATTTGCATCAGTGCTTAATATAAAAGAATAAAGGACATTTGATAACTGTTTCTTCCAGACCTCAGATTACAGTTAAATTTGATTATGTTTTTTTAGATCTTTGTAACAATAGAAGTTGCGTTTGGAACTTAGCTGTGTACAGGTTAGCATCAACATGTTTAGTGTTTGCCTTTTAAAGAGTATAGATAAGTTCCTGTAGATTTGTCTGGACCTGTGTTACATTGATTTACATTATCTTTGCTTTCTTAGAGTTCCTTCCTGCTGCTTAATTGTCCCTCCTTTTCCTGGTATCACTGTCCCACATAGGGACACTGTGATTTTATTTCATTTGAGGAAAACTAAGGGATGGCAGCTGATTGGCTTTAACAGAGTGAAGTTTTGACCCTGCTTTTGCTTTCTTCTGATTTTAATTGTTTATCAGAGTAGTGCTTGCAGCTGTGAGGCTGGCAGTGTAAGAGTTGGCAAGTCCACCAAAATGCACTCTCTTACATCTTGGCATTGCAGCTTTCATTGATGAGTTGAGGTTTGCAAGAGTAATGTCGAATTAAGAGAATACCAATGAAAAAGCAAGTGCTAAGAGTTATTGACACGCTTATTTATAAATAGTATTTTCTTAAATCATGAGTTTTAATCTGGTGTTGTCTCAGGTGTGAGTATTTCAGTACTGAGTGTAAGATTGTATACAGATTCTAATTACAGGCTCGTGGCTGACATTTGCTCTTGACTGTATTTTCAAGCTCCTCCAAAGAAATTTTCTCAAAGATTAATTTCTAAAGCAATTAGCACAAAGTGCTGCGGGGGGGCACGGGGGGGAAGAGCACAGAGTATAGCTTGCAGCTGTTTTTCTTTAAGCTTGAATGAGAACCTCTCTCCTGGGAAAGAAGTCCCAAGGCTGAGTGACTCAAAATGCATGAAATCCTTAGATGGCTTCTTAAAATAAAGCTTTGCTGTACATAAGCTGCATTGATTATATCTCAGTGTGGTCATTTAATGCTGTTCAGCCACTGAAAATATTCCTTACTGATGCTCTACCTTGAATGGTGCAACTCAGTGTAGCCCTCAGCTAAGTATTATATTGTTCTGCTGATTATTAATGTACATACCTTGCGGAAGGGCTTGAATGGAGCTTGAACTTCTGCTTGGGTTGGGAGTTCTACCTGGCTTATCTTTTCAAGGTAACTGTTGACCTTTCGCTATCTTGAGTGGTCAGCTCACAGTGGGGAGAGAAACTGGTATCCGGCCAAGGAAGGCCGATTTGCACAATAATTTGAGGACCATTTCCATTTTTGCCATCCTGTTGCAGAGGTGGGCTTCCTCTCTGATGGCTTTAGTCACATTTCCTTGTATGTTGCCTTGGCAGAGAGCTGAGAAGTCTTTCATATGGTGATTGCTCCATTAATTACTTCAATTTTTGTGTTAATGTCATTTTCAAAAAGCTGTCTGCTTTTGGCAGATTTTTGGTTTGCTCCTGTAAAATCAAGTACTGTGGAGGCCTGTGGAGCAGGCCTGGTGGAGGACTAACTAGCTACAGCAAATTGAACTGTGAACAAAAAAGATGGATTGATGCACTAAAATTTCTTTATATTTTTCAAGGTAAATCTGTACATTTAAGTCACTTCCCCCTAGTTAGTCCCTAATTTTTGGGGATTCTGGCTTGATTCTGAGGTTCTGACGGAACTTGGTTTGCCATTAAAATCAGTGACAGTGGATGAAAACGTCGTAACCAGAGAAAGGAAAAGCGTCTGTTCAATGTAGCACATATCGATTCCCACAGGGACTTGCAACTAAGAATGTGTTACAACACATTCAGAGTTGGGATTGGAAGATTTTGAATTCCTGCTCTCTGGTAGGGCCTTGGCAATTCACAGAGCGAGTAGTTTGCATTTTTGATGTAACAAAGGCAATTATAAAAACACCTCGCTCTTATCAGATCTGCCGTGAATATCAGCTAGGTGTCTCAGTCTGTCTTTGCATTGTATTTATTTAAAAGGATTAATAGGTGCTTCTTTTTTGGAGGTCATACCATAAATTTTTGCAGCTAGCTCTTCAGCTGCTGCGTGTGTGCCAGTGTGTAACCTGTTTGCAACCACTGGATTTACGATACATGCCGGCTGAGCGTGGTCCTTTGTCCAGTCTTCTCAGAAGTCTTCTACATAATCCAGCTTTCTTTTTTTTCCCCCTGCTTTGCCTTCTATGTGAAAGGGTAATTTCTGAAGTGTATAGTGCTCTGGTGTTTAGTGTGTTCTTTCTAACGGTTTCTGCTGGGAGATATGGACAGTGGAGAACAAATTATTTCTTTTTTCAAGCCTAAGAAAATGTGTTTATTGGGAGGGAAGTTGTCTGCTTTTTCGATTTAGTTTTTGTAGGCTCTCTTCAGCAAGTAACTTGCTTTTCTGCTAACAGGGAAGTTATGTATTATTAAAACACACTTTGTTACCTGCACAAATGCCTTAAAGAATTACCTTTTTTTTTTTAAAATTGTGTTGCTTGTCTGGTAACTCGGGGAAGCAATTGGAACTGTGAATGCCACGACTGCTGCTGAAATTCAAAAGCTGCTGTTAGAAATCTAATGGAGAAGACAGACTGTTCGCAGGGGATTCTGGATTAACACGATAGTACAAATTTTAAATGAAAAGCCTGCAGTTTGGTACCAGTTTGCTTCCAGTGAATCTCTGGGGCTAAAGGGCAGTACTAGGTGCCATGAGACATGAGTTCCAGCTTAGTCTTCGCCGCACAGTTGTTGTGTGACCTCCTTTACCTCATGTTCTGTATGCTTTGTACTTTTCTGCGCTACAAGTAACAAATGGCACATAGTCTCACGGGGGATGCGGGACGTTTTTCATGTAAGATAAAACAAGAACGTTTAGTTCTTGAAATGAGAATATTTTTATTTTTCTCAAAGGTTATATTTAACTTTCAGTTGACAGAATGACAGGAATGGAGACGGAAGCTGCAAGAGACAAAGCCATGGAAGAAGAAAGCACTGAACAGAAAAAGGAGAGAGAGAAAAAGAAGAGGTCAAGGGTTAAACAGGTGCTCGCAGATATAGCGAAACAAGTGGATTTCTGGTTTGGCGATGTTAATCTCCACAAAGACAGATTTCTCCGAGAACAAATAGAAAAGTCCAGAGATGGGTGTAAGTTTATATTCACTATGTTTCAGTAAATAGATATGTTGAACTTCCTTCTTCACTATATTGCTGGTGGCAGTTAGAAGTTATTTTGAGGTACATGTCTACTCCTGGGGAAGACAGTACTTTCATGCTGGAAACAGGCATTAGGATTAGCAGCTCAGGAGGCAGAGCTTGGCACTAGTTTTTAGAAATTGTATTTAGTGATTCTCTTTTACTTTGCTTTACTGCCAGCCATAATTTAGAGGCGTTTGCCAGTGTAGGAATCACTGTGTGGCCGACCTGATTTTCTTTTTTTAACTTTGTATAATTTCAAGAACAAGCAAACAAACAAGGGGCATTTTGCCCTTGGAGGTACGGTACTTGACTTGTAGGGTGTGTATATATATGCAGAAATTAAAATGTCGTTTGGATTTGCAGTTTAGATACAGATACTTTTGTGTGTGTTTTTTCTGCACGAGTTTCATAGGTGAGAAATGGTGTATTTGCATGTAGGGCTACTGTGGCTACTTCAACCAGTTTTTGATGTGGTTTATTTGACTTCAGAGTAGGAAATTGACCTTGGTTCCGAAACTATTTGCCAGTTTCTGAAGGAGAAATTAACTTACACAGTAGCTGCAGTGACTAGTGTGCTATTGCTTTAAAAAACAGTAGATATGTGGTAAAGGCAGTCTATCAGTATAATTATTCAATTAACTGTGTTATGACAGATGGACTACAAATGTGTTATGTCTGTAAAAAGGGGTTGTCCCTTTCCATCAAAACAACAACAGAAAAAGCAGTTTCCAGAAGTGTTTACTTATTTTTGTTTTCTTAGTAAGGCCATATTTATTTGAATTGTAAATCATTAGTCCAGTTGCATTGTGTGAAAAGTCTAACCTTCTAACTGCTTGGTGTAGTGCTTACATACATTGAACTTGGAGCCAGTTTTTAAAAAAAAGGGCCTTCAGAGGAAAAAAATTTAAGCTACGTTTTCTAGCGATATTAGAGCTTGTATGTCTTTATCTTTTTTTTGTTAAGAATAATACTACATAATTTTCTGTCAAGGTTTTAGCAGCATGACTCAAGGCAGCTGAAGTGCAAGCAGGGGCTCTTTTGTGTTGGGAAGGCTGGGTTAAACACTTAATTGAGCACTTGGAGAAGAGGCATGTTTTCAATGCCAATTGTTTTTGTGTTGTAAAACTGCATCAGAAAGGGGGTTTTCTTCCTTTCTTTTCAAAGACAATAGTTATCAGTGGGGAGGTAGAAGAACAAAATTCCTTTTGATAAAGGTTAGCACAAAAGAAAATTAAACATAGGTTTACTTGAAACTTTAGTTTTGATGGTAAAAATTTTCTGTAAATCCTTGGCAGCACGGTTACCTACTGCGCTTATGACTTGCAGACCGTTTTACAAAAATAACTAGCTCAGCCTTAAAGTCAGATGAGAAAAAAAAACTAATGCTTTCTAGATTACCCTGACTTCATCATTTGCACCTTTTTTTTATCCTTAGATGTTGACATATCACTTCTTGTTTCTTTCAACAAAATGAAAAAATTAACTACTGATGGAAAATTGATAGCTCGAGCAGTTAAAAGTTCATCTGTTGTAGAGGTATGTAATGTTTCACTCTCTTCTATTTGCTGATACTGGAGAAATAAGGATAATGGTACTGAAGTAGGCAATAACCTTATGAAAAATGTTCATTTCTTGTTACTTTTAGTTGGATTTAGAAGGAACTAGAATCAGAAGACGCCAACCCCTGGGTGAGCGACCAAAGGATGTGGACAGTCGTACAGTCTACGTGGTAAGGTTGTACTTGTATACGCCTGGTGCGTATACAGGCAGAGTGCTTTGTTTCTAACTATGGAAGCTTTTCGGATTTCTTGCGGTTAATTCCTTGAGTGCAAACTCCACTGTTCATTGTGTATGACAATCTGATTACATAGTATTATTTTCTATATTGAGAGCAACAAAACAACATAAAGACGCCATATAGTTTTATCAGAATTCAAAAGTAGATTTTCCTTGAGAAGAATAATGGATTTAGTACAGAAAATGTTTACATAAATTATAAAAGCTAATAGAATTTGATTGTCTCTTTTTTTTTTTTCTCCAAAAGAAAAGGACAGTGTGAGGGAGGGAAATGCGTTATGGATGTACTGAACCTGTAATGCTAAGGCCCATAGAGTGGGGTTAATGTACATGTTCAATGCAGTAAGTGGTTTTTGTGTCCAGAAGGTATCTGTGCGTCGGTATTGTTGGTAAGACAGGGAGGGACTGGGTAGGTGATTGCCTGCTGTTGCTTGTGCGGTGTCTTAAGGGAAATAAATTAAGCAAAGGCAGGTGAGCGCTGGCAGTGACCATGACAAGAAAGGCATTAGTTTGGTGCACCGATTTCTTCTACCGGTTTGAATAATTTTAAATGCTGAGCAATGAGCTGCTTCATGTGCTAGTAAGAAAGGGTGTGCTTTCATTTAGCTATTACTGCTTTCACTGGGCTTTTCTAGTTAGTGCCGTTAGAGGAGTAACACTGCTACCAAGAAATATTTACAGATTACAATAATGTAGTCGAAGCTTTATAAGAACTTTGCTAGTTTTACCGCACAGTATCTGGCCAAGTTTGTAATGTCATCAGGGGCACTTTAGAAAGTACAATCTGATTACAAAATCTGTTACTGCAAGTGCCTCTGGTTGTTTAACACACAAACATGGTTCTTTTAAAAGCAGAATGTGCCAAAATGAGCCAGTCTTATTTTTATGAGGCTTTAAAAAAATAAAAGTAAGTCCTCCTAATAGCACACTATCCTGTGGCTACCTTGATAGTGGAAGGATTAATGAATTTAAATGAAAATAGCTTGTACTGCTGGAAAAACTCTGCATCTCAACGTGGTATTTCAGATGTGTCATATCGATTATCATATTGTTGAACCGCTCAAGTGGTAGCGTGGAAAGTGATCTGATGGTTGGACTGTCACGTATTTAAAATCCTGTGCAATTTTTAAATAGGATTGAAGCCAGTGTGGAATTCCCTTAGTCTCTAAAGCAAACTTTCTGGGGATAATTTAGGTATATACCTGTAGCAAATGAATTAGTAATTTCAAGCAGATATCAGGCTCTCTGTGATGAAGGTAGATGATAATCCTGCCCCAAATGCCCGCCCATCCAGATAAAGACAAGCTGGATTACTCTCATCGTTGCATCAAAAGCCCAGAAAAGGTTATTTGTTGTTTTGGTTTTTTTTAAGTACAAAGTGCCAATCATAGTATTTCCCTAACATGATTACAGGGACTGCTTATAACTTCTCAAATACTTTGTCTAGGTCATTTTTGGAAAAGATATTCCAAATGTTATGAGCTATATAGTCTACGGATAGCTAAACGCTTTTTAATTTTAAGCTTTTTTTGTAGGACCAGAATAGATAACTGGTGTGTTTTGGTAAGTTATGGAATTCATAGAGAATTTATTTAGAGAATATGAAGCAACCTTCTCTTACTGATATCAGAGAGGATGGGTTTTTTTCCTTTTTGAAGACTAGTGTGTGAATACGCCTTTTATACTGCAATTACAGAAACGTTAAGCTGTGTTAAATGAGAGATACGTAGCAATGGCAGGGGGAGCGGAAGTAGTTGATATTGGTAAGTTTCACTTCTTTCTGGAGTAGAAAGAGAAAGGAAGATTAATACAAAGGTTACAGTTAAAGCCTCCCCTGTGAAGGATTGTCTCCAACAGTAGCATGTTTTCGGAATTTTTGCAGGAAGTCAAAAGATTTATTTCTGAATTGAGACTTAAAGGTGTGTTCCTTTAAGGAATAGTAACTTCATAAATTTATATTTTTTACAATATCATTTAATTTAGTGGGAGTTATCATTAAATATCTCTGAAATAAACTTAGGGTTAGTGACTTTTTTTATATGCTTGAACATAAGCTACACTTTGACGTAGACTGTTACTTTGTACTCATCCCATAATATTTTTAAAACTTCAACTAATTGACTTTTCAACTTCCTACCAAAACTGTAATGAAATGTTTTTCTCAGGCAGGCAACACTCATGCAACAATAGTTTTCTACCTGAATGTGAGAAATAATTTTTCCTACAAGGAAAACCTTTTAGTGAAGTAAGTTGCTATGAAAAAAAAAAACCCCGAGGTATTGCTGCCTCTGCATTGTTGTTTAGGCGTGGATTTGAGAATAGGGTTTTTTAATGGTGCTCATTTGGGTCTATTTTGAAAGTGATGTGACAGGATTTCTCTTTAGTTGGTGAACGGAAATGCCTAGGAACTGAGACATGATGTCCACAAGCCGCTAAAATGTGTTGCTATATTAAGGAGTTTGTAGAAATAAAAACCTGACAGTTTTATTATTCAAGAAGCTGGCTAAAAGTTTGTGCTGCATCTCATCCACTAGGCCTTAAGTGCTAACTGCTAAGCTTTAAAATGTCAGCTACTGACAGGAACTTACGGGTTTGAGTAGTGACTCTTTACGGACATAAAAGAAATCTTTCTGTGATGACTGGATTGCCAACAATTTTTTAAAAATACATAAACAATAAAGTACTCGTGCTTTGCAGTGGATCGTTTGAGACAATGCATAATTACGTTTGCTTGAAGGCTTTAAATTTACAAAGCTATTTAATGTTGGAAAGATACAGCTGCAGGTGAGGTCTTGATACCTGTTGCAAGAACAAGATAAACATCTAAATTATTATGTATTTGTTAGAGGTATATGAATGATTAGATATCTGTTTTCAGATCAGTTTTTACTGCCTGAATACTATGACCTCTTGACAAGAATAATTACTGAAATGAAAAAAGTTTCTCAACGTTGTCACATCAAACCTAAATATATTTTGTTATGACAGCTTGTTTTAAAGTAAAAGATATAGTAAACAATCTGATATGGTGGTAATAAAGTAGTGAGAAAATGACATTTCTTTTTTTGATTTCTCTTTTTAGGAGCTGCTTCCCAAAAATGTCAATCACAGCTGGATTGAGCGGGTGTTTGGGAAGTGTGGTAATGTAGTTTACATCAGTATACCCCGGTATAAAAGTACTGGCGATCCAAAGGGATTTGCTTTTGTTGAATTTGAAACTAAAGAGCAAGCAGAGAAAGCTATTGAGGTGAGTAAATGGTGCCTCTGGCCTGTTAACATTCTTCCTGATTGTCACTCTGTGATCTGGATGGTGTAGTCTTTACTGGTTCACCTACTGAATCTTAGAGAAATTCCGAAAATATGATAATTTAGAAACTTAACTTAGCGGGAGTTATGTTCCTGTCTCCTCCCCCAGGACCTCCAATCAGTCCCATGATTCCTTAAAAGTGTAATTCTGTTAAGAAGCTGGAGAATTAGTAGAAGCATAGTGGGTAATTTTGCGAATAATTTGGTTGGCTACTCTAGGCATCTTTTATGGAAATAGAGATCTCTGTGTAACAGTACAATGGCTATTAAATTTCATCAGGCAAGCATGGGCATACCTAATTTTCTCTATTTAAATATGTTTTGAAGGTTTAAAAACAATTATCTTTCAATAGCATAATGGTAACAGATGCATAAAGATGTCACACTAACAATGTGAAATCAAGCAAGCTCTGCATTTAAAAAGCAAACAACAACAAAACCAACCCAAAACATAAAACCAACCACACCACTGAAAGAACAATGTATGCATCTGCAGTCATGAGGGGCTGCATCTTTCTTGAATGAATACAGGATTGGTCGTTTTAACTTGGATGGAATTCTTTAAAAAAGAAAATATAATTATTATTTATTTTTTTTAGTAAAAGCGTGTGGGTTTAAATATTTTAATTTTTTTTTTTAAGTTTTTGAATAATCCACCAGAAGAAGCACCACGGAAACCTGGGATTTTCCCCAAAACGGTAAAGAATAAGCCTGTTCCTACCCTGAATACAAGTAACAGCAGCGTAGTAGGTAAGTATTATTAAGTTAATGGGCTCAAGAAACAAGCTGTTTTGTGCCTCAACTTCTGAAGAGAGAATATTGAACTGCTGTGTTACTGCAGCCGAATCTCATGTTTCTTAAAAACTTGATGGAAATGCATGTCGCTGTTTGTTTTTTGGCCAATCTAGACTTAAAAGTGAAAGTGTAAAACTCAAGTATATAAGCTTGTGCCTTTGTTTTCCTGCTTGATAATGAACTTAATTTCTTTTTTTCCGTCTGTTGCTAGCTACCACCATTAGTCATCGTTAGGCTGGCAGAGCAGCTTTCAGTCTGTACAATAAATCATTATCTGAGCATTTAGCATTAGAAAAAGACAAACTTGACACAGATTGTTTTAAAAATATTTAGTATTGAAAGAAAACATACAGACATAAGAGTGAAATTAAACGTTAGTGCTGTTCAGATGAGTTTGTGATCATCTGACATGTTTCAGAGCAAACCTTGTGGTGTTCTCTCTGCTGTAATTTTCTGTGAGAGAGCAATGAAAACAGTGGAGATTTTTTTTGGCCTTTCTTCCTCTTTGGAACTCTTGCTATTTCAGCAGAGCGAAATGAATGCTTTAGACCGTATTTGCATTTCTACTTACATGATTGATAATTACTCGTAAAAACCTGGAGGATATTGCTGAGAAATGAATCCTGAATTCACAGCTGAGCACGTTTCCAACAAATGCTATTTACTATACCTTGCACAGCAGCATCACAAGATTATGTTGTAACTTTGATCACTGAAACATTTTTTCTCATTTCTGGTAACGTAATACAATTTCCAAGGCTTTAGACGTCTTCCTGTCTTTTTTGTAAGTTTAATGATGAATCATGTTATATTCCTCACTATTGGCACCAATTCTTTGTTATACCAGTAACTTTTAGGACATGAAAAAATAATGAAAGAAAAAACTTGCTTTTTAAACCCGCTTAAGGCACTCTACTGCTTCATCCTGCCTATGACAACTTTGAAGCAAGTAGACAGTATTGAAAATAAAATTATTTTTTCCAGATTGGTTAACATTCTTTAATTTAGGAGGCAAATGGTTGTTCATTATGTAGCGTGATAGATTCATTGGGCTGAGTATCTCCTTTTATTTTCGGAATACAAATCGGTGGTCTTTTTTGATTTTCTTATCTCTTCTCAAAGACAAGTAAGGGATGACATAACAAAATGTATACTTGTTAAGGAGCAGTCTAGCTCCTTTCTTCTTAATTTGAGAGTAAGTACTTCGGGAGCCCTGTCGTCAAGCTGCCCTTGTGACCCGGAGGTCTTTCTCACTTTGTGGGGCTGAGTGTCTTATCTGTCTTTTTTTCTCTTCTGCTTAAAGTGCCTTGGAAGACCTTTGGGATAATGTATTGCATCTCTCCGGTAGTTAGAGATGGCAGAGACGGGCATTTCATTCAACATCCCAGATTATCATGACATGTGGTATCGTGATTGTTTACTTAGGTCAGTTATTCTAATCTAGTTTTTAATCATTGGCAGTTTTAAACATTGTATTTTTGATACAGAAGAGAAGAAAAAGAAGAAAAAAAAGAAATCCAAAATCAAGAAAGAGAGCAATGTACAGGCGGCTGCAGAGACAAAGGAATCAAATGCCACGAACGCTACAACAGAGCAAGTACCCAAGTCAAAAAGACATAGGACTTCATCAGAGTGTTCAGAAATGGAGGGAACTGAGACTCACAGGCAGCCCTCGAGGAGAGAGAAGAGAAAGTGGGACAGAACAGAAAGCTCAGAGGGACCTTGGGAAAGCAGGCCGGGGAAGAGAAAAAGAACCAGCTCTGGAGATGGTGAGACATCAACTCCCAAAGTCAAGAAAACTGTTCAAAAGGATGAAGTTGGTCCTGTAAAAGAAGAAACACCGGAAGCTCCGAAGGATTCCAATGGTAAAGTTTTTTGCATGTCTTTTTAGTAGTTTTGTGATCTATATGCATGAATGAAATCAAATGACAGGCAGGAAAAATTCTAGATAAGGAGAAAAGCTAGAATTAAAGAAACTGGGGTCTTTGCAGTTGAAATGGTATTTGTAATGGCCTAAATTAAGTAAATAGGAATCTCGATACGCTGAAGGGTAATGAGCAAGAGGCTGGGCTTGCGAAGCAAAATGAAATGTATCGAGTGTCATCTGTGTAATAAAAATGCGTTACTGAACTGACTTTTGGAGGCTGATAGGTTTATTAATTGGCTTAATGATTATTGAGTAAAGCCTTCAAGTGCTGGTGAAAGATTCAGATGATGAGTTTTCTTTTTGAAAGACTTAAATTTTAACTGGTAAAAGGCTGTTCTGCTTGGGTCAGTAGGTGAAAAAAAGGTTGCTATGGCGGAGGCTTAACAAGGTCAGTGTAGGAATATGTGGTGTTCCCTGCAGTTAAGTTAAAACCTGGTAATGAGTCATTCCAGGGAGATAAACAGCATGGAGAATAGGAAAGAACTTTGGACACCGAAGCAAGTAAAGCTCATCAGAAGTAAAAATAGTACACAAAGAAGTTAATAGAACTTCACTGAAGTAAAGTATGGATTAAACAGTCAGCCTAGCCAAATGGTGACAGTATAAGAATCTAGATAAGTAAGATTAAAATACAAAAGGAAAACCTGATGATCACAGTTTCTTACATGAGATAAGGGAAAAAAAGCAATAGATAGGATTAAATGCGTTTTGGTTGACAGGAATCCACGATTAGAGACTAAACTCAGGTAGTTGAGAAAATGGACTAGAAATAGGTAGTACCCTCTGATTTTTGTGGTGTTAACTATTTTTTCTAACTAAATAATACTGTGTCATTTTATGGGAATACTCATTCAGGCTTTATATAATATATACTGTATCTTTAAGTATCTGTCATATTAGAACTAAACATTTTTTTTTTGGACTTGTAACATAGACGTTTCTGCAGAAGATGACAAAGACAAAAAAGACACATCCCTTTCAAAATCAAAAAGGAAACATAAGAAAAAGCACAAAGAAAGACACAAAATGGGTGAAGAAGTCATTCCGCTCAGAGTGCTCGCCAAGTACGTTATGGAACTGATCTTATGTGACTATTTATTATTGTTTAGTTACTTCGTAGCCTTTCTGTTGCACGAGAGCATGGCTTTTTCCATAGTTTCACTAAGCAAATTGATTATTTTTTTTCCTCAGTACTGGGTACTGATGTGGAATAATTTTTCTGCCTGTGTAGTGGTGGGCTAGAAAAAAACTCGTGGCCTTAAAGGGGTTACCTTTCTTATTATGAAACATGTTTAAGGAAGGTGGGGGGGCAAAGCTGATTTACTGCTGTTGAGTGAGATCAAGGCTTAACATTTGATTTATCTCCCACCTCCAGTCCAGGACTAGGCACTGGCTGGGTGGCCTTGGCAATGTTTATTTTTTGAAGTATGTGGTACCTCGTTTATTACATATTTTGGAATGTTTGGAGTTTTTAAGTATTTACTGGAGTATGTAGCTGTATTGAATTTTGTTAGTTGCAGGAAATTGTGATGAAAGTCACAAGCTTTGCACACTTAAATTAATTTTTATTTCTGAACAGGCTCATGCATGGGGATTTCATTGTTTCCAACCTTCGTAATGTTTTAATTCAGTTTAAATCTTTGTATGTCTTACAGTCCATCACCATTGCTAAAGTGCAATTCCAATTTTTATTCAACAGAGTTGCATATTAGCAACAGTATTAGCCTGTAGGTGCAAATATCAGAGTTTTCCAGTCCGACTTAATAACTGCTGTGTAGAGTTCTGCCTACAACAGTTCAGTAGTTGATAGGTAGATGTAGTCGTGCCATTCCAAACGTTTAACAAAAATATTTGTCTCGAACTGTTGGGCTCTTAGGAGTCACCACAACTAAAACATGGAAGCACTTACTTTTTAGGCATCCAGCAAGTACCTCCATGTTAAAGTAGAGGGGGTCCTTGCCATCTTGTGCTTATATCGTGATGCAAAATTGTGCTATGGTGTTTTGTATCCGTTTCGATATATTTCCAAGGAGGGAAGTCCTTTGGGTTAGTAAAAAAGGATTCACCACCACTAAAACATGGAAGCACTTACCATTCAGGAGCAAAGCAAGTACATCCACATTTAAGTTGTGGGGGTCCTTAAGTGGAGACACTAAATAGTTTTTCCAAAACCAAACAAAAGCCCCACAAACAACAACAAAAAAAAGCATCCCATGGTATACAGAGCTCTGACATAATAATAAAAAAATCCCCATACATTACTGTAAGTAGGCTTCTTCTAGCTTTAGCGAAATTTTAGGAACTTGTTTAAGACATTTAGGATCCACCGCCACTGAAACATGGAAGCACTTACTTTTTTTAGGCAGCAGGTACCTCCATGTTAAAGCGAAGGGAGTCCTTTAAAAAACAAAAATAGCTGAAAATTGTTAAACATAACAGGCCACCGAAAAGTTGTCTCTTCTTCAGTAACACTTGATGCTTTTCGTTCTTGTTGGAGAAGCATGCCTTGTATCTGCTACAGCCAAAATTCTTCCATTTTTCTTCTCCTGGATCAAAAAAATCTTTCAACTGAAGCGCAGAAAAAAGAACAATCCTGGATGGTATTTCAGTATTGCGATCAGGATTCACCTCTACTAAAACATGGAAGCACTTACTTTTATAAAATCACAGAAAGCACCTCCATGTTAAAGTAAAAGGGGTCCACAAAAAACGGTAGTTATCAACGATGCTTGTCCTCTTCCAGTGAGGTTCCGAGACTACTGCATCAAATACAGAGAAATAGTTTTAAATTTTAGTTAGCTTGTAGCAAAACGCGGGGGGGGGGGGGGGGNNNGGGGGGAAGTTTTATAAGAGTATAAGCATTGCGAATACTTGCCTGACTCATTGCCCATGGTCTTCTCTCCCTTCCAGTCAAGTTAACAAGTACCTCCTTGAGCTCGTATTTATACCATACCTTGCTGTGGAATGGTGTTGCCTTTTTATCTCTAAGAAACATTACGTGGGTCTTTTGTTATTTTAATGTCTTTGCTCTGTTGAGAATGTATGATCCTGGGTGAGTCTGGATGCTTTTTTTTGAAGTATACAGTTGTCAATGTTAACAGCTAAAACCATTACCACAAGATATCCTCCTCTTTAAAAATCCTCTATCAGCTTGTTTGATAGCACAGATTAGGGTAACAATGAGTCGTTCTCACAGTGGCACTAGAGGCATTGTGTTTTTGTGGAGCAAAGCTCTAGCTGTTTGCAGAAACATCTCCATGTTAAATGTATGTAAATATATAAATTGCTTCCATGTGGTGGTATTTTTTAACCAAAATGCATTTGAATAGCAAGGAATGTTCTTATCTCAGTAGGTTTTTGGTGAGTTTAACCAGTTGTTGATTTTCCATCAATGATTTTTCTAGAAAATAAATGACCGATTCTTAATATAGTAACACAGGAGCGGGTTCACTGAACTAATTCAGGGAATTCAGAGTTCACCGTCTCCGAATTAACTCTGAATTTAGTGCCTGTACTGTGTGTAGTTCCAACAGAAAACACTGTTTACCAAGCCGTTCTGTGCGCTTTCTAAATATGGAGAACAAATTGGGGAGCCATCCCATTTCTATGATAGGTTGATCTTGTTAGATCTCTCCTGGAGTATTAAAAGCTAAAGCAAAACGAAAATAAAAATGCAGGTTTTGACAAGCCTTAATTTGACGTAAGCGCGGGGAGATCTCTAATGGTAAGAATGGTCTGCACTGCTCCCCAGGTTCACCTTAAGCTATTTGTAAACTGTTTTGCCTTAAGTTATGGAGTTTTCTAAGCATTCTTTTCTTGTTGACAACTGACATCTTAAAGCCTGTGTTGCCGCTTATAGGACCGAATGGATGGATTTGAAGCAAGAATATTTGGCCCTTCAGAAAGCCAGTATGGCCTCCTTGAAGAAAACAATGTCTCAAATCAAACCTGAGCCTGTGGGAGAGATGGAAACGGAGACTTGTGCAGAGAAAAAGCTTCAGTCTGAAAATGACAAATGTAATCCTGTTTGTGATGGTTTTTGTCTTGTTTTCTTCATGATTCTAGTGCACAAACATAAGTGGTTTAAGACGCTGGTCCTCTAGAAACGTTGCAAAATGGCTTTGTTTTCTTTACTGCTGGAGCTTTCTCTGCATGTCAAATATTATTAAAAGCAAACTCCCCTCATTCAGATAGATTTAGGACTAAGGAATTTTGTAAGTAAAAACTAAGCAAGTAATTTCAGCGAATTCCAACAGCACTTGAGCTTAAGGATCTTTTTAGGTAATTGTAATTATAAATGCCTCAGAGAAGTAAATAAAGAATCAGCTTTTTTGATGCTGTAACTTGGCCTGGTTTGAAGATTTAACTATACCTGCAGCAATTTACAAAACAGTTTCTCTAAGGCGTTCAAAAATGGCTTTCAATTGGGTTTTATCAGCTTTATGGTTAAAAGTAGCTTTGTAATTATGTCCTCTTAGTTAATTTTCTACTTCTTTCAGAGATAGAATTGCTCTTTTTTGGTCTGGATCCTCTGTACTTTTCATCACTGACTTCAATACCTGACTTGCCAATGCCTGTCTGCTTATTTATAATTACTCCAGAACTGAGGCTTCAACTACTAATTGTAATCAACAGAATATAAAATATTCTTACAGGAAGACCATGTAGGCTCTAAAAACTTCTCTAAGACTCTTTTCTTGGACCTGTTTTCTTTTTCACTTTTGTTACTCACGTTGACTTTACCTTGTGAACAGTCTTGATCCTAGATTTAAAAAAAAAAAAAAAAAGACTTCATCTGCATTAGCAGCGTTTCGTGCCCCCTGTTTCATTTCTTGTGTGTATGACGTTGCTTATGTGCTTTCACAGCATCTTTAGTTTGTCAAACTAACAAATGTGAAATATTTTTCTTTTCGTTTTTGTTCCCCCCCCTCCCCTTTTCAAATTGACCAGCCACAATGGGGCCCCAGTTCGTGAGTGGAGTAATTGTGAAGATCATTAGCACTGAGCCCCTGCCGGGCAGGAAGCAGATCAAGGTAATGCCTTTGTAACCTCAGGGTAGCTGTTAGCCTTTCCTCTTACAGTGCCCCCCAGATCTTTGAATATGGAATACCGTTTAAACAGGGTCCTCCCGATTTCTTTTTTAATTGTTTGGCCAGTAGCTGTGTACAGATTCTTCTCTAGTACCTGTTAATTGCAGATTTTACAACGGCAAAATAGGGTAAAAAGGATGTTTCGAAGCAAAACTTAGCCTTTAGAGCGCTTCAAGCAATGTCAAGTTTATAATGAAAATAATGACAAAAATAAATAATGCTCTAGAGGATGAGTAGCTCTTTCCAGTTCAAAAAGGGAAGTTGAAGACAAAGTGGGTGCGATGTTCTGTATTTGTCCTGGTGCCAGTCGTTCTGGCACAATTCGGATCAAGAAATCTGCGCTAGTACATTGGGGGGCTTTACCATTAACAGGAATTCGGGGGCAACAAAATGCTCTCTGCGTGACGAAACGATCGTCTTTTTTTTCAGTAAAAAATTCTCAATTACCACAACTCCAGTTCAGTAAGAGTGACAGCACTAGATCTTGTCCAGTAATTCATTCACCCGTTTTTTTATCCCCCACGCCCCGCCCCTATGGTTAAGTGCTCTTTGTTTCCTCATTTTAAAAGCCTTGAGGATAATTTAAATTTTTTTTTCATGTCATGATATAAAAGTTACGTATGTTAAGTAGAATATTTCTGTTAAGGAAAATAGCAGTTTTAAGCTGCATCCTGTGAAATGGAAATATAAAAAGTTTTCCAAAGGAAATAACAGGCTTTTCCCAGATACTGAATTTTCCATGAATGTGACGCAGGACATTTTCTTTCACAAATTGGCACTTTTGGATGAATAACAACTGGAAGGAATTTAAACATCTTTAACTCACGTTGGAATAAATATTCAGACCATGGAGGACAATGAGAGAATGGTTCAAAAATGCGAGTTCTGAGATGACTTATCAAATTATCTGTATTTATAGCCGAGTAGCCCATTTGAAGCCGCCTGGCTGCTCGCATGCGTTTGAAGTTTAGCGTGTGCATACATCTAAGCAAGATGAGAGATGTCTCTCGCTCACTGAAAACAAACTGATGAGAAGGTTTCAGCTTAATCAGTCTTATCGGCCTAGGTGTATTTGCAGGCAGTTGTCTGAGTGCTGGAGACGCTGGGAGAACGTAGCAGTTGTCGCTGCAACGTTTGAGGGCCCCTTTGGCTGCAGTTACACTTTTCATTTAGTTTTAGGGAAGTGTTTTAGGGAAAACTAATGTTATATGACAGTAAAGGTGGACAAAATAAGATTGGGGTGTGCTTTGCTGCTATTATGAATCATATCTTTATTTCCCATAATAAGTACATAGGCAGAATATTTCACAGTAAGTAGCAAAGAAAGGAGGAAAAGTTTTTAGAGAGACATATAATTGCAGAATCCAACTGTAGTTGGAAGAAACAAAAATGTTTATAGTGCCAGCTCTTCTGCAGGTCAGCAGTGGAAGCTGCAAACTGTACTTGATGCTTACTGGGTATTTCTGGCCGTACTAGTTGCTTTTATGAAAGGCTCTTTGACAAAATCACGTTTTGCCTGTGTTCCCGGACTGTCGTAGCTGCAGCAAACACTGCCACAAAGCAATGCATCTAGGTTTTTTTTCCTTAACTTCCAGAATTGATCTTTATTTCAGATTTTGTCGCTCTTAATTACTTCCACGCTCTGGAAAGATCTTTGCAGAGTAGTTTTGATGTTTGAATTTTTTACTTCACTGGGTTGATATTTTGCTATTAATTTTGCTACTATGCGTTTCTCAGATGGTAACATCTGCCTGCTCCAGTAAACCGTTTGGGGTGTTGTAGTTTTCCACGTAAGCATGACTTTGGGATACCAGAATTAAGACTGGAAAGCAGCTTTGCTTGGCTCTTGAATGATCTCAGCAGTACTGGCACTTAAGCTTTGTTTTAAGTCTGTCCTTGGTAGTGGAGGGTTAAAAGCAGCGTGTCATTCTTGAATAGAAGCATCTTACTCCAGCTGCCTGCTGTGAACAAAATTGACTAGGAATGTGCGGTCTTAGTTAATTTCCCTAACAGCAGGTATTACAAGTGAAGGACTTGATCTGAAAGAGCGTGTGTGACTCTTCTTCCTTCAGCTGTTAGGGAGAATTTTCAGGCAGAGGTCACTCCAGAAAGATAGAAGGGTTGTTTTACTACTGTTAATCAGTTCTCAAATAATCTGCCATGAATGAACTTGCTTTTATATGATTCGTGCATAGAATGAAGTTAGAATTGACATACATCAATGTTACAGTGCACAAATAATTCTGCTTTTTTTTTTAAAAAAAAGTCCATTCAGATACAGTATTGAAATAAATGGATACCTACTGATGCTCCATTAGTAAAATTATTCTAAGGCGAAACAACATCTTCCGGAATTACTGCTTTAAATTGTTCTTGGAGGGCAGGATGAGAGATAAATAGATGTTGTAGGCTCATAAATCAGAATTCAGATATAACCTTCTTAGGAAAATATATTAATTCAAAACTCTTTGACAAGAGATTCATTGATTAAATCAAAAAGTTCAGTTACCACCTTCTACTTTGTGACCTTTTTGAAAATGTCACTGACATACAAATTGAACGGTCAAAAAGCCACTCTTTTTGTATTCTTTTTTTAAGTCTGTTTTATGGTCTGTGTTCTCTCACATGCTTTGATAGGATGCTTTAGCAGTGCTGGCTGAAGTTGCTTATGTTGACATGCTGGAGGGAGACACGGAATGTCATGTCCGTTTCAACACTCCCGAGGATGCGCGGACTGTTGTGAAATCATACAAAGAAATACAGATCAAAAACAACTGGAAATTAGAAGTTCTCACTGGTAAGGCTTCTTTTTTTAATATCGGTACAGGAGAAGACTTAAGTACTGGGAAGAAGATTGGATCACATGTTAGCTTTATGGATATATTTCCATAACTTAGGGACAAGACTGCTTTCTTTTTTTCCTTAGAGTCTTCTCATTTTGCTATTGCAGTGAAATTGGTAAAACAGTAAGGATTTTTACACCACTGTTCAGAGCAAAGTAGTGATTTTGCTTGCCTTTATCAACTTAATTATGTTCTTTTGAGATGTATTTACATACGTCACTTGGAGTGGAGTATAGAGCTTAATTCATATTTCAGTTTTATGAATATAACATTCCAACGATGCAAAATAATTTTAAATGAAGATTTTCTTGAAAATACTGAACTTAGGTGTGAAATAACAGGACAAGGATGTAACAGCATGGATACTCTTAGGGTGGTTTTAGCACTTGCCTTCTAATTAATCTTTCTTTTTTTCAGGAAGTTGAATAACTTATGACTGAGTACTGCCTCTTTTGAATTGTATTTACACTAAAATTTTTACTTGTTTTCTTTGGAACTTTATCCTTACGTGTGTTGTTTTTTTTCCTGAAGTTACTCTGCTGTTCTAAATTCGTAACTTGTATTAGATTGGACTAGTCTTCCAAGTGTAGAGAAACCTCTTTATGGAACTGGGGGGTAGAAGAAGGGGGGAGGGAGAAAGCTTCTCAAACTTTGTTGCTGTACTCATAAAATTTTTGAATTCTTGACATGCACTAAAAATCCCAAATACGCAAAAAAAAAACCCCACAGGTAAAACAATCCGTATGAGATTGTCTCATCCGTGTATTTAAATATTTTACCACGCTCCTGCACAGACCCTCAATTAGGGCCCAGTTCCGTGCATGCAGGGATGTAAACCCTCATAAACGTCAATTAAGGATTGCAGAAAGAAGAGCTATAATGGAAGCATTAACCTTCATAATATCAAAGTTAATTAAAGTTTGAGACTCACTGAATGCTGCTAATGTCATTGGGAGATAGATTTGTCTCCAGAGTGTTCTGTGTTCCAGAGATCCAGACACAACTTGAAATAAGGCATTTTACAGCTGTGAGCTCTTGTGTCTATTTGTCTGTGGTTTTGTATCCTTATTTAAAAGAGTGTAGTAGTAGATTGGGAGTAAGCAGACCTTGTAGGAGTGTTCCATTCATAGCTTAAGGTTTTTTGTTTTCCAAAGCGGCTCATTGAAATGAGAATGGAAAGGCTTTCGGAAAGGCTTTCAGAATGCAGAAGTGACTCACAGTAAGGACTTCAGCTTTGCTTGGTGGCATAAGGTGAATACAGGGGGTATGGAATCTGTAATGCTCCCTACTGCGGGGACTAAAGCTTTCCCACTAGTATTTTACTTCTTAGAACTTGACTTTGACTAAATGTCTCCAGCTTTTCATCCGACAAGAAATTAAAGATCTAGGGTAATGTTTAGTTGTTACTGTGATTGAATCTATAAATAATGTTGTTAAAAAGTAGGCAAAATCGGTTCTCAGAATTATTAACTCCATAACTTTTGTGGGAACCTTTTCCAAGATCACTCGGAAACTTCCCTGTAACTGAAGATTTCCCATGAGACCATGCAACCTTACATCAGAAGATTCCCCTCATGATAGTTACAGCACAAACCAGAGGAAACAGCGGCAAGCTGCTTCTTACTGCAAAACAGCGGCTGAAAAAAGCTGCAAAATTATTTCCTCTCATATTCTTCCCCAAGTTAAAGTATTCCTAACTGCCCATAAAGTCCCCAGAGTTTGCTTCTAACAATGGCTTTGCTGAAACAAAATAATCTTGGTCATTTTTACCATAACTTTTTTATTTTCCTATTTGATAGTTGTTTAAAATGAGTCAGGGGTTGAGTACATCAGTAAATCAAAGGGCCTCCAAGTGCTATGGTGAAACTTCAGCTAAAACCGAGCTCTTTCTGCTAATGACATATAGAGAGTGGTGTTTGCATATTTCCTCAGTTCTTCTTGTTAAGTTCGTACAACTCCTTGCTCAGGAAAACTTACAGATACCTTGGCAATCCAGTCCTAAAAGCTAACAAAACACACAGGGGCTTTGATTCAGGTCCTGTCCAGCTCACACGGAACGGAGACCTCAGTGTCGGCTTTAAGCTTCTTTGGACAGAGTTATTCTGTTCTTTGCTCACCTTGGTGTGTGTTGGTCAGGTGTTGCAATGCTGTATGACCTCTCTCGCTATGAAATTTCAGAATGATGGGGAGATACTTGTTAGCTTTCCCTCACGGGTATTTTCATATGTGTTTATCTTACAAAACATTCCTCCTCGTCACAGCTGAAAACACTGCATCCACTCGAGTTATACTTTTATTCATGTACTGTAATGTTAATTTGTATTTCAAGGTGACCACGAGCAACGTTACTGGCAGAAGATTTTAGTGGACAGACAAGCTAAGCTTAACCAGCCTCGCGAAAAGAAACGGGGTACTGAGAAGGTAATGTGCAAGTACTTTTTTTTTCTTCCCCTGCACAGCCATGGTTGAAAATATGACTCTCTTTCTATGTAGGTCTATGTCTTTTGGTACTTTAATGTTTGACTCTGCATTTAATCCACTTAAATCACTTTCTGCTGACTTTGCAGCAGGGTTTTGCAGCCACAAAATGGAAAACGTGTGGCTGTCCTGGTCCAGTTGCCAAATGCAAGGCTTGTCATTATGGAGACAATCAGAGAAAGTTAAGTCCATGACTAAAGGCATGAAGTTAATTTATAAGCTGGTTTTCCTTAAAAAAAAAAACTGTGTGGCTGAACTCATTAAGAAGTTAAGTGGTCTTGATTTGCTCTAGTGTGATAAAGTCTAGTGCTTTAGTCCTAATTCTCTAGTATGATTAAGAAAATGTTTTTCTTCAGGATGAATCTCTCTTCTCACAGTTATTTTTTTAGTGTCCAGTTCTGTGCTGTGGTGCACGCTGGTGCGTTCCTAGTGTAGTCAGGAGCCTGTGCACCAGTGTGTCTGCGTCCTGATCCAGACAAATCCGAATGTCGCCGTGAGCATCCATAGCTAAGCAGCTTCCAGTCCAAAACTGCCTCACATCTAGTGAAATTTCCCTCCAACCTTGACCTTGGTGTTCCTGTCAGGCCACAGTGTTGGCAGTGCTGCAATGAACTTGCAGGCTGCAGTCTCCACTCTTGCCCCAGAAGATCCTTCCAGGCATGAAGGGTTCTTCATTAAGCCAGTCAGATCCTTTACCTGACAGCGAGGAGCCAGAGGGTATTTCACAGACATTTTATTGCTGGGTTTACTTCACACGCATTGCAGATAAGGGTTCTGAGTTGGCTTTACCTTGAATCTTTATGCTGTCGCTTGCAAAACTTCTGAATCGTTTGACCTTAATTATTTTCTGCTGACTTTGGAGACTTCCTGTAATTTTTGTTTGCTAGACTCTCCAGTGATGCACACAATACCAATAATGTCCTAGTTGCGCTGTGGATTAATCAAAAAGAAGTATTACATTGACCTAAAGAAACAGCAGTTGTGCAGGTCAAAACCTTGTCTTGTACAAGGCATATTTTGCATGTATTATCTTGTTAGCCTAAATGTTCTTTCAGAGACATAAGGTGTCCATAAAGAATTTCCCCAAATGACTGATTTAAAAAGCATAAAAATGGCATTGGTTCTAGCCATTATTCTTTAATATAAGCAGTAAGATAACGTGAAACTTGTACAGCTTTAGAGCCTTTTACTCAGTGCTGCCAGGTCTTGTTCGTTTTTTCTTTTTAAATGTACTTTTACTTTTTTAAACAAAAGGTGCCACTGGCACCTTTGACTTTACTTGGGACTGTAGGTGTCCTGCTCTCAAGTGTCTACTCTTCATCTTTTGAAGATCGGTATTTGTTGACCGAAGTGGTGTAAATTGGCCAGTGATGTACTTCATCTGGGCTTGCAAATATAAACTGTCTCGGTTCTGCCTAACAATAGCAGCTGCAAGGATGCAAACTCCCACTCCTCCCCCTTAGCCATCACCTTGCAACACTGGGAGGTGTTAACTTCAAAGCTCAGTGAATACTATTTAAATGCTAACGCTGTTAAGCAAAACATCAAGTGAAGAATGCCTCGCTCTCGTCAGTAACACTTAACCCTTCCGTTACTTTTTGACAGCCTGTATTCCACAAATACAGACTGATGATAAGAAAAACAGTGCTTCTTTCTCTGTTCGTTAATGTTGTTTTTAATCTTGTAGTTGAAAACTCTTCCAGAGTACTTGGAAGTTGACTTCTTTGAAGGTCACAATAAAAGGAAGGGAAAAAGTAATATAATGATTCATAATGAAACATGTACAGCTGAATATGTCATTAGTGTCTCTTTCACATAAAGATGTATTCTGTTAAAAGGTTTAAAATCCCTTAAAAGATCTCTTTGAAGATGAGTGTTTGCCTGTTAGCCGTTTTATACATATAATAAAGACAGCATCATATACTTTCTTTCAACTAGCATTTCAATGTGGGCTTAAAGGTTAGGTTCATATAAGCTATATAGCTGCAGTGATGTCGATGTCAGTATTTATAGTAACAGTGAACATAGCTATTGTTGCATCACATCAGAGACGCTTTTGAGTGTAACTTAAGGCAGTTTGAGATTGCTCTTTTCCATGCGTCTAAAAAGCATAGGCTTACTCCGCTTCCCTGCAGTGGGTGCTGTGGCACGTCAGGGTTAATGATCACTTCAGCAG
>VZUD01000957.1:355414-373991 GCA_013401065.1 Cepphus grylle
AACCCAAAAAGAAATGGTAGAGATCTTACTTTCTCTGGCATAGTTCCTATAATAAGCTAAAGGTCCAAAAAAGACTAAATATGCCAAGGTTCCCCCAGAACTTGTGAGTAATGCCTGGCCATCCTTTGGAGTTAAAAAGGTGTTCAGTGTCGGGCTTTGCCCCAGGCTCAGTCGTTCACTGTCACCTCTGTGCTCCCCTCTACTGCCCCCTCGGAATCCATGTTCTCTGTAGCCTGTTCTACAGGTGCATGATAAAACACCCTTAGTGATTCAGTGACGCAGACCAAAAACCTTCTTGCCAGAGCAGTTTCTTTAGGGCAGTGCCAGTCTATGCAGACCTGAAGCAATTGATCAGTCTGTAGCCTTAAACCCTCTGGGACTGATGAAAGTCTTCTGTTCCTGAAACAAAAGCGCGCCTGCAAGCTTTCCCCTTGGGTCCCTGTCTTCTGGGGGGAGGATCTGCTGAACCTAGTTTGCACCTTGTACACCCCCTTACTCAGGAGGAAAGGAAGAAGTTTAAGGGGGTGGGAGTGGTGGTAGAAGTGAAAGGCATTTGGTGAGGAAGTGAGAATTGGGTATTTACCAAGGGCGGAATAATTTGCAGAATTTTTGGTGAAGTGGGACAGTGGGAATGCCTGGGCACAGCCCACCCTATTCTCTTCTGATTATGCCTGGGGTCAGGGACTGTGTCAGTTCCCTGTCTGCGGGGAGAGGTCCCGCTCCAGAGCACAAGTAAGCCCCTTTCCCTGGTTCTCTGAAGTTGGTGTCTCCCGTTTGGAGACATGAATAGCAGTGTGCTTAGAAATAGGTGCTGGTACTGGATTGATTAGCTTAAAACGGGAATTCTTGAGGCCTCTTGCAAGTTCTCCGGCTCTGAGGTGCTGGTGTAGAAACACTCACTGATAGGAACTGGGCAGTTCACATTTTAGAGCTTTGCTTCCAGTGTTTGTGATTCTCCATCCCGCATCTTGAACCAATAAGTCACTGCACTCCTCACTTCTTTTTAGAGTTTAACTCTTTTAATCTATTTATCAGATACCAGAGAGTAAAAGTAACTCTTAGTTGCATCTTCAGATCGATTTTATTTCTGGAGAATGGTTGAGCAAGTCATCTACTAGAACTTAAGTCTGATGCTGTTGAGAACGCATTAAGAATCGCAATCAGGTGAAATGCCCGGGGGATGCAGGGCAGTAAAGCTGTGGTAATTCCATCGCAGCACAGCAAACAGTGCATCCGTGCAACATGGGTGTAGAGCGTAATTCCTGACTGCCATAATCAGGGCGGCAGCCTGCCTCGCGCTTCCACGCTGTGTACAAGATGCAGTGTCTGCAGGACGTAGCTGTGGCCACAGTCATATGGATAAATAGTAAATGATTTGGTTTATATGTGAAACTTTTCAAATCTAGCAAACTCTTTCCTGGACTGTCTGGTGAACGGGTGTCTCTATACCTCAGCAGCAGGTAATATGTTTTAGTAGTCTCCATCAGATAAGTTAACGTGGATTTACGCTGGTGTGTTACAGATGTGCCTAGATTGACAGGAGTTTCCTGCTTTCTCCCTTTTTATTCAGATTAAGCAGCCTGACTTGTTCCTTGCATTTTTATTTTTTTTTCACCTTATTCATGTAACAGTTAATTCACGAGTTCTTGCTTATGGTTAAAATATCGTGATAGGGCATTGCAGTAACAAACCTTGTGCCTTTGCTGTTGGGTATTAATACCGTGTTGCAGTACTTTGGGTTAAATCTGTGAATGTTCTAGTATGGCTGCTTTAAAAACAAGGATGCTTTTAATGTTGTGCTCAGTGTTTTGTTTTCTGCCTGAAGACACAGTACACAAATTGATAATCAGTAGGTTATTTATGTTCCGCAGGACCATTTCTCATACCTCTGTACCAGGAGCAGCTAACGAGGTGCCCTAGTAATTTAGGCAATCTCCCTAAAACGCAACTGAAAACAAACATATCCCCGGTCAGGCAGGGTTTTGAGTTAGGGATTCCTAGGGTCAATGTTTCTCCAACTGCACTGTTACTTCTTGAGATTAATTCTCCGCGGGGTTGTGATACATATTGTGCTGTTTTCCCAGCCTGAAGCATGGCCCCCATCTGGGGTTCAGTGGGGTTTCTTTCTTTCCTGAGTGTAGAAAATGACACAGTACTCCTAAGGCATTTTTTTTTTTAATGGTCTGACCTTGTTTTTTCTTACATGACTAACAGCATGAATCCAATAAAAGGGTAGGTTTTTTTTAACTTACTGTATGAACCGTGCTTTGGGGTTTTTGAAATTATAATTTTGTTCTCTTCAGCCATGTTGGGAGGAAGAAGGGATGGAATGAAGGATGCTGCAATGTCCAGAAACTGAAGAGGTGCCTTACTATTTTTGATGGTTCTGAGGCAATACTGATATAAA
The DNA here is from genome assembly GCA_013401065.1 of Cepphus grylle. NCBI lineage: Eukaryota > Metazoa > Chordata > Aves > Charadriiformes > Alcidae > Cepphus > Cepphus grylle. Next base: position 357,822 of record VZUD01000957.1, read on the forward strand.
TTATATCGTGACTGCTCCAATATTTTCTGGTTGAATGTACAGGTTAGATCAGCTGTTCAAAGATCAGATTTTTCTATGAAGTTTGATAAATCAGCGAATAATATATTCACGACTGTGAGATAAAACCATAATCCATATAACTTTCCTCTAATCTTTTCTGTAATATTTTTCCTGTTTGCAGTTGATTGCTAAAGCTGAAAGGATGAGACTTGAAAAGACTCAACAAACAAGTAAACACATTCGCTTCACTGATGATAACTAACTGAGACTGATTGTGATCTTGAAAGTGAACTAGATATTTAAAAAAAAAAAAAAAAACAACAAACAGCCAAAACCAAACCCCACAAACACACCACTGCTTACAGCAACTAAACCGTTTTCAAGAAGGCATCAAAACCTGGTCCGTTTGATCCATGATTCTGCAGACTGCAAGTATGAAGATTGTTTTGAATCCCATTCTTAAATAGGCTGAATGTTTAATGTTTACTGCTTCTGAGCCGTTAGGTAAAGCTTTCTGGGAAAAAAATGTATTAAGAGATCTTGCTTTATTTCACTTCTGATTTAGCTTTTGGGTTTTTTTTTTTGTATGTTGAAGTTTTATACACTAGGTTCTGAAATAAAATGCTTGAGAAATTTTCAGTTGTGCATCTCTAATTCTTCAATCTGTTCTGTGACACTGTAAATAATAAAACCGATTAATGCTAAAGAAACCTCTCTAGGCCTCTGTTCAGTCCATCAGACTGTTTCAAAATAAAGTAGAACGATTATAGAGACTTCCATGTATTTTAAAGTGGCTAGGATGGTCAGAAAATATGTCACTGAGAAGTCTGGAAGAAAACTTACTTGCATGAAGTGCACACTAAACTGAATTGAGACTCTCTTTTTTGAAGAATCGTCAGGGAAAGAAATAAGAAAACCTGTGTTTGTTGCATCTGATAACAGTAGCTCCAGAAGTAATTCTCACTTCCAGATAAGTGTTAAAGTCGTGTAGCTGACAAGTTAAGATGGTGATCTTAACCTGCTTTGAAGTATTTAGTTGTAGACTGGCAATATTTAAAAAACAAAAAAGCCATAAAATTGGAATGATATAAAAGATTGAACTTAGGTATGACTAAGTCCGCTGTTAAAAGTTCTCTCCATTAATGTAAAGATAAATTCACATGTTTTGTGAGATACAGCGAATTTTATTGCAGGGCAAATAAGGCACTAACACATTGGTGTATAGAAGTGTGAAACTTCCTTATAAAAAGAAGGATGAGCAAGTTATTTTGAAACTAGAAGCATGTTCCTAAAATACCATCGGAGTCTCGTGAAGGAAACTGTCAATGACACTCCGGGTGTTTTTGCAGCTACAGATTTTGTTGGTAAGATAGGTTAACGTTTTACAATTCTATGCTGTCAAATTACTGGAGCAGTCTAGGTACTTCAGTGATAAGTATTATGACAAAGCAATGTTTGGTGACACCGGTATATTTTTGCTATATAAGAAAAGAATCGGAATTATTTCTGCTGAATTCTTTGAAGTAATGTGGGTATAATAGCCACAGTGGCTTTGCAGTCAGGGAGAACAGGAGGTAAAGGAGGAGAAAAAAAATAGGAAAAAATATATTTGAAGAGATTATAGCAAAGCATATTAACTGTAATCAAATTATCCAAGATAAGAATAATGTAGAGAAGCAGCGCAGTAAGAGCGGAGGAATGTTTATGGAGCACCATCGATGTGCTGCTGTCTGTGATGTATCCTGTACTTGTACAGGCCGCAGGCGAGGGTACCACCAGCGTCAGTCTCCATCCTTCGCTCCCACACACCAGCAGACGGCATCCCTCTCCTCGGGCAGCGAGTGAGGGAATGGAGAGGATTACCCCCCGTCCATGGAGAGGGTACAGCAGTGATCAAAGACAGCAGAAATACACAAGGGGAAAAGTGCAAGATAGGAGAGAAACGCTAGGAAGGGGTGGAGGGGAAAAGCTTGGTAATGGTTCTCGGAAATTGCGTAAGGACGATTTCTCCCAGGAGCCTGCCAGATGCTCCTCTGTGGAATTCTGCAGTATTCAGATGTTTAGTCCAATCGCAGGATTTCTTTTATTATTATTGCTATTAAATCTTCCACTTTCATTTTACACTACGAAGGTAAGATAATTGGTGACGCAGTAGAGAGAACCCAGATACCTGGCTACGAGAAGAACTGATCCACAAATCAATGAATCTCCTGAAAGACAGGATAATCTTTTTTTTCCGTTTCTGTGATGTTGAAGGCGGGGGGAGGGGGAGGACCCAACAGCCTACTCGGGGTAAAATGGTTTGAATTTATTCTGCTGAAATTGATTTAAGTCAAAACTTTATCCAGGCTATAAATAATTCAGATCATAAATGATTCAGACTTTCTGTGTTTTCTGGAGAGCGGAGCAGAATTGCAAAAGCATAACTTTTGGCGTTTTGCTCTTTAATTAATAATTCCTGACTCGAACACAATAGCAAGAGAAGTCACCTTTCTGTTCCTTTCCATATTTATGCAGGTTAAGTATTTACAATTAAACCTCGGTTTTCTTCTGCTTTTTCAAACCAGCGCAGAAATCTGCTTCAGCAAGGAAGGGTGGTGGTTAGTTCTTTCCAAGAAGTTAATAATAGAATTTTTGTCATTTCTTTCAGAAGTCATGTATGGAGAGTCTGGTCTATATGCTTTTACCAAAGAAGCTTGGATTCCTAAGAATGCCAGAATGGATTATGTATGGGGTTTTTTTGTCTTTTAAGTACACATGACAGCTATTATCTGCTGCTCTTATACTTCCCCATCAACATATGCTAAGAGGAGGAGTCCATCTGTTGAGTTTTATCCCGAGAGTTGCATCCCTAAAGGTACTTCATGTTTGACCTTAGCAACGGAGGGTGCCTTTAGCAAAGCCTGGCACATTTACCTGCGGTGGTTTGGGGTTTTGGTTACAATTAATTTTTTTCTGCTCTACTGTTTTTCTCTATGTTTGTCCAATCTTAGGAATTTACAATAGTGATGTTTCTCCTTCTCCCCCAAGAAATACCACATTTTATTTAAAAATTCAGGATGATACTGTAAAATTATAAGAATTAATAACCTTGGACTGTTCTCTTTTTTTTTTAATTATTTTTTTGCTGAGTTTTCTGCCTCCCTTGACTGTTGAGTGCTTTGAAAGAACATTATTACACATAAATCTGCCTGGAGCAAAAACCAGCATTGATTCTGCTCTTCATGACCCAGCATACAGCTGAATCTGAAATTATTTTTAGCCCTCGTATTTTTACTTCTCTTCGACAAATTGCAGACTCTGCATGGCAGCAGCAGGACTGTAACTCTGACCTATGCGAGGCCTTTGGTGCCAGCAGAACATTTGTAATTTGGGTCTGCAGTGAAAAAAGAGAATTCTGTGGTTTAAAAAAAAAAAAATTAATGGTAATTTTTGATGATTGTGCATCTTGTCGTCCGTGGTCTTGTCCCCCCGAAGGCTTCTTTGATTTCTCATCTGATGCAACGTTTCCAAGCTTAGAGACTGGCCTCCTGAGGACTGTTGTCTTTTAGCAAGGACTGTTGCGGTCACCTTAGTGGTGCCAACCAGGGCTCGGTCGTGTTGGGCTTCGTACAGATAAAGAGCTCGGAATTAAGAGGGATACAAGGAAGGGGAGGAGCAGGATGGGAATGGAGTGTGCAGTGGTTGGTGTGATAGCAAGGAAGAGCCGTTTTTAACGAGCAAGGGGAGGACGTCGGTGGTGCAGAAAGGGCAGCAGGGCCACTGCACTCCTCAAAGGGACGCTCGGGCTACCCGCATCTTCAGAGATGTGTCCTCCCACTCTGTGACTGCCTCCCACAAACTGCGTTGGTACAGTAAAAGGGCTGGAAGGAAAAATGGGGTTTTAGTAAAACACCTGTGGTCAAAAGCAGCAGGCTCATGCTCCACGATTCATGGACCTTTTTGGTAGCCAGTGGTCCACAGTCAGTGGAGTAGCCCACTCACAGCATGATGGTTGTACCGAGTTGCCCTTTCTACCTGTCCCTGCAGGGTAGAAAAGCTTCTTTACCTTTGATTTTGTACCTCGTGTTAATTTGTAAGTTTCTTCTTTGACTGTCCTCAATCTTACTGTCACCTGGAGCAAGCAAAAAGTCTATAAAACCAAAAATCCTGTAGCGAATTTGCACTGAATTAAAGTTCCTCTAGGAGACCCAAGTTAGCGGGAGATGCCGGAGTGTTCTTGTCTGGGGCATGGGTGTCTGCAGCGCGACAGCTTACTGAACCTTTATCTGCCATCTCTGTTGGCGTGCTGTGTTCCCAAAAACTCTGCCCCTCTCTTTAACCAGAATTCTTTTACTTTACCATCTGACCAAGTCTGGTTTAACGTTGCCTGTTCTACCTGTTTTACCTTACACAGCTAATGCAGGCATTCTGTACGTTGTATTTTTTTTTCCTAAGATGTAGTGTGTGTCCTAGTTTAAATCAGACTTTAAGGCAGTCCTTGAAAGCTAGCAGGTAAGTGAATTATCTTTTTTCTAGAGAGGCTCTAAATCAAATCAGAAAATTACCCTCTGATAGATGACAAAGGCACTTGCCTGCCCATGTTCCCTAGAACACAGGTCAGTGGCGTAATTGCTTACTTACGGTACCACAGTGTCTAATGATCTCAGACGGGATTAAATCATGGGAATAATGCTCCATAATGCTGTAAAAAAATAATCAGATAAGGTACGCTTGGGTGACTTTGAAATGTGCCTGAGTGGGGAAGTAATATGGTTATCGTACCTACAAGCGATTAAGTTGCTGCGGATGGTGTGAGAGAAGTTGCTCCCTACCAAAAGTGGAATATTCTTCTTAAATAAGTTCTCTTCGTGTCAGTTGTGGTTCTGTGATGGAGGAACGTGGCTTGCGTGTCTGTGATGTTCTGGCTGTGAGCTAGCGGTGTTAGTACCAACGGTACTAGAGCATTATATTCCTAATGCGTTTCGTTCTCCGGTAGCAGCTTAGAAGTTCGGTCCTGCAAGTACTGAAGAGCATTTATTTTCAACGCAAATGCACAGGTGTCATATTTTGGTTCTTTACCTTTACTTTTTAAATATGCCAGTAGGTGTTTTGTCAGTGTGTTGGATAAATGTTTGGGAGAACACACTTGATGAATTTTACACAGGAAAAAAAAAAAAAAAATCATTGTAGCTGCTTTCTGTTGTGTTGCGAAGATGGGATTCAGTCCGTCTCCTCGGCAGCATCCCTGGCGTAGGAGTTTGTCGCGTCCCTCCACGGGGGCCGCTCCTGCCTGCCCCTGAGCCCGGAGCTCCTGCTGTGCCGCAGTCCCTGGGAGCGCTGTAAAGGACGCGACCCCAAGGATTCGGACAAAAAACGGTGGGAAATTTTAAGCTGACTTCATTGCTGAGGAAGACAACGGTGTGTACGCGCACCCAAAGCGCCTGGCTGAAGTACCCGCGCCGGGCGTGCATTGCCAGGATTAAGTAGAAGTAACCGCAAACGAGTACCCGTTGTGTAGAGTTGGGCTTGGCAGAAGGTTACTGTGTCTGAAATCGTTGATGTTCAGGTTAAATGTGCCATCAAACCGACCATACTTCTCATGGGTTCTTCATCCTCGAAGGGCCGCTCTCCAATGGAGCTGTAAGTGTCAGGGAATCGCGAAGCTGGGGGCTCTCAGACTTGCCTTCAAAGCCAGCAGTCGCTGTTATATGTGGTAGGCGAATCCTTTGAACTCGGGAGCTGCCGGCGCTGAGAGGCCGGGCAGTTCTCCGGGGAACTTGGCAACCCGCAGGTTTTTGGTAGTTGGCAAGCAGAGCCGGGCCGAGCTCTCCTGTTTGCGCCTCCGTTGGCTGGAATGGGTGTACACGGCATACTTAGCATGCGTAGCTGTTATCCCAGCGACACCGATCGCCGCAAAACCAGGAGAAAACGAAGGCAGGAGAACATGGGAGAGCTTTGCTTCCCGTTGCCAAGGCGACTCGTCCGCAGCCAGATAAACACTGGCTCGCCGCTGCTGCGGTTTTATTGCCTTACGGCGTTTTGAGTGGAACCAACCAAACACCCGAAAGGTGAAAAGAAGTGGGAGAAAGTTGGGGAGAAGGGACAAACCCGCCTTGGCGCTCGAAAGCAAAGGGTGGCCGCGTGGGCGGAAGGGCTCTGCCTGTGCTTCTGCAGCGGGGCTCGTTTCCAACCTGTGTCGCGGCGCCCTGGCCCTGCGCAGCCCTCGGCGGTAGCTGCCTGCCAGTAATGTCTAATTACAGCGTTCAGTCCTAATGATTTGTGCAGAAGGAGGGACCTGGAATAAAGCGAGGAGCGTGATGAGTCTGATGGGGGGAAAAGCCTTCCAGTATGGTGGGATTTTTATGTGACATCATTTAAGCTACCCTATTTCTCTTTCACCTTTTGCAGGGCTGGGACGGAGCGGGGGGCAGGGGTTGCAGCTCCATCGAATTGAGAAGTTTTTATTCTATTCATTTTTTTTTTCCTAGACGTTTAGGTTCGTTTTTTCTAGACTTTTGGGCACAGCTGTTCACGGTGAGGCGCCACTACCCGCTAGCTGATGGCTCCACCAAGTCTCTCGCTGTACCTAATCCCGGCTCTGCTGGCCTGGGGAAGGCTGGGGACAAGGGTGTCAGCCCTGGGGGGTGCCCGTGGAGCAGGGGGGGCTCCCGGGGACCCTGCTGACGTTCTGGCCAGCAGAGGGCAAAGCTGCCACACTCTGTCCTGTGCTGCAGGCACAATGCAAAGCTTGGGGCAGCTCTGCATCCAGTTACACACCGGCTGATCACATAGATGAAGCTAATGCGTAATTTTTTGGGGGGAAAAATAGGCCCTCTATGTACCCAGGGAGCCTGCAAGGTGTCCAGGTGCTGGCACGCAGGGTCCCCAGTCACCAGCCATGAGCCCTGGCTCTCGTCTGCTGCCGGTGGTAGACCAGAAAAATGCTGTTCTAATACATTCAGGAGAGATTTTCATCAAGCTGGGAAAACACTTCTCTGAGGGTCGCTAAAACTGCTTGCGTCTGGGTTGAATACTCCCCTTCCCGGCCTCGGATAGCAGAGCTACGCCAGAGAAATTAGGGTAGTTCGGCACCGAGTTGCCCTTCGCAGTCAATAACAGACCAGACAAACACAAAAGTTCCATCGACGCGCAGATCTCTGCGACCTGGTGGTGGGACCATACATCGTGATAGGTGGGATGCAGGTGACACGCGTTCTTGCAGGTGACGCGCATTCCTCCCTGTCGCCGAAAGCGCAAGAGCATAATTAATATAAAAGCAGGAAGGTCCCCGATGCCTTGTCTCTGCAGGGGGAGCGTGTCCCAGTTCTCCCACCCTCTGAACGATGTATGGAGCAGACATGGTTGGATACCTTCTTGCCTTTGTGCTTCATGCAATTTTCTCCTTTTGGTTTTCTTCCCACCGTGGCCGGTATTTCTGTTTGCTTTCCTTTCCCTTACCTGCGACACGCTGAAATGTTTTGTTAGGAAAAGTGGCTTTTTGTTACCTACCGTTTTGTGTGATATTTATTCAGTGAGTATTTTGGGAATACAGCTGCTCTCTCAGATCTTGCCCATCGTATCTGGTGCCTCAGTAGATAAGTTTAGCCCGGAAGGTTTAGGCTAGAAGACCTCTTCCACCTGCGCAAATGCGAAATGTGCTTGACCTGTTGGCTCGGTTTAGTCAGACTAATATAATTTAAAAACTTGCTTCAGAAGTTTGAACTTCACACTTACCCAAGAGAGCCTTATCCCAACACCAAAAGCCTTGAACCTCTTCCTTTATGGCAAGCTATACGTATCAGTTACTCTTGTGTAAAAATAAATTCAATCGTATTGCGATATAACTTACAAGGTGGGCATTTTCTCCCACCGATTACAAGCCAAAGTGGCTTTTACCTGGTGTAGCCTCAAGAAAATGTGGCGTTTTTTCAGCGCAGGCAAGTTCTCGGGAGTGGAGGCGGGCAGAGGTGAGCTCAGCCCTGCTGCGCCCTCGCTGGGGGGCATCCACTGCTGTCAAACCAACAGGATTCAGCCGGCATCGGCCCATCCTGTCGCCTCTTTTCCCTATCAGTGCGGAGTCTTAACGGGGGGGCTCGCGTTTGAGTACAGCTCCAAGAGCCAGGTTAGGTCACTGTTAATGAAAAGGCAGAAGCTGGTTCCGTCTGCCTCCTTTTATGTTCCATTTTCCTTTGCTCTCCTCCATGTTGTAGCTGTAGACTTTCTTGCTTCTGGCGTCTTACGCTGTGGCAGACGCAGAAACATCTATCCATTAATTTGGCTAACGTTTCAGGCTTAATTAATCTCTCTCACACAATGTTGCTTTGATATTACGAATATCTCTTTTTTTTTTTTTCCCTGACATTTAATATTCAAAACGGAAAGCAGAATTCTCAATCGACGAAAATCCCTTGACTTGCACTGAAATGTCCACTGCAAAGCTTACTATTTACGCCACCACAGTTCATCCTCGAATAATTCTACCCCCATCTTCTCCCAGCAATAGCTCCGAGTTGTTCCCTCGTCTACGTTGGATGCGCCTCTCGAGTCAGATGTGAAAAGGTGGATTAAACTCTGCGCCTAGAGCCAGGGAGAAAGTAACAACCGACCGCATCTCCTGCATTTCCCACTTGGCAGTGGTTTATCTTGCTCGTGATGATTGACGTGAGCAGATTGACCCAGTTTTTTTATGCTTTTGGTTGAAGGGGTGGTCTCCGAGATAGCGGCGAGGGCCTCGGGCTGGCAGCTCTGGTCCGTGCCCGGATCCTGCTCCCTGCCCGCGGCCGCCTGCCCAGGCACCCGACCTCTGTGTTCACACCAGGAGCTGCTCTTACGCCGAAAATCACAGCTGCGGAAAAATCACAGCGAGTCTCTTGAAAACTGTAAGCAAGAGGGAAATCGCTTCCCTTTTCCTATAGATTCGCATAATCTTCTTTTTCCTTTCCCATCCTTTTTAAATTCCCGTTCCTTCTCTCTTTGTCACTGCTCTCCTGGATGCCGGGATTAAAGGTGAAGTCCTTTCCCTCTAACGCGCTCACCACCTCCTTACCCCAAGCGTGTCTCAAACCCTACTGCTCTCTACCCGGTCTCTTGCTGCGCTCTTACACTGATGGAAGAAGAAAAATATGACTTGAATCAGGGGCAAAATATTTAAAGTTATTTGGGTGTTGAAACAAGCAGCTGTGCAGCCCAATTGGGTTTAGACTGCACCTATTTTTATCTTTATATCTCTCTCTGTGCAACTACATATAGATAGAGCCGCAGTGGCAGAATGGGTCATCCGCAGCTTCCAGCAGGGAGAGGCACACGGAGTCGTCTCGCAGTTTTTAAGCCTGAGTTTGGCACCATCCCCTGTTTCAGATGCCTGGATTACGATTCCTGCGCTGCCTTTTGCATCCCGTTTGTTGACAAAATACTGTACCACAACTGGGGACGCGTTGCTTGCGGCCGGGTTGGACTCTTCCCTTCAGCGAAACCTGACAACGTGGCTCATGCTTTCTAACTCCTGCTTTCGTCCTTCGTTGGTGAGGTGCTCCGTGTTTATTTTGCCCGAAATTGTGTACACTCGCCTCTTCAATGTGCAAAAGCCACGGCTTTAAGGAATTCTCAAATAAATTAAAGCAACGGGTAGCTGGTGCGCATTGAATGGTTCGTGCAGACGAGAGAGTCCTTCCTTAGGGAGCTTCCTGAGGATTTCGTATGGGAGAGGAACGGATGGAGCTTTCACAACGGGCAGGTGTGGCCGTAGTGGCCGATGCTGAGTGCGGTCACACCGTATACGGAGACAATAACTTGGCCTTTGGGTGTGAGGTGGCAATTTATATGGGGAAATGGAGGTATTTCTGATGAAGCTGGTGATAGGCGAGGCCGAGAGAAGGGTAGTGTTTTCTGCAACATTAGACTGGCATCCCGCGCTGGGAAAAGACAGCTTTCCCACCTGGGAAAATCCTATTTCTCTCCACTAGCACAATGCGAAGGCTGCTGGATGGCAGAGGATGTGTCCTGCTGTGTGGGCAGATGTTAATTAAACTGTCTTGTGCCCGTTGTTTTTTTTGTTGGCAATAGACACCTTTCCAAATTGCGACGTCTGTCTCATCCGCTGCTTTGCCTCTTTGGAAAAGGCACGAACAGGCTTGGCAAGAGGCGCACGGCTGTCAGGCTGCCTGAGGCCCAGTGGAGCGAGAGTCAAAGAAGCCGCGTCGAAAATTAAACTGAGCAGCGGAGAGTTTACAAGGAGAAGTCGGAGCACGCGGCTCGAAACATTTACTAAATACAAAGGCTTTTGCTGTCTCAGGGTAAGAGGTAGGAAAGCAAGCGCTGGTGCTTCTGTTGTGTACAGGTGGAGACCCCAACGCCGCCGGCAGCAGCACGTAGGGCTTGAATTTGGCAGTGGCAGGAGCAGGAAGGACGAGGGGATCGGAGCTGCCGGCTGGCTGCGGACGGGAGGGGAGAAGCCCTTCTGGAGACGCTACAAGGAGGTCCCGACCCAGGTTTGAAGGGTTAATTTTAAACTCAGTTTTTTTTTATCTTGTGTCTCAGCAATGTCTGGTTTTGGGCATGATGGGAATTGGAAGTGACCCACACGGCGGGGGAGCTGTTCTCACGGGGTTTGCATCACGCCTAAAGCTGGACGTACCAGAAACCTCCTGGGAGAGACGGGTCTGACAGACCCTTGGATGACTCGGCTGACACCAGCCACGGTTTGGCCCAGCATCTCGGCTTCCAAAGTGAAAAGAGCTTTCAAGTTTTTTGGCGGTCGCTTCTCTTCACGTACCAAGATGTTTTCTGAGCCAGGCATGATGGAGGGGGGCGAGCTGGTGAGACAGGCTCGCCTTTCCCCTGGCAGAGGCAGTGCAATCCCTTCCTCCCTTGCCATGATCTCCTTGGAGACGTGGAGGGAAGCCGTGACTCCGGGGGGAGCGCTGGGGACAGGCTTTCCTGGCCTGGGCAGTGTACTAGCGCCAAGCGAGGCCTCCTATGTGATGGAGCGCCTGCAGATGAGATTCGAAGCAGCACCGCGACGTCGTGCAGCTGCAGAGGACAACACATGGTGATGTAAAAAAAATAAGAATAGTAATACCCCCAAAATAGCCCAAAAGCTAATGCCCAGCAAATATATTCCTCGTGGCACTGTACTTCCCCGTTGTTTCCAATATTCTTCTAGATGCGCCTTGCGAAAGAGGAGCGAACGTCCTTAGGGAGAGAGGAGTGACCTGGGATTCGCGGTCGCGAGGTGCTGGGAGCTGCTGCCGGTCCCTCGCACCGGGCAGGACAGGCCCTTTGCCGGGGGGAGCTGCCTGCGCGGCCGCAGGTGACGGAGAAGCCGGATGATATTCTTGGCCTCAGCGAGCTGACTCGGTTGTGCGGGTGCGGCATCTCTTGGAAACGTCCCGTGTCTGCGGTGGGAAAGGTAAGGAGTAATTTCGTCAGAAAGTTGAAGGCGTTGTTTTTCAATGACGCGGCTCTGCTGTAGACGCCCACCAAACAGCTCGCAGCCGTCCTGCGGACCGAATGGAAATGTCGAATGCGCCGCCGGGGCCAACACAAACAGATATTTCCAGAGTGATACGGCTACGAAATAATGCCCTGTGAGACGATAGCAACTTAAGAAGCACACATGACCAAAAACCTAGCGAGACCAAATACTTCTTTCGGTGAAAATTTGAGGGTTTCGGTCCGATTTTACATGCAGGGATTGAAAAAGCCTTTTTGTGCAGCGGAGAAGCCTCGTGCTGTTTTCGGAGCTTACCACAGAAAGCTGATAGAGACACAGAAATACAGGTGCAGCTTCTTAAGTCTTATCTTGTGCGTAATAGCAAAATCAAAACGAGGATCCTGACATTAGGATAAGACAAGGCGAAGGGCTAAAGCTGCTGCCTGTCTTGGAATCTCAAAATACAAAGCCCAGCCTTACGTGACGCTAATCTATGCGTTACCGTGGGCAGCTTGAGGCCCATCGGGTCCATCCGATGAGGTTCTGCCACCGTCCCATCTGCTGTGTATTCATCTGTCACCGAGACTCAGAGCCACCAGAGAGGAAAAAGAACCGGCAATGTCACGCAGTGGCTTTTTGACATCAAGACGAGCAGCGTGGGAATTGCTAGGGGTTGTTTCCTGCCATTTATCACGGGCATCAAAATGTAACGGTGTAACGGGGGGGTGGAAAACCCCACAAGTTGTATAAATACCACATCGTCTCCCACTTGTGGGTAAATACAGTTGTCATTCTTCAACGTTTCTAGGCTGAAAGCTACAGTTAACGCTGCGTTTTGGCCGTTCCCTAACAAACGGACACAAGCGCGTGTCGGACTCGCGTGTCAGCTTCACACCAGTGCAGTCTGAATCCTCCTGTAGGCTCCGCTACGACCACCAGACGAAAAAGGTACAGTATGGACTTTGTTAGCTGGAGTGAGCTGGTGTCGCTCCGTACGGTTGTCTTAAATTAGATGAAGATTTGCCTAACGGCAGATGTTAGGAGGAGGAGCAAGAGCAGCCATACACCCAGTGGGACTGAGCTTTCCTTTAGCTCGGCACCCCGTCTCCAGCAGCACCGGCGGTCGCTACCCAGGGAAGAGGGGAAAAAATGGATAAACAGACACTGAAACTTCCCTCAAGTGGCCCCTGAGTCTCTGGAGTGCAAAGTACTTCTTGTGACTCCGACTTTATTATCCCTTCTAGTAGGCTCTTTTCCAGTCCTCGGAGACACCTACTGAAGACTAAATGCTCTTTTTCTGTGTTTCCCACGGGCTGCCCTACTTGACGTCATCACCTTGGAGATAGAAAACACTATTCTACACCAAAATCACTATCTGCTTCTCCCGGTTCCCGATTCATTTTCTTTGTCGGAGGCGAGGAAGCGAAACCCTGACCCCGCTGAAATCCCCGGGGCAACTTATAGTCCAGTTCGGTTTTGGCGGGGGGTGGGGGCAGCGGCTTTGGGAGGCGAACGCAAGGCAGGGAGAAATGCTCGGGGCGTGCCTCACGGGTCGTGGCGCCCGTTCCTACCCTCGCCGCGTCGCCTTTGTTCTCCGGCAGTTTCCATGGTGCCCCTGCTTTGTCTGCGGACCTGTCTGCAGGCAGCACTCTTCCCTGACACGCCACGCGAGACGATATTTTTTTATTTATATCTTTTTTTTCCCGAGGCGTTGCGTGGCCGCGCTGCCAAGCCGTAGCGCAGCCTGCGAAGGCATCAGCCGCCACAGATACCTTGCGAGCCGCCTCCCGGGCGCATCTTTAGGAAGTATGGATTGATGGGGGGCTTTTTAAACTGAAGGGAGTCATACGGATGACGCTACCCGAGCATCCAGCTCAGCCTTTTGCCAGCGACGGTCGGCAAATGAAAATATGAAGAGGAAGGCTCTTATGCAAGGGGGTTGTTGCTGGCAATGTAGTGTTGCTGTAAAAAAAAAAAACCCCAAACCAACAGCAATAGAGGGCGTAACAAGGAAGAGCGGCCACGCTGCCTGCTGCAGCGCTCGGCGTATTTTATCTCCACCTGACACGGGTGTGGAAGTAGGTGATCTGTCTATCTAACGCGGCATCCTGGTAAGGATGAGGTCAAGCTCCTTTATCCCTTATCCGGCTGTTAATTCCCTGCTAACCGTTCTGAGACCGGGGCGCTGACCCCCCTGAACTGCTCTGGCAGGTGACAGGGAGCACCTCAGGCCTCCCATCAGGTACAAAGTCAGAAGGGCTGAGTAACCCGGCCCCTGTGGTTTTTTTTTTAATGCCCAGGAATAATATCCCTCGAGCAGCCCTGAGCTTGGAGGGGCAGAGGCTGTTCAGAGGATAACGTTCGAGCGCTTACGGCCCGATGCTAGAAAGAGTTCAGGAAGAAAACTGGTTTTATTTATCTTACAGGCTGTTCACCCAAAAGGAACTGGGGTGTAAAATCACCGCCCAAGTGAAAAAGCAGGCAAAAGGGGCGAAGCTGTGCTAATGGCGCGTTTTTTAACTCCCAGGCAACAGCGGAGGGGGCGGAAAATGGTGGAAATAAGGCCGGAGGTCTGTTAGCAGGCTGTGTACAGGAACGCAATTTAATCCAGGACCTGCGGGTATCAAGAAGAAATGGAACAATATTAGAGATAGTATCAAAAGGTAGAGAGAATATAACCGAGGAGACGAGGGCAGCTTAGAAATAGAGACGTCCTGTTCGGAAAAACTCAACACTGCGAGCAGAGAAGAGGTTTTTTCATTAAGGTAAAGCTCGTACTGTGTGGTGGGGCAACACAGGCTGCTCCCCAAAGCTGGACATAAAAACTAAAGGGTTTTAAGTCTCGGCAGAGGTTTTCAAAGATGCCTAGAAAATTATAATGCCCAATTAAAGAGGAATTGGTCATCCAAGTCCCTTAGGCGGTCCTGAAAGTCACAGCCGCGCTGTACCGCATCTGATTTTCAGTCGGATTTTTCCCCTCTGCCTCTCTTTGCTTTCCTCTTCCAGCGCCATCCCCAGCTCCCGCTGGCACAGACCTCTGGCTGGAGCCGAAGCCAAGTAGCAGGGCTTTGAAACACGGCATTCAAGCAGCCTCGCCGGGGACAGGAGAGACGATCTGCTGTCCCTGCCGAGGCCATTTGGAGCCCAACCTGTGGCAGCCCTTACGCACCGGCCGACCGCTGTTTTCCCACCGGACACTTCCCTCTCGCTTTAGGCCCGTTTTTGTACCTCCGAGGTGGAAACCCGCAGCCGGATCGGCAGCGAAAAAGCAGGCTGTTGTGCAGTGAAGTTAAGAAGTGTGAGATCTAGTTCGAATGTCGTGGGGTTTGCTTTTTTTGGTTTTTGGTTTTTTTTTCCTTGGCTGACGTTAGCATTTCACGCGCACGTACCGTGCCCCTGAGCTGTTTGGGCTGCGGCTTCTGGGCTACGCGTCGGGTCTGGCGAAGATGAGAGGGACGTATTTCCTTCAAGCCGGAGGACTCTTTGTGAAGGAGCGTTAGACAAAGCTGAGCGCGTCCTGCGCAGCACGGCACGTGGCAGGGAAGGTGGGACTGCAGAGAGGCAAGTCCCCAGCACGCGTGATCCTCTGCTGAAGCAAGGTCCCCAAAGAGCTTTAATTGACGTAAGACGAATGTCGTCCTTTCCTCTTCTCCGCAATTATTCTGAGCTGAGCAGCGCTGAATCACGACCTGCATCAGTATCGGTCCTCCTCTTCAAGCAGGGCGCAGGCCGGCTGGGAAACCATGCCCGAAGCACTGTCGCTGTAGGAAAGGCAACAGAGGAACTGAGAAAATTGGATCGTTCTTTATATATCTGTATAGTTTCACCCCGTACGTGGGAGCCTTGCACTGGTCACCGGCAGGACACAGGCTGGTTTCCTCGTCCCCGCCTTGCTGCTGGGAGGCACTAACCGGCGACCAGAGCTTGTCCTTTTTTGCCTCTGACTGCGAAGGCTGTTGCAACCATGGGAACAAAATTAGGACAGGCTGCCTTGCTTTTCTGGGCTGTCCCCAGGCCTGACATTGAACCTCTCTGAATTATTTGGGGTTGTTTTTCCACAACCATCCAGAGCTCCAGGCCACATCAGTAGAAGACGATAGGGAGCTTCTCTGTGCTCGATGAACTTCCTAGGACCCCCTGGGAACTTCACTATGTCCTTGATTGTCCCCACCCACCCCCAGCAAACCCACACGGGGAAGGGGCTGTACCAGAGCGCAGAGGTGGCTTGGGAGAAAGGCAAGGAGAAAGAAAAGCCTCATTATTTTGGGGGTAAGCAGTAAAATAGACTTGAAAGAAAGCAGGAGGGAAAACCAGCCCTGAATGTGAACAGGATGATTGGTGTCACCTCAGATGGGAAAAGTGTCACAAGCTCCCCTTGGGGCCAGGCTCCGACAGCACCCTTAAATACCGCAGACTTCAGGGTGAAACTTAGTCATGGCCAGAGCACTGCTGCCCTCTTGATTTTCCACTAATTCCTTCTACTCCACCCTTCTCATCCCGATGCCCGCCACCTACCACCAGTGATTATTGTCTTTCAACCTTCCTTACCCTCCAGATCCATCCAGTCTATCCGTGGCCCTGGAGTTCTCCAGTTCCTCTTCAGCAGGCCGGAAACGTGCTGGTAGATCCTGGGAATGATGCGTAGATCCCTGTTTGATGCGTGCGAGGCATTGTGGTGCCGGGCACCCCAGCGGGATAGAATCATAGAATCATAGGGTTGGAAGGGACCTCTGGAGATCATCTAGTCCAACCCCCCT
>VZUD01000957.1:388615-400395 GCA_013401065.1 Cepphus grylle
GGGGTTGATGGTTGGACTCGATGATCCCAAGGGTCTCTTCCAACCTAAATGATTCTATGATTTATCTGGGGTAGGAAGAGGCATATTGCCGAGGGGCCACTCTCCTCTTGTGGAGCTTGCCTATCTCCTGCCATGGAAGTGACTGGCTCCTGTGTGCTGAGGTCCAAGCTGGTAACGGCACAACTGTCATCCTGTTCTTCATCGCTCTTACTATTTGTGCTTCTTCAGGCGGTTAATTTCACCGAAATCCTTGTGTCAGGTATTACATTCGCTCTTGCTTATTCTAAATGTGTTGAAAATAGTGAATTAAATAAAAATGGCAGCTGTATTTCACCACAGACAGACCTGGAGAAGCGTTTGATCCCTCTGGTGATGTCTTTTTGCGAATCGAGCTGAACACGTATACGAATATATTGGCGCGACTGTCGCAAGCGGCATGGCTTCACCGGAGGCAGGGATTCACGTGAGGAAATGGTGCGTGACCTCAGGCTCTGGAGATGTTGCAAAAGGTGTGAGAGGCCTTTACGTAAATTGTACGTCTTGCTAGAGATTTTCCTTCTCGTGGGATGTTTTCAAGCATCTGATGGATGGGAATGTATTTCAAGCATTCAAACTGGCTGGATTCGAGCTAGTTGAAATGATCCTGTAAATACCATTACTGTATGTTAGGTCTAATGGTGAAGTACTGCTTTATGAGCTTAGAATGAGGGTGTCCAGACTTAATCAATCTTCTCCAGCGATTTTCCTAAATGTTGCAGTCCCAGATTACTTAGGTATATCTGTATATTCAGAAAATACCAAGCCAAGGGCAATTTAGACTTTACAACTCCTCTGCACCGTTAGAAATAGCACGCACCCAAAAATCTTTCATTTAAAACAAAACAACACCCACCCCCCCCCGCCCCCCCTTCCCCTGAGATGCAAATCCAAGCGGAGAAAATAAACTTCGCAATGAATTCTAAACTGGGGTGTGTTTTGTATATGATCTAAGCTAGTAATGTGTTGAAAACTTTTCTGAAGCATCCTTTGTTTGCTATTTTGCTGTGCTATAGCTACATGAATTGCCTGAGATTGTGGTGGTTTTTTTTTTTTTTTTGGTTGTTTATTATTATTTTATCTTTCTAAAAAGCAAGCTTTCCCTCCTCCTCCTCCCGGGGTGGAATGGCTGCCAACACTTGGTCGCCTCTGACCCTCAGCTGCCGCTCTGGGGAATGCGGGTTGGGTTCCAGGGGCAGTGGGTGATGGGGAGGGGGGGTGGTGGTGGCGGCTGCGGTCCCCTCTGATCTCCGCTGTACGCGTGGGCGGCGCAAGGAGCTTGGCAGGGAGGGGGGCAGGACTTGGTGGTGGGTGAAGAACTCTCTTGGTCATGGCGCGAGAGGTTTCTGGGAACTTGAACTTGCTGGACGCTAATATCCTGGCCTCCTGTCAAGAGGGTATTTTAGTTCTTGCCGCGAGCAGCAGCTGGTCGCTGCACGGAAGCCAAAAACTGGTGCTTCGCCCGGGATAGCAGACGGGAGCGTCACATGCTGCAGCCACATCTCCTGTAACACTGTACACTCGGAGCGTTTTTAGACCTAGATCACATCGCTAGCGATTTAGTCTTGGATTTCCTACGAATAGCCTTCTGTCTCGGAACCTGCTCTCTAATGAGGCCGTTTCTGTCGCAGCTGGAGATTGGTACTGGAAATGCTCTACCTGGAATCACTGCTGGGTTCGTTGTTGTCTTGCTACGTGTTCTCTGCTGTCGGCTGGCTGGTGTTTGACGAGGTTGATGTTCCCAGCAATTTTAGGACTTTTTGATATGGACGGTGTTGGAATACAGCCAAAAAACAGAAAATAGGGCTGACACCCTTCCTCCTGGGCTGAGTTTTTCTAATGTTGCTCCCTTTTCAGGGACCAGGAGCACATGTGGCTTTCCAGGTGACAATAATTGATGAAAAGATGCTATGGCAGTACTCCCCCCCCCCGCAAGTGAGCACAACCTTCTTCAGGCTTTACTGAGAGCAAGAACAGGCTGTTCCTGAGGCCTGCGATAGGCAATGGACCCTCTTGCTGCTGGGTCAAAACCTTGCCTGTGCCGAGTGCAATTCCAAGGCTGAAAGTTTCAGAATAGCCCCTTTGAGTTTCCAGATGCCATTTTCATGTGTATCTGTTTGCAAACAGCTGTGGGATCTTAGGGAAGGCCTTCAGAGGAAGAGCTCAAGTTCCTGCCATTTGAGTGCTCCTTGTCTCGTTTGCGTTACAGGAATACTAAGCTGTTGTGTGTGTGATCTCACTATTAAGGGGGAAAAAAATGCGTGTTCAGCAAACCTTTGCTTTATATTAATCATCACAAGGGATCACTTGCCGAAGCAAACAAAAAACCCAAACCAACAAACTTGATTTCCAGTAATTCTCTTATGGTCATTATGAAGTTCTAAGGATGCAATTGGAGGAAATTATAAATTAAAAAAAAAAAAAAGCCGGGGGGGGCAATAACAGACGATCTTAAGTTTCAGTCACACTGAAATGCAAAAAAGTGAAGCCTTATGGTTCTCATAATGACAGCTGGAGAAGTCAGAGCAAGAAATGAGCAAGAAGAGTTGGGTATAAATAGAAGTGCCTCTGCAAAACTCCTGTTGGCTCCAGTGGCTGCTGATTCCCCTTCAGTTGGTTCAGCTCAAAGAAGGGATTCTATGTTTAGTAAAGCCAATGTGTATGGAATCTATATAAAAGCATTTTGTCTGAAACATTTTGGATGTGTTCTTAAGATTTGGTAAGTCGATGGGCAGGCACCATAGGAAATAGATCAACGCTCTATTTTTACAATAGGAAAGTACTTACTCAGCATGGGCTAATGAGCGATAACCTCTTGTCACCCAGACTAATACTGTTCCTGGCAGGGGATTTATTTGCTCCTGGTCTTGGCACCTGTGTCTGGACTATGCCATTGCAGCTCCCTTGAGGTTCAGGTGAAAGGCCCTGACTTCTCCAGCTGTTTGACCTTGGTCTTGTCCTCTTCCTGAGGACTCTGGAAGAGCGTGGCACTTGGAGGGCTGGGGAATCCTCTGTGGGTCGGAGGAGGTCTGGCTCTTACTATGTGCTACTGGCAATATTTCTGGATGCTTTGGGTTAACTTCTATGATAGCATATGCATCCAGCTAGGTTGGAGTTGACCCATCCCACCAGACAGCCCAGAGGGTTGTTCAGACAAACCTTTGCATCTACAAGCGTGGTGGAAGAAAGCTCTGGTTATCTGTAACGTGACCTTGACACCGCCTTCAACTAAACATAGTCTGGTATTTTTGGCACGTGTCAGTTGAGTTACTGTGCCTGTTTTGGGATGCTGGGGGAGATGGGGGCGGGGCGTCTAAACCCAGACCTTTACCTGGTGTTAGCTTCCACACGTATGCGAGGTAGTTTGCTTGCCTTCTGAAGTTTTGCAAATGTAAAATTATTCGAGCCTTTTGGAGGATCTGTCCTTTGAGGCATTTGGAAGTTGAGGAGGTAGCCAACCTGTACTCCTCCTGGTGTCCCACTGAGCTTTAATTTGACCTAGTGCCTGTGGGAGCTCTTGACATTGAGCTTTACTGGTGCATCACCAACAGGCAGCGTACACCTCTCTTCCCCAGAGCAGTTTCCTCTGGAAGCGTGGGTGTATTGCATCTGTGATTTTGTTTTTCTTTTTTTTCTTTTCATCAAGTTAATGTAGAGATTGATTTCGGCCTTAGGAAATTGCTGAGCAATGTGATCGTGGTTTTTTTTTTTTTTCCTGAGATAAATAATAGAATAACCTAATGACTCTGATGCTAATTATGATCTATCAATTTGAAATACTAGAAATGCCATGCACTGTAAAAACAAGCTCCAGGTCAACTCTCCAGCTTCCTGCAATACTCTTTTGCTGTGACAAATAAAACCAGAACATAAACCAATTATCTGTCCTGTTGCTATTTAACAAAGAATTGAGGAAGTTGGTCACCTTAGTTTCAGCTGCGACTTAAAATCCCTTATTAGCCTGTGTTGCTTCTGTGATAGTCCCAAAATCAGGATTCGCTTAAGGGCAGCAAATTTCAGGGCTTCATAAAGAACATGTTATTAACCCTTTCTAGTCAAGTTGTGTTTGTGGCGTACACTGCCAGTGATTATTTAGAGTAAGCGGTGTGAGCTTGTGTTGCAAAACACACGTTGATGTGAACTTGAACCTATGTGAGAGGTTGGAGAGGTAATAGTGTATCGATACTCATTTTGTCTTGAATCTTAATTTGGCTGGATTTCAAACGGAATTTCTAAGGCTTGTACGTGCAACCTAAAGAATTAATTTCTATGTGCACAGAGTGGCTTTGTTAATTCCCGAGAGAAATTATTTAGGAAAGAAATTATTCGGACCAATAAATGGTCTGAAGCTGGCTATTTATAACAGTGGTTCAGCTGTAGACTATGCGCTGTTGTGAAAAAGGCTGTATCGTGTCTTACTCAAAGGAGTATTATGCTTTTTCTTGAAAAATAAATGAAGGCTTACTTGATTGCTTTTCTTCTGCTTTGGTAACGTTTATATTTTTAAAGATCTAATAGGAAGCATGTGTACTGAAGACTTTGTAAGTAATGAAGAAATTGCACTGAACCCTCTAGACTTACTTTCTTCTAATGAAGTGGCTAGAATAGCACACAATGATACACTTGTCCGGAAGAAAAAAAAGTCAGAAAATAGTGGCTTAAGATACGTTCTAAAGAGACTTTTTTCATATTGGAGAAAGCTGAAAGGATTAGAGCAGAAAAAACAAAGTATTGTGAAATCAAAGATGGTAAATTCTTACTGTAAACAGATGATTTCTTGAATCTTTGTCTTAAACTCTTAATATCTGTCATAATGACTGTAGTTGTCATGAAATAACCCCGACCTAAATGCAATTACAAAGACAGATGTGTTTTCAGAAGCGCACTTCGATACAGGAATGGCAAATGCAATATTCTCATTTGGAGATGACACAAATATGTATTTTTGGTCCCCGTTGGCAGGAGGGTGGAATTATGTATGGCAGAACACTTACCATGGTAACGTACATTATGATAGCTGAGCCGTTGACTTTTTTATACTTAAAATGCAGTGAAAGCCAGGGAATAAATGTAAAAGGCGATGTTTCTGTTGCTTTTTTAATTATGTTAATGACGGTATATTCCACTCAAACCCCATTTAATGTGTAATTAAAGTAATCATTTTTTTATGCAATTTAAGTGTCGAATTTAGAAGAACATAAATATGCATACAGAAATCAGTAAGCATTTGGAGAAATTCTCTTCTAGCTCGTTAAGTCCCGAATTGTGGCTCGTACAGGGCGTTTTCTGTCGGTTCTACATACCTCCTGTAGAAAGAAAACCTTTACAAGCCTGTCTGAGAACAGAGTGTAGCCCTTGATGGTAATTAAATGTCTCCGTTGAAGTCTATATTCTGCCAAAAATGAAAGCAGTCTTGCATCTGGATGTATATTACTTCGATTTAAACACTATTTAGACTTAAAGACTTACTCCCCTCCATCGTGAGGTTCTAAAACTGATGTGAAAATTTTATGCTTGTGATCAGAGCAGTTGGAAAGAAGGAATCGGGGAAGGATGGGAATCTTCTCTCCTCTTTCCTAAGCCTTAATGAGATGTTGCGGAGAGCAGGCGAGGCTCACTTTTTGTCTTGGTTTAGGCAGGTTGTATGTGTTAAGCTTTTTATTTGTCGGTATATACAGAGGCCACAACAAATATAGCTTTTTACAGGGCTGATCAGCATCTATGTCAATTTGAACAAAGAAAACAAAATAAAATTTTAAGAAGTCTGTCTCAATTTTTTTGAGATGGGGTGTCATCAATCGTGATTCCCTGCCTGATGAAAACTCGTGTCTCGCTTCCTTGAAGAAGGGACATTGAGTAATGCTGTTTTACCTGACAGCTGATCTCGGCTGGCATCAAGCTGCTGCTCCAAAGAGAACAGGGAACGAGGCGTCCAAACCGGCTCTGTGCCGTGGGGGAGGGCAGCAGGCGAGTCATCTGCTACCCCAAATGCAAGCTCCGTGTAGGGCTGTGTTGTTGTGATTCCCTTCATTTCAAAACTGCGCAGAGGAAAGACCATTTCGTGTTAGTGTGAATACGGGCAGGGGGGAAAAAAACTATTAAAAAAAGCCCCCAAAAAACCCACCAAACCACGCTGGGTGTTGCTACCAGAACCTGCTATCTGACTGTGTCACCAGACAAAAATACTGTTGAAAATGGGTTACTGGTGTACGTGATTTGAGAAGACGCGTACTTCACGTCTGATTCCAGATTTACATTTTTGGGATAACTCGTTGAGGACTTTGGACACCACTAGACATGGGAAATGGTTGTGTTTACCCAGATGCAGGAACTTGAGGAAAGTCATACATCTCGACTGGCCAAATACTTGAACAGTGTACGCGCTTCAGATGTCCTGTGTATGAATGTGTTTGTGTATCGTAGACCGTCTTCTGTGCTTTCCTCAAGCTTTTAACTGCCCTCGCAGAAGAAGGGCTATATTTAAACAGCCCTGTTGCACGAACAACCCTCTAGGCACACGTGTGAGATTACCTTGTTCATGTAGTTGGGCTGTCTCTGAAGGGATGACTCAATAGGGGACTAAAAAAAAAACCACTGTATTCAGCTCCCGATCTGCAGAATTATTACGTTTGGCCCTAAGTGCTTTTTAATGTGATTTCATTTGTATTTACTAAGCTTTTTCATATATTGGGTATCCCTGTGGGAAGAGAAGTCTTTATTTACTGTAGATTTGCTAGAGCCAGCAAAGGTTGAACCATTAAACCTATATGAGAAGACGGCTCAGATAAGGAGATCTTGAAATTAGTGCCGTGTTGTTCATTGTTGTTTCTTTTCTCATCTTCTGAGCAGTTGAATTTACAGCTGTTGGAGACCAGATTTTGATTTAGCATCTCTCGCCCGAAAAAAAACTTGTCAGGTAGCCTGCTGTTTTCTCACACCGAGGGGAAAAATTGCTGTAGCTGAGGTAAGAATATAGCCCTTGCTTTCAAACATCTGCGTCTTGGCTGTGCTGTTTCCTGAGCTTGCCGCTTGTATTTTGCTCACCTCTGGTGTATTATCAACCGTTAGCAGTTGTGCTGCAACTTACCCGTGCTGCTTGTGAGATGGAAGTGTTAAGATATTAAAAAAAAAAAAAAAATTGAGGTTGCTTTTTGTCCTGGTATCATCTGCATTAATGTTTAAATCGCTGAGATACTGGAGTAGTTTTAAAACTATTAATTTACAGGTTTATAAACTAAGGGAAAACTACATGTGCAGCTTTTAAAAAGGCAGCATCTCTGTTTCCGTATCCGTGGCGTGGCTGGATCATTGCTTATTTGACAGCTTTGGTGTATTTGCTAGACATAACTGTGCTCGTTACCGTGTTGCTTGATGATTACGAAACTTGGAACATCCGAATACTCTTAAAAAGATAAAATGAGACAGGGTTGAGGATTTGGATGGTTAAGTCCCAAGCGATATTATTTTGAATGACTTACCTCCCCCACAGAGGGGAAAAAACAAACACAACGCTTGGCTGAACGGGCCTTGAAACCAGAGCTGGTGGTGTCAGCTCTTCAGCTTCATGTTTGGAGTGGCTGTGGTTGTCCACTTGGTCTATTTACCGTCTCTGTTAGGACACTGTTAGTGGTTGTTATGTAAATGTGTCCAGAGGATAAACTTCATTTAACTGAAGATACTTCCAGTAATTATCTCATTTTCTTGGAAGTGCCTGTCTGGTTGTTTTTTTTTTTTTTATATAGGCTGGCTCTTACTTAAATAGCTTATCGGACAAAACAATTTTAGAAAAATGCCTTTGAACTGTAGGCCGTACCTCCAGACCTGCTTCCTCTTTTTCACTCGGAATATGAGCAGAGAATCCGATCAAAGCACATTCACCTCGAAAGACTTGATATTGTGAAAGATTAAATAGAAAATTTCTGAAAGGGAATAATTATCGACTAGTAAGAATTGGGGAGAGAATGGAGCGTATCTGTAACTCCTGACCTTCGTTTAACAGCAATCTGTGGGAACAAGAGTCTCTAGACACACTTACTGTGGGAAACAGTTTACTTGGATTTTTCTCTTTATTACACACCGAACAGTTCATTTCAGACAGTGTTTTTCCCGTACGGGTTCTCTTCAGGCTTGAGAGATGAACTCATGTTGCAACTCGAAAAGGTAATTCAAATAATTCGGGCAGCTCCTAGAGCGATTCCGCTGGCTGCAGAACTGTCTTGTTTCTCCCTCTCGTTTCTTTTTAATGCTTTAGCAGTGTAGATTGCGAGGTGCTTTCCGTTGGGGCGCAGCCCTACGAGTCGCGCCAGGCCAAGACGCTGATAGATTCAGACAGCCCGCTTGGTCAAAACGGCTGGGTTGGTTTTTTTTTTCCCCAACTGATGTTAAAAGTAACCTAAACTTTGTGAGTATCAGCACAGGAAGCCCAAATGGCAAGATGAGGGGTGTGGAAGATGCACCTCTTGGCCATGCTGGTACCGTGGGCAGGCAGGTGACTCCCGTGCTGTGCTTGTAAAAGCACCCAAACTCTCCTGCTGCCTTCTCTCTTTCTGGCCTTAAGGAGGACGGGGACTTGGCAACGCAGAGAGCATCTGATGATCACTTGACCTCCAAAATGAGACTTTTGATGGGACGGCCTGGTAATGTGTTCACCATGGTAAGATAGAAATCTAGGACTGGAAGCGGCTTGCGAACGGTTTTGGTGGTATTTGTCACACATCTAATGCAAGTCCAAATTCTTTAAGATTAATAAGAATTATTCTTTAAGATAAAAGGTAACTGGTATTTTTTTATAAAAAAAAAACAAGTTTTTTGGCTTCTTTTTGTGCAGCCACATATGTTAAGAGGTTACTTACAAGCACTGATGGAGGCTATACTCTTTATGGAAGGAGCCGTCTGTAAAAACTGCGTTTAACTTAAGGCAGTAGCAAGAGAAAGTTAACTTTTGTACAGGGCAGTTGGGGAAAGTTGCCCTTTTTTTATGGGAATTGAAAGAAACTCAGGGAAACAGAGAGATGAGGAAAACAGAACTGATGGAGAGTGTGGAAGTAGCAGAGGCAAGACGATGAAAGGCATCGAAGAAATTAGAAATGAAAGCAGAGCACTTTAAGCTTCGTTCAACAGTTTGACAAATTACAGCCCGAAATACTCTTCTCACGTGAAAGCACTTAAAATATGCGTTTTTTTCATAAAATAACTTAGGTGGAGGTGATGCTTTCCTAATGAACAAATAGATGAGAAGCCGAGTGGCTGATTACATTGACGAAATCGTTTGACAGGATTCATTGATGGAGAGCAAGTGAAACGTAAGAACTCCACACTGGTGTTTATCCTCGAGTATTATTTCAGAGTAGCGCTAAAGATCTGACTTTATCATTCCGTTTTTGAAATCTCTGCTCTCGATACATACTGTTACATGAACCTGGTGAACTTTTGGGGGAGAAAAAAGCATAGGTATTCGATTTAGTGGGAAATATTTATCTTAAGCCTGTCCTACTATAGCTCCAAATGACCAACAGAAGTGGTTCAGGAGAAAGTCAGAGTCGTGAGGAAGTTCGGAATTGTTTATTTCCTCAATGTAAATAGCACGTGTTTTCAATTTTTTGCTGTTGCCTAATATAGACTTTCGGGCTGGGAATACAAAAGTAAAATAAATCAGATGTGTGAAACGTTTGCTGATAGAGAAAGGATTTTTCCCAGGGATGTGCAAAGCTGGCTCTGTTTGACGACTTGCCCTTCCTTGCCGGGTTCCTGCACGGATGAGCTTTGAACGCACCCATGCCTTCAGCCGCGATGCTTTTACCTTGGAGTTTGTGTAAATGCGATGTATTTAGCGTGCCTTTAAGAAATGCTTGAGCGAGTTTGCTCCTACAGCGCGCCGTGTGCGTTCTCGCTGCTTCGTTTCAGCCCCTTGAACAATTAGAGCCCGACGCTATGTGCAACGGAGGGGGGGAAAATCCGAGATTTATTGTGGGGTCTTGAGTTTCTGTTTTGCCCCGAACAGGAGCTTTCTTTTAGTGGCATTCAGCAAGTTCCCTTTCTCACAGGAACTGTGCCAGGAGATGGCATTGCTGTACGCGGAGCGCTCATCTCCATTGCAACAGGTCATTAAGAGGAGTGGAAAAACTGCAGCTCCAAAGTCCATTAGGCTGAGCCAGCCTGACAGGAAACCAATTTGCCTTCGTATCGCGCATCAAGGACAGGTCCATTAAAATATATAATGTGCTGAGGAGGGTTTTTTTTTTTGTTTTTAATTGTTACTGTTTAACAAGAAGCTTGTGTTTAAAAGTACAGCTTAATCTGTAGGCTGACAGCGGGTGCATCTCAATACTGAGAATTTTTTTTTAATTCTTTTTTTCAAATGGAAATAGAAGACACTGTAAAATCCCCTCCCACTCACACCACCTCCTGCCAGGGTGTTGCTCTTCGGCTTCAGGATCTGCTCGTTTTTCCTCAAAAAGCTTTCTCCCGGCCATCCCTTAGGTGCAGCGGGAAAAGCATCCTCAATAAATGCCGGCAGTTTGGTTTTGCCGTGGTCTATGTGCGAGGGCAGGTGGCACTCGGCGTGCTCCATGGGCTTGTGCAGTGAATTTAATCCCGAAAGATAGTAAGGAGCACTTTGGGGCAGGTGAAAGCCTGAGGAAAAGTTGTGCTTGATTAGCAGAAATGTGATTTATTTCTCCCTCTTCCCCCCCCAACTTTGTACTTTATAGCAAATTCTGTCATCTCGGAGATAGAGCACTGTAGCTCTGGTTTCCACAGTCTGTCGGATGAATTGATGTGATAACAAGACTATAGCTTCTCTTGGGGGGGGAAAAAAAAAAAACAAACAACAATTGGAATGTAAGTTTTAGTGGGTATCACAGATTGAATCCCGTCTGTTAGTAAGGATGATGGCGCGGTCATCTTGGGGCACGTTGGTGGAAGCTTCTCGCTGTGTTCTGGGTCTGGAGTAGATAGATTTGTTTTAAAGGCGCTGGTTCCCGTTGTGGGCCTTGGAAAAATCTTCAGGTTGGCTCATGCTGGTGGCTGAACTGCAGGAACCACCCGCTTCAATTATGTCCCAAACATTAAACAGAGATGCGCTGAAATTTAATTAGAAAGACGTAATGCTGGAAATGAACAAATAGCAGAGGACTTCCTTTTGCCTACGCTGTAAATGAAGTTAGATTCCCCTGGCGGTAAGGGTTTGAGGGGGAGGAGAGGGAAGGCCAACGACAGTGAAGAGGAACAGAAAAAGTGTAGAAAAATTGTTTTAAGTTACCCTTTCGACCAAAAAGTGAACACCTCGCATCCTCTGCTTGTTAATTTGGCCATATCATGTTTCCTCGTGCTCCTCCCTTCAAAGCCACCAGGTTCTGGAAGAGGAAGTCAAGGACATCAGTGCTGCGCTGCTGCTTTGCTTTTCCCATGACTTACCAAAGCGACTCCATGGGATGTGGTTTGGCGTTAGTGATGGATAGGTAAGGTAGGGACAGAATTGGCACCAGGAAACAGATAATATGTTTTTTTTTGTGTGTGTGGGCCAGGACCCAAATGGGTGAGTAGATGTCATTTTGCTCATTCTACAGGTGGAGACTCCCCTGGGAAGAACTTGGATTTGCTTCCCATACAAAACTTCTGATGGATCCCTTTAGCAGCTGTTCCTTTTGAGAGGGATCTCCAGGCTTGCTGTTGCCGTTGTCTTAGTGAAGTAACTGTTATGAGGTCTTGAGGTTATGAGGCCTTGGTGAGGCCACACCTGGAGT
>VZUD01000957.1:438322-458810 GCA_013401065.1 Cepphus grylle
GCCTGTTGGAATTTTCTAAGGAACAGACCTATCTGAAAACAGCAGCATAGCATGTCACATGAAATGGTACTTTAGTTGGCAGCTTCGGGGGATGTGAAAGTTTGAACGGACATAATGCATAAATTGCCCTTGGACTTCAGATTGTTGCTTCAAAACCGGAATGAAGTGGCACATGGTGAGTTTGCGCTGCTTTTTGCCTCCTATTGCACTGTAGGTATGCAAGAGGCTCATTCTCTTCATGACTAATTTAATTCATCGTGAGCTGGCCTGTGCTGCAAAATGCAAGAAAAAACATTTTTATTGTAACCAAAATGAGCGTGAAGGAGTCTGTGTTATTTTCTCTCTGTTTTCTTGGGCTCTGTGCCTGCGAAATAGGAGGGAATTTCAGAGTCTCTATGAACACTTAAAAGTATTCCTCTGTTGCAATTGATTTTTTTACGTGGAATGCTTTCAGATGCAGGGGCAATTAGCAGCTAAGCTAAAATAGGACCAAAGAGGGACTGCTCCATGGGAAACTGAAGCTCATGGGGGCCGTAAGACGCACAGGATAATTTGAGTGTCCAGCAGGATGTTTGAAACTCGACGGCCGCCAGGAGGCTTGGGAGGCCGGTGCGTTGGCTGAGGGCTGAATGATGCCCTGTGGAGGGGTATTAGCTGTTCTAAGCCGCTGTTTAGCCATGCTTGAAACCAGCTTTGGGTGTAGCAGCTGGGAAGAAAATGGGGGCAGAAAGCATCTCTTGCTGGAGGTGGTCACTGTTTAATAAGCAGATTGTATAAGGCCCGTGTGTGCCGCCTTCTCTTCTCACTCGCCGGTTGTTTATTCTGTTCTCCCCTGGGCATAAAAATAGAAGGAAGAAGCCACATCAGATGGGCTAAGATCTCCCAAAGTGACTTCGCTTTAGTTAGAAAAGAGCCCAAAGTATAAATCCTGAGGAAGTGTCTGATAAGCTTTTCCATGGCTCTTTTTCCAGACATAAAATAAAACTTGACATGCAAAGCATCGACTGTGAAGGCAACGGGCTGGCTGCCATTTTGCTTTTAATCTATTTTAGCCTTTCCGCCAAAACCTTAATATTTTCTTTTACTTACGAGCGCGGCAGTCAAAAGGGCGTTATGTTTTTCCAGCGAGAGAATGGGTAGTTCTTATCAGCCAGCCAAATTTCTTACCTTCTGCTTATAAACCTATGTGGACAAAACACTTTCTTCTCGTGCGGTTTTTGCAGTTTCCTCGTTGTGCCAGAAGAGATGAAAACACAGGTCTGGCTGCTTTTAAAGATCTATGCCGTTGTGTGTTGGGGTGTGTGTATGTGTTGCTGTTTGATTAAAATGTTTGTAAATGGGCAGTTTTGGACGAGACGTTGTGTTAGGAGGTGAATGAGAATGGGTAACTAAACTTTTTTCCGGATATTCTTAGAGATTAATTGTGTACCACTAGCTTTTTGGCATTTTGTGTTTCCTTTTATGTTTAAACACCAGCAGAGAACCACCTTGACAAGGCTTCGTGTGAATATATCGTAATGCTGATCCATCAGCATTACAAATTGTTATGTACCTGTAGCAGCAGAGAGATACAGTCGGTAAATCAAGCCAAGGGTAATTCCCGGTGTCTTACGGAAGTTGCAGTTGAATTATTTTGTGGTGTTCTTGTCTCCAGTTGGTCTCCTCTCCAGCTAGACAAAACCTTCTAGGAGGCAACGCTACATCTTCGGCCCAGTATATTGACCGTTGGCTGGGGGTGAAAGCTGGAATGTAGGTAGGAAGGCTCTTGGATGAAGCAAAAATGCAGAATGTTGTCGCCTCTGCTTTTCTCTGTCCACGTTCCAGCGCTGTTTCTGGCACAGGTAGACGTTGAAGATGGGGGCCATGGTATAGGACTTCAGCCAGCCCCAAATCTTTGGCGGTTGAAACCCTGACAAAGCCATCCTTTAAAGCATATTTGTACACGGCAGAAATTCCACTCTTCCCTCCTTGAATGCCACTTCAAAACGCACATCTCATTTTCTATCAATCAGGGCGCCTCGCGCATCTTCTCTTCTCGCTGAAGGTTATTGTTTCGTTGGCCGTATTTCAAGAGTCAGTGCAAAATCGACTGGAAGTGAGGTTTGTGTTGGATGTAAGCGTTAATGGTAGAAGGGTTCCCGTTGGCACGTTTCAGGGTGAAGTAGTTGACTCTCAGTCCCTCTGCTGTAAGGGATAGAATAGGGGTTTTTTTCCTTCATAAAGTGTCAGTGTCAGGCCGTTTTGCTAAATCGCTGGCTTCCCTAGACTACTGTGCTATGGCATGAAATAATAATTAAAAAAAATAGTAATAATAACCTCAAATTTTTCACTGAAAACACGTGAACTGAGGTAAGAAAATACTGCTCCCAATGTATATCCCGGGTTAGGAATGCAAAGCTTCCAGTGAACGGTTACATGGTCGATCTGTTTACTTCCTCGTAAAATCCATTCTCCGGATTTACTTGGGGTAAGGGGAAGGAGGACAAGGGCTGACACGTATTGCGTATATGTTTGAAGTGACTTACAACCGCCTGCAGCTGTGATGCCTTGTAGTTCAGATCCCGGCGTCGCTCCAGAGGTGGGAATGCAAAGGTGGGGAAGTAATTTTTTAATTTCCTTTGCGCGCTCGGGGCCTTTTAGGGAAAGCAGCTGATGGAAGCGGCGCTGCCTCGCTGTCTGCTCTTGTTTTGCTCGGGCTGTAATGTCACAGCAATTTGTCTCGTTAATTTGTAGCCATGAGAACAAATTATGATCTGCTGTAACGGTAATTACATTAACTAAAAAGGTCATAAAAACGATAGGGAGGAAGTTGTGTATTCTAAATATCAAAGCTGCACAATTAGTATTTTTCCCAAACATTTTTAATTAAAAAAAAAAAACCATGGAAGTGTGTGTATACATATATATGTGTAGATATATGCACGTGCGAGTGGGTATGGAGCATATATGTTAAAACAAAGACTGTGTTCATGGTTTGATACTAGAAAACGTTAAATACGTAATATAAGCATATAAATTCTCAGAGGGGAGACAGCTGATGTAGTTGGGCTAAAAAAAAAATCAAAGTACTTGAATAAAATCCTGCACAGCAGTAGGTAATGGACACTTTCTGCTACATTTTAGCTCTTTTCTTTAGCGTAGACACAAACAGCCATTTCTTTCAGATGGAAACTGGGTATTTTCTAAATGGTCTGTTTACAGTTGGTTATAAAAGAGGTTTTTGAGTGAACACAAATAGCGGGATTAAAAAACCCAACTGAGCAGTGCCTTTGGCGAGTGATGCAAACCTTGGGTCGGTGGTTACGGAGTCGGTGGGAGCCTCAGCTGGAGTAGCAGCTGGAAAACCCGCTTTTTGCCTTGTGTTAAGAACCGGACCAAGTACCGAAACAACAATTTGATGTAGGATCCTCTATAAATAATGTTCAACTTGGGACGCTTGTCCCAAAACAGAAGCAGAATAACAGAAAGGGTCCAAGGAAGGCCGGTACCACCCAGGGGAGCACAGGATGGGTTCTCAGAGGGGGAGGAAGAAATAGGCATCTCCTTTAGGAAAAGGGCACGTGACAATTTCTCCTCTGTTAGGAGGCTGGGAGCTGCCATTGGCTCCGTCTCTTCTCACAACTCTACAAGAGGAGTTTGTCTAGAGATTATGTCTTCTGATGTTGCCAGAAATTTACGGAACGTTCGACTTGGTTCTCGTTCCTCTTTTTTTTATCTTGTTTAACTGATAATTTCAAAATGACTTTAGTCTTGAAACTGTAAACGTGCAGTTAATCGATGGACTGCTGCTCGCCTTGTTCTTCAGCCGTTCTGAAAGCACGGGATGAAATAAACTTTGGGCGTTCGCACGCTAACCATGTTCATTATCCATAAAAGCTGCATCTTCAAGATCGAGACCCCTGAGGGGTCTGCGTTTCTCAGTGTTTTCTCCTCAGTGACAGTCACAGCCCTGATGCTCAGGGAAGAGCCAAGAGCAGGGCAAGCACGTGGGATACTTCCCCCGGATAATCTCCCAGCCTCCAGCTGTTTTGGGCTCAGGGGATTTCCTGAGCTGGATATTGGCTCTGTGTGTTCAATAACCCTCAGTACTTTCCTCTTTCACAAACTTGTCCCTCCTTGAGCCGAGGTAAACCCCTGCCGTCTGCCTAAATGAAGGGGAACTCCTGCCGCTGCCTCTGTTCCAGGCCGTGGGCTGGGACATCCGAGGCCTTCTGTCCTAGAAAATACAAGGATTACAAGGGAAAATAGTGATGTTAAAAACAGGAGTGGTTATTGCTGAAGCACACAGTTGAAGTATTGTGCTGAATAAGGGCACATGATCAAGAACAAAATGAAAACACTAAAAAAAAAAAACCCAAAAAAACAGCCCCAGAAATCTTTATTGAAAGGACCAGGCATTTGAGCCTGTGCAGTGTCTGGCTGCTTCTGTAATCAGTTCTCTTGCTCTCCTGAGTGTGGCTTTATTTATAAAATATTAGCTTTCAAAAGGAAGCCACCAGGAAATGAGTAACTTTGTAGTCACAAATGGGTTGAAAAAAATGAAGATAAAATAGCAAGGTTTTACTGAGGCACTCGGTCTGTTCTGTGTGCTGAGTGATGCAGGGGTTGTGAGAAAAAGCATCTACTGATTCTGTAGCACAAGAAATTAATATACTCTATTTTCTTATTTTTGGCATTACATGTTGTTCCTGTCTTTGACTTCAAACCCCGAAAATGATTTTCTTTTCTTTTTTTTTTTTTAAATTTTATTTTTTGGGTAGCTTCCTGATTTTAAAATAACTCTGTTAGAGTGTAGAAACGTAGAAAATGCCTCAAAAATGGGGGTCCGGAGCCTCATCCCATGGAGCCAAACCCAACCACGGGGTCGGTGGCGTTTGCCGGCTGCGTGCCCGGCTTGCCGAGGGGCGACGCGGGGCCGTAGCTCAAGCACAGCTCAACACTCAGCGGGGACGGAACGGGGCGGACGACGCCAAATTAATCCCACAGAAAATGATTATTTGCCTTGAAAGTTCTGTCTAAAGAAGCGGCAAAATAAGAGCAGAGGGTTCACTTCGGCGTGCATCGAGAACTAGTGATGGAAAGCGCTATACAGGGGAGCGGCACTGTGTAACAGTGAATATAAGCTCGTTTTTAGAGGCTTGTGGCGTGTTCATTTTCGGATGAATTTTCACGGGATGGCAGGAAGCTTATCCCTGACACGGCAGCCAGATTTTTTCAGTCTGTGCTCCAAACCACGAATGCTCTAGAGCTTTTCAGCAAAACGGTGGTGAGAATTTTCTTAAAATTACCTGTTCTGTGCGCAGAATACGTTTTCATGTGGCTAAACTGTCGGCCTGAGATATGCTCCGAGCACTTTAAAGTGTTTTAAGTTTGGTATAATTACAAGAAACTTGCCCTTACGCTGCAACTTGTCAGACAATCCGCACATCTCTGCGCCGCAGAGGTAACTTCTGCTAGCGAAAGGATTTTACCCTACTTTTTCTAGTGGAAGATCACGCTTTGATGTTCTTCAAACGATTTCGGCTTTGATGTCGAGTGGGAGAAATGGTGGAAATGCTGAGGGCGCTGAAGAGATGTACCCACACGGTGGCAATTTTAGAAGGAAGTAGAGCCTGGTCCCGTATGCCTGCATCTGGGCTGCAGCTCCTCCTCGACAACGGCAGTGCAATAACACGACTGTTATCTGTGGCTGACGTCGGATATTTTCTCCATCTCCACGGCAGTGCTGGAACGCCGCTGTTTGTACACCCCACGGGGCCATCATCTCATCCAGCAAAACTGGATGCTAGTGTTAGTAGGGGGAAAAAAAGACTTGTTGAAATAGTTTGGCATGTCAAAGTGTTACCAATAACCTATTGCTATTAAAATTGCCAAAAGATAGCCGTATAAGAACAGGAATTAAATTAGAGTCATATGTGACAGTCCCTTTCAAGGGCTGTAGATAAAACAAAATACAAGTTCATGTATTTCCCCAAGTGTCACGTTGATGTGGAAGTACGCGCTGGGCTGAAGTGAAGTTGCGTTTGCTTTTGTGCGTATATTAAGTAGAAGTGTTTTGACATGACTCCCAGGACTCTTCCTTTAAAACTTGCGTTATCGGTTTTTGGGAAATGCTCTCTCAAAGACGAGTCGCTCATATACATCAGTTTATTTTTTGTGTTGCGTCCTTGGTATAAAATCAGCTTGAAAATTACAGTCTGCCGGGGTTTAGGGGTTTGGTGGTTGGCGATTACTAGGTTTATTTTTGGGTGTTTGACAGTCTTTTCATAGCATATGAGTCAACTTTAACTTACTGAAGAGATACGTACAGAGACAATTAAGAAAAATAACGTTAAGAAGTTGTTATTTTTTTTCTTTTTTGAAAGAAAATGTCTTCCATACCTTCCTTACTCCTCCAACCACCAAAACCCCAAGTGTATCTTACTCATCGTTTCCCTTGAACTGGACTCCCATATTAAGGCAATTAGAGCATGTAACAGATGTCATTAATGCCCAGGCTGTGCCCAAGTCCATGTTTCGAGGGGAAGCGAAGCTATTTTTATGGGACTGAAGTGCAACATCTCTGTGATAAAGGCCAGTGCTCAGGGACGAAGGTTAAATGGGAACGATGGTCCCCTGCCAACCTGTTGGGGAGTTGGGGTCATGCAACGTTGTCACCAGGCCAGACAGCGAGCCAGGGCAAGAAATAGCTTCTGGATAACTTTATCTGTTAGCCAGTCAGGAAGCTGGAGCTGTGATAGTAGCGAAGCCAAGTTATTTAAAACCACTGATATTAACAGACAATTAAGTGTTGGTTGCTATGTTATGTAGCTTACCCTTTAACTCTTTTTTTTTTTTTTTGGAAGAGTATCCAACACTTGGTTTGTGTCCTGTTTCAAGTTTTATTTTGCTCAGGAATAATAGGTTACTAATACTTATGCAAATCAGACTGTTTTGTTCAGAAAGTGTCTACTAATAATGTTATTATTTGCTGGTGCAGGGGTTGTTGTCCCATCATTTTTCTTTTTTTAACTCCTTAATCCCAATGGAAGAAAGGTGCGCTATTTGGAAGAGTTTTTCAGCTGTATGATAAGAACGTAGTCTTAAAAGTATTTATCTGGCGGTATGAATAATATCACGTGAATAACTTGTCGTAACTTCCTGATGCGTATCGATTTGTTTTTTTTTTTTTTTTAATGGGGATTTTAGGTCTTTATTCCATGAAAAAGAAGGAAAAGACTAAGGTGTTTCATAGGTTGGTTGCAAAATTGGAAAGGTAGATTTAATGACCACGAACGTATAGAACGATTCTGGGATAAAAAGCTGAATGTATGCGCTATGCGCCAAATTAAGGGAACTATATTGACTTAGAGCAGCTGGCTCCAACCTTCCCCCCGTTATCAGAACAATGTAATGTTAATAAATGAAGTACAATCAGTCAGAACACTGCAATGGGATAACGGCGACTTAAGTGTTGAGGGTGCTGTTGTTGAGAAATAGTCTCTGAGGGTGCGTTTAAAAACGTGCTTTTGCGTATTTGAGCGCTTGGCGCTCACAGTTCGGCTTGAAATTGCGAGGGGGACGAGCGTGTGGCATCTGCCGCCGGGGGTCCCAGCGAGGGGGTGTGTGTGGACTCGGGTTCTTGGCTTCCGGGTGTTGGAGCTGTCTGGGATAACAGTTGCGAAGAGATAGTTCTTTAATATTTTAGCAGATTGTGTGCATGTGTGACCACCTTACTGCAGGTTTTACACACGTTCATTTTCCTCGTGGTGCTTGTTCTGCGTGGCTTATCACGGCTTTTAAATGGTCAACTTCTAAACTCTACAGCAATATTAAAATACTGTTTTGAAGACTACTTTCAGGTACACTAGGCAGCTAGATACCAATGCTTTTACGTAGTTATTCATTTGAAACCTAATTGAGGGTCTCTTTGCCACTTGAGTAAGTTTTGCTAACGTTGTGTTTAAGTCTGATAGGCTTTTTAGGATGTTAGGTATTTTTGACTATTTCCACTGGTTTCATTTTGATGTTTTTCTTAAATCTGGTCTCTTAAAGCCACGTGTGTAGCAATGGGTGGTACGTTCCTGGGATCCTTTCTGTGGTGGGTGAGCGGTCACCAAAGGCCGTGGATGTATTTATAGCTCGGTATTCGCTCCCGTCTCCACCTGGCAGTGCTGGGGTGCTGATACGCTCGCGGCCATCAGAGCTTTTGCCAGAAATGTTTGCTTGGCACGACAGAATCACTGTACAGACATGAAAACGTTATCCCTGCCCACTGTGTATCAGTTTCCAGCCTCGGGTGATGGATCGCGAAGACCCGGGACCTGCCTGTCCCTGGCTTATTGAGCCAGGGGTAATTTCACTCCCACGTTGCTTCTCGGTTCCCCTCTGTTTGCTGTCGGGGGGTGGGAAGTTCAACTGCTGCCCCTTTTTTTAATCGGCTGCTTTCGCGTCAGCCCTCCTCATCATCGCTGATACTGGTCGGCACGTAGCACCCGTGGTGTACGTGCAAGGGGGGGAATAAATTCGTGCGACCGAGATATACCACTTGGGTTTCACCTCCCGGCGCCTGCAGCGCTAGCACCGAAAGCTTTAATAATTGCTGATAAGCACGGTTCTGTGGGATTTAATTTTGCGTGGCGCTGCCGCCTGGTGGGCTCCTGCCGGGGAAGGCAGGGCACCGCCTCGGTGGCACTAAACAGATGTCGGTTGAATTGCGATATTTATGGTAAGAAGAATCTTTGTTTCGAGAGGTTTGAAACCTGAAAACCTGTGCAGAGCTTCAAAAAAAAAAAAAAATCAAATGTAAACGGTTAGGGAAGTCTTGGAATTATATATATGTCAGCTACCCTCTACTTGTGTTTATTTTTACCCAATGGTAGTGTAGCCATAAGAAATGATGCTTAAATCATGTTGCGTTTTCAGTGGGGATGTATGACCCCTCCGTGTGTGTGTTTTGTGGTGACAGCAAGCATCTAATGCCGAACAAAGTGTACGCAGGCTCGGATCTGATGCTCTGTTGCCACCTTGTGCTCATATGTCTTTCCACCACACGCTGGCGATGCAGAAATATGGTGCGCTGGGGAACTGACATTTGGTTATACAGCATTTTAAGAAAGCGGTGCCGAAGGGAAGTGTCAGTTCCTCTTCTGAATTCTTGAATACAGAGTCCTCTCTAAATAATATAAAGGAAATGTCTTCCGTAGGAAAATGAACGATGGTTTTCATCATTTTGAAAAGGAAGACGTAAGCCATTTCTCTGTCACAGAGTGGCTCGGTCTGACTTTGATCAGCCGAAAAGCTCACGGACCACAAACTGAAGTGGAGACAGCATTTGTGTATCGCCTTCTGGATCGCAGAATTGATGAGAGTAGTCTTAATAGGGAATAAAAGCAATTGCTGAAGTAGTATTGACTACTTGGAAGTGTATTGACTTGTTCCAAAGGTTTCTCCTTAGTGGTCTCCGGAAACCGTGCCCCTAAATGTTTATACTGTCAGCGTTTACGATTTATTATCTGGCCCAGACACTCACTTTAGCTCCTCCTGCTCCATTAGGAACTCTGTTCAGGTAGAGGGAAATGGAAAATATCGTCTCCCTTCAGCTATTACTAGTAAAAATCAGTCCTTTTTAAAATGCTGGAAATAATGTGCAATTTAAATTGTAGCTGGAAGGCATATTAATCCTGTATTAAATCCATGATAGAGAGGGAGCCAGAGGGAACTCGATGATGTTCCTAACAGGTACTTTTAGCAAGGAGAATTGGATAGGAAGAGAAACAGCTTGGGAACTTCACAGATTCTGAAACCCGTGAGGAAGCAGGTGTATGATGACATACCAATTTCTTCTTCTTCCCTTCTGTTGGCATGGCTTAATTAAAAGCTGTACCATTAGCAAATCCTTTTTGTCTGAACCTGCTCGGCGCCTGCAGTTTGTGAGGATAAAGAAGGTGAAGTCAGAGTTGCAGGAGAATTAAATCTGGCTGGTTAACAGCAAGTGTGCTGTGGAGCGTAGTGTCCCCCTGACCGGGTCGTACTTTTAGCCGTGTTTATAAAGAGTGCAAAATAGGCTCTTTGAACTTAGGTGAATGGGATACATCTCGATATAGCTTCATGACCTTGATGTTAAAGGCTAGAAAAGAGGTTTGCTTTGTCAGTGATGCTATGGTACAGATTGCCGTGGCTGCAGAAGCCAGCTGGCTGCTGAGCTGCACGAGCGCCTGCAGTAACTGCGACAGGGCTGTGTGAAACCTGCAGGCACTCCCTCGTTACCTCCTGACGACTTTCTGTTCAGTTTGCCTTCATCCTTTTAAAAAAAAAAAAAAATGAAGAAATGGAAAAAAAAAAAAAAATCTCTCTGCATCCACCTTGATGTTGTTTTACCTAAATGAGTTTGTAGGCATGGACCTTTCTCTGCAGAGCAGGAACCACGCTCAGCATCGGGTCTGATTTGCCCTGGCTCTTTTTGTGGGGTGGGGGAAGGTTTTTTGAACGTGCTTACAGGGCAAATTCTTTGCCCGCTCAGGACCGTGCTTACTTTTGCCTGGACCTACAGTCTTGTGGCCCATAAAAAGGGCTGTATTGAGTAACGGCACTTACTGCGCTGCGGTACCTGCCCAGGGGCATGCACAGGTTGAGTTGTTGTGACTTGCTTACCCCAGGCTATGAGAAGGGCAGTTACTGGTCTGATACCTACTGTACGTTATGGTAACTTATTCCTCTCTTAGGAAACTGTTGCAGAGCAGTTTTAAATCTGTATCGTCTCAATTTATTTTCATTTGCTAATTTAACTAAACTCGACCTGTTTAAAAATTGTCTACGAGAGCCCACACGTGGTGCTGGCTTCTGCTTCACGCTGAAGGGCGGCCTCCAGTCCCACTGTAATGCGAGTTGGACGCTCTTGGCCATGAGTTATTTCCTGCAGGAGGGTTTCTTTTGCACAGCTCCACGAGAATTTATTTTTTTTTCCTGAAATCGATTTATCAAGCAGACGCACCAAGGCAGAGTTTAAAGTTACGCAGATGGTTCACTCAAGCTTTGCTCATCAAAGGATCCTTTGATAGATGGGGCTTGCTGAGCATGGGTCACGTTTAAAGACCAAATATCTTTAACATTTCGATAAAGCCACAAAATATTTCCCTGAAGATGAACATCCACGAGTAATATCATGTTGCATCTAAGAATGAGTGTGCCCAGTTGGGCAATACGGGCGGGATTTTGAGGTTTAAGAAGTAGTTTAAGAAGAAAAGGTGCTATAGAGTCAGTCTAGAGACAGATGCACCAGCTCTGTGGCTAAATCGGGTGGGGGGGGGGGTGTGTGTGTCCATTGGTGCAGTTATTCATCACCTGACCTCTTGAGTGGCCACAGGTCAACCCCCTTCAGCCCCACTAGTGTCCATCCGTTCCTACTGGAAGGGTGGCATCCCAAAGAGGAAAATGGCAGTTGAGTTTCAGTCCCTTGGAGATGTCGGATGGTGGCACTAGTTACGGTTGGCTTTGACTGGGTGTCTGCTCCAAAGGAGCTGAAATGAGAGGATGAAGGAAGCACTTTGGCTGTTGAGGGTCTCACAATGGAATAAGAGCATCCCGGCTGTGTGGTACATGCGTGTCTCCTGTTTTTGTGGGTTTTTCCTCTCTCTTTTCCTATCTATTTCCACTTAAGGAAAAAGATTTTGTGCTGAGGAGAGCATAAATAAATAATATCATATAGATAATAGTTGCAGTAATATAAAACAAATAATATTTGTTTTGCAAAAGTTACGTAATTGCACGAGTGACTGTTGGGAATTCTTCAGCTTGTCTCTAACTAGGAATTATTTGGGTTTATGTATTAGTTGTCAGAATTATGATGGTGGCGTTTCGTCAGGGGTTCCTACTCGACCTTTCATTGCCTTCTTGCTTGGGAAACTTAAGTTGGGTATTGCTTGGTTTTCAACTTTTGTCGCTTTATTTTCATTTATAGCTCGCCAGACGACAACCTCGTAAGTATCTCGTCTCTCCTGGTAAGTTTTATTTTGAAATGCTGTTATTAACACTTTGAAGAAATACAACTTAGGCTGAGGTTGTCACAAACTGTGAAATAACTCGGAAATCGCAAAAAGTCATTTCAATTTTGGTTAGAATCTGGATTATAGTCACACTGTGTTTGGGGTTTTTTTTTTGCTATTTTTATGGGGTTTTAGTGTAGTGTCAATGAACATATTTAAAAATTGGCTCTCGCAGCTGTTTTTCCGGATGCTGTTTCAGAGCGTAATGAAATCTTGACATTTAGTCAAGCTTTGACATTTTCTGTTAGACCAGATTAAACCTTCCTTCGTGAAGATGCATTTCAATAGACGGGAAAATGGCAGTCAGAGGGTCACCTTTGCTTCTGATGGAACGTCTGACTTTTAGGCAACAAAATAATACCAGGGTGGAGCTTGGTCTCTGTCTGGAGCTACGGGATGTGTCAAATGCTTTTGTGGACTGAAACTCCAAAATTGCCCCTTTGACTTTTTTGGTTTTAGTGTAAGACTAAGTTCTGAGTCAATACAAATAAATGGAAATGGTAATTTAATTATAACGTGTTCTTAGTGTTCCCGTCAAAGCTATGGCGAGAGGTCTTCAGTATAGATCACGTTTAGTTCTGTGGTGTTGAATTACCTCAAGAAGGAAGGCCTGTCCTATTAAAAAATACCCGCTGATTGGGAGGTAGCTGGGAATTGGCTCTGGGCAAACCTAGAACTGAGACAGCCCAAATGTGGGGTTTGACAGCTCTTGGGCTTTGCACGCCCTTCTGTTCTTGTCCTACATATCTACACGTGGCTAATAACTCCCTTCCCAGCCTCCACGTTTTTTAGCCGAGGATTATGAGGTTTGAATTAAGAGGCCTCTAATGACTTGGGTGTGTTGAAGGCTGTGTGTTAGAAGTTGTCAGCTGTTGCTGCTTCAAGTGGACAACCAGCATGAAAAAAAAATTCCCCAAGCATCTGAAAGGTAGCGTATCTGGGCACGTGAATTTCTGTGTGTGACTGGTGATTTTTTTTTTTTCTTGGCTTCCCTTGAAATCATCTCAATTTTTGACCAGGTTAGCACAGCATGTTAATATGAATTGAAACACAGCAGCATACTTTGTTTATCAATGTACTTCCCTACATTTGCTTTATCTTCTTGCGTGTAGTTAAGCTTCTCCACACCCAGACAGAAGCTTGAGTATTTCACCTCATAAAGCATAAGAAACATCAGACCAAGGTCTGCTTCCCGTTAGCGCGTTGAAGAGTCTTCCTAATTGTTATCTGCCCGATGCGTTGTGGTGACTTCTGTGGGTGTGTTGTCTTCTGTTGTGTCCTACAAGCGCAATGTTCGAGTCAAATTGTTTGATCAGAATTGTCAGAGAACTAGATGAGGCCTCCTGTCTTGGATTGTCTGCTTGGGCATTTCTGTAGGTCATCTCTGGGAGATTCTGGAGAACTCCCTTCCGATCATCTAGGCAGGGATTTCAGGTTACAGAATCTTTTTGAACCGTAGGGAAAAAACACCAACCTGTATTAAAACTTAAATTAGACAAAGCGCTTGTGGGTCGTGTTTTTGTTTGGGAAGCAGAAGGAGGTAGGAGAAGCCTTAATGAGCTTTTGATGCTCTGCCTCTGGGCCCTTGAGTGCAAGCTGGTGTTTAGAAAACTTACTTTTAACTTCTCTGTCTCAGTGTGTAGGATGTGCTTTTTTATTGCTGTACAGCTAAGCATTATTGGATTCTGCTGTCTCACTCCCGTAAGGAGTGGAAGGAGTTAAGTGCATCTGATGAAGATGTTTTCATTCCCTCTCTATCGCAGAGCGGCTGGATCACAGATGCGTTTCTGTGCGTAGAAAATCAAAAGGTCGGAGGAGGGCACGGTCTGTTTTTGCCAAAGGACTGCCTGTGATCTGCAGAACAAGATGGTCATCTGCTTTCAGTGGGAGCTGAAGTAAGGAGCTCTGCTGTTAGGAAAGAGATGGCTGTTCAATGTCCTGCTGTTTAACACGGAGGGGCTGGGATCTAAAAGAAGAAACAGGCGCGTTGTTGGGTGGCACTTGCCCAGGCTCTTTGGGAAGGCAATACAGAAGGCGGCAGACAGGCAGAGCGTTTGGCACGTTCAGGGGCTTGAACTTTCCCGGAGCTCTACGTAGAGTGCCTTAACCCGGTTGTTTCTCCAATTCCTAGTGACAAAACCGGAGGAAGATGTCAAACTGCCTGCTAAGATTAAATTAATCCATGTTGATGTTCAAATAGATTTATTCTGCATGGAAAGTCGGTGGCCTGTATGTATCGCTATCTTTCCCAATTTCCTTCCGGGCATCCTCCGCCTCGGGCAACACACTGTATCAGTTACGGAGTGAAACGTTTGCTTAGAGTTTTTGGATAAGCCAGTAGTAAAATTAGAGCAAACTTCGGCCATTCTCTCAGGTTTTATTTCGGTGAGTGTTGAGGTAATGTTTTCCTTCAGTTGGGAATTGTGGAGTATATTCTTGCTGCCTATAAGAAAGGATGTACGGAATCTTAAAAGGGCTGCTTTAGGAATGGCTGCCAAGGGATGCTCGTTTCGTCAGTGCGCTGGGTTGCTTGTCCAGCCG
The DNA here is from genome assembly GCA_013401065.1 of Cepphus grylle. Lineage (NCBI taxonomy): Eukaryota > Metazoa > Chordata > Aves > Charadriiformes > Alcidae > Cepphus > Cepphus grylle. The sequence continues at coordinate 452,887 of VZUD01000957.1, forward strand.
CTGCCGGCTCGGAAGGTAAATGGCCATTAACGCTTCGGCTGTATCCTTGAACCTCCTGCTGTGGTTACCTCTTCCAGAGCTGTTTGCAGGCATGGACTCGCTTCCGTGCGGCCTTGTCTTCCGCTGGCAAAGCAAGCGGCGAGGAGCAGGTAGCTAAATGAGAGCTGCCCGTGGCTTACGAGCATGGAACTGGGAAGCGAACTCGTCAAGGTAAAAAGTGTAATAACACCAGAAACAGAGGAGGGAAGGAGGATGGGAAGTGGGGTGGGGGAAGAGCAAGGGCAAGATAAGAGAAAAAGGAAGAAAGGGGGGAAAAAAAGAGTCTGGGGAAGGAAGAAAAATGTCAGTCTGGGGCTTTCTAGTTGTAATGAAGGGAAAGATTGACCAAGGCTTGTCCTGCCTACCAATGCGTTATACGAGGGGGCGTTGAAGAGGGCACAGATCCCAGGGCTAACTATATATATATCTTATCCTTAAATGAAAGAGAGTCTACTTTGTGCTTTGGAATCACGGCGGATTTGCTGTGGGGTAATCTAGGTCTGTGTTTATTAGATCTTTTTTTTTGAAGCTTTGTCATGGTAATGTTGCCTTGAGCGTGTGTGCGTACATCCCGGTTAAGGCCATGCCTTCATTGCAGTAATAATAAACTTCCGCTCCTGCATGCATCTTGGAGAAATGCGCGCTATGGACAAGAAATGAAAGAAGGTCAAGGGGAAAGTGACCACGGCAAACACAGCTGCCACCCGCTATTAATGTGCAAACCTATTCCCTGATGTTTTTGAACAAGCACTCTTCTTCCATTTCTGTGTCGAGAATACGGCTCCCTGTTCTCACAGATGTGACTCCTGGATTGATTGGCAGGGTTGAAAATCATGTCGTATGCCCTTCTGGGCAGTTACGCACATCCATTAGGAGGCCCTGCTGTGTAACGGTGCTGCCTTTGAGTTCTCTTGGTTTTTCTGGGGTGTCCCGGTGGTCATTCCATATCTATACCTGTGAACTTGGTATATTTTCCAGACTTCCAGATGTTGCAGTTACTGAGAGGTCTCAGCATCTATTTGAAGTAAGTCAGTGTTTGCTATCGTAGAGGTCTTGGGTCTCTTGAGCCACGAGTGGGTTTTTTTTTTTTCCCCCACTTGGAAATGACAAATGTCGCAATGACAGCGTTTTGAGCCCTCGATGGTTTCCCATGTTGTACCGCATCTGTGAAAAGCGACGGTAATGAGTCTGCAGCTAACTAAGGATCTGCCGACAGCAGGGGAGAAGAAAGGGGCTGCATAATTTCATCATCCTTTTGAGTTGTGGAGAATAAATGCTTTATAAGCTCCTCTCTTCCTTGATACTAATGCTTCTGGAATCCCTTTGTTATATTAAACCTCGGCCAGTTGAGGGTACCCCTTTGAGGCTGTAGTAGCTCCGATCTGAACTCGGCATAGAGCTATACATAATTTCAGGGGTCATTATCCTGACATATCTCTGCTTTTCAGTTTCCGTTCGGTTCTAGTCTTTAATTGAAAAGGAAACATTTTATGCCTAATCGTAGGATGCTATTTCTATCCTGTCCAAACCAAGCACGGTTCTTCCTTAGCAGCCTCAGCTTTCTAATTGAAAAGAAAAATGCTTGACTTCGAATTCCAGAAACTTCATTTTTAGTGATTTTTGTTTTTCGTGATTTAGTGTTTACACTTGCCCTTGTTGAACATATTCCCCGCCCCCTGATAAGTGGAGAGATCAGCTTTCGTGGGCCTCCAGCCCCTTCCTCGACAGGAGGGCGGAGAGGTGAGAGCCGAGCTGGAGAAACATGACCTTCCAGCATGGAGCGATTCCTTCCCTGGACCGCACTTGGCCGGTCTCGTTATGTGCTGTCCCTCATTAAGGGCAAATACTGCACAAGCCGGTGCAGCTCCCTGCTTTTACGGAGCCAGTGAAAAATATCTTGTATCCCGTGTGAATCAACTTTGTGGTAGCAAGTGGTGCCGTCCAAGCCAAGAACGCACCGAACCTTTCACTTGTGGTTGCTTTTTTTTTTTAATTATGAGTAGGCGGTATGGTTGGATTTGAGCAGAAACCTTTATGAATATATTTAATTGAAGGTACCGGAGGCTTATAGAAATACAGAACATCCTATATATGTTAATTTGTCATTAAAATTCATTATTAATGAAATACTTGTATTAACAAACCACATCTTTGATTTTTTTAGAGGTTATTTTATAGACTTTATGATTTTCTGAGCAAACTTTTGTGATTAGGAGCTTGCTTGCTTTGTTATCCCTATTAAACTTTATAAAGGGAAGGTGTGCTTCTTAGGGTTATTTACGGGCAAGGTAGGCTTAATTTGTCTTGGTTTCTGGTTGGGAGCAGGAGATGGCTTCGTAATTTCTCAAGAGGAGCCCTGTGTATGTATAAAGCCTGACCCTTTACGGTGCTGTCAGCCATTTGATGGGAGGATTAATTTACTCATAATATTTTGTGCTGTTAAGCATCCTGACACGTTTTACAAACGTTATCTTGGTTTTGCTCCGTGCGGCCTCCCAGCCTAGCGTCTCCAGTGAGCAGGTAGGAAAAGAAGGATGAGGCGATGTGTCCGTATAGAATGAGGTTCTTGGGCAAAAGCACAAGAACTTTATCATGTAAAATTGGTTTCATCGCAACAGTAACGCCAGTCTTCTTGTCTACATGTGCACAAAAATGTAAAATTTAATTATGGATGGTTTTTTTCCCCTGCTTCTTAAGTGACGTGTGGCATGACATGACAAAGTTGCATATTATGGATCAGCGGATCATTTTGTCTGCGTTCAGGTGTGTTTCACTCAAGGTGGAGTTTTAGATGGGTAAGATCTGCACAGAACAAAGAGAGGTGTCCTAAATTCCAGATATTATTTTCTCTCCAGGGGGGACACCCCCTGGAGAGAAAATCTTTTCAAGGTGCTGGAACTCATTGGTCCCGGTGCCCTGTTTTGTCAGGCTGTGCATAGACTTCTGAAAATTACTTGGAGATGTGATCATAGGAAGGATTTTATTTTATTTTTTTCCTTAAATGAGATTTTTGAGAGTCTATCTCAAATGTATGAGAGGGTTTCAGTTGGGTTCTGTATGTGCCAGGGAGAACAACAGACGCTTTTTTTTTTTCGGTGGCAGCTGAGCTGAAGTCAGTGCTGACGTGCTTGTTTACAGCGTGTCATCCCAGAAACAGGCTATTCAGAGCATTTCTTGAGTTCTTTTAAGTCTGATATTTGAAGTCTCAATTATCGTATTCTCCTGACTTTTCTAGGCTTGAGATAACAAAATTCAGTGGTGACGTGGGGTGTTGGGGAGCGCGACCCGAGGATGCGAGTGGAGTCACCTACTGTAATTAATGGTTAGCGAATTATATGTTAAGTAGTCGCTGGCCCGAAAAGTCTGATGTATCGGTTGTTTTTTAAAAAAGGATTATTTTTGCTATATTTTTTTTTAATGAGCTTTAGATTTGGTGTTTTTCAGTCCCACTCGGCTTGAAGGCAAGACGCCTGCTGTGGGAGGAGGTGATGGGAAGAGACAATGGCATCTGCGTTCGTTGCTAATTTTAACCTCTCGCTGTCTTTTCTCGCAGGGTGCGCTGTGCAGACAGAAAAGCTTGTGGGCGAATAGGGAGCAAATCGCTTTCCCCAAGTAAACTAATTACATGCCAGACAGAAACGGTTCTGCCACAATGACTGATCTTCCTTCAAAATCATTCCAGAAGTCTTTTCAGCTTCCAAAATGGAGTAGGGGTCTGGTAGGTCATAGCTCTCTTTATCTCAGCTGTGGCAAAAGCCAAATAAATAGGAGAGGCTTGAGCCTTCAGTGGGTGTACGGTGCGTCGGACACTGCCAAAGCCACTCTGAACACATCCTATGGGTATCCAAAGCTCCTTATTACTAGAGATTCCATGCTTCTTGATACTCATTCCACGTACGAAGTTCCTAAATAAAGTTTACATTTGGGGACAACCGGATAAAACAGGCAATTGTTGCTGGGACTCGCTGATGTCTCGTACCTCAATTTCCAAGGTTATATGAGTGATTATAGCTGAGGAAGACAATTTTCAGTAACAACTTGCGTGATGAATTAGCCTTCTCCCTTGATTGCGGATTGTCTGCAAACAGATGGCAATTTTAACAAACTTGTTTGCCGTTTATAATAATTTCGTGCATAATATTTTTTTCTTTTTTCTTTCCTGAAAATTGCTCTTGCTTGTAAGATTGACTTTGTGGTCCTGAGAGAATAATACCGAGAGTAAACTCTTCCCATAAAACATCCACGTTAGACAAATAGAAAAATGTGGGAACGCAGTTGGAGGAAAATGATACAGAAGTCACGGGGATGTTTGCGTACCATTTTTCTCATTATTTGTTCGGCTGTAACAGCGAGTGAAAACTGACACCATCTGATAGCTATTCAGTAGCCCGTGCGAAATGAGGCTGATGGGCTCCGGGGAATTCCCGGATGTATCCCCATCTCTTGGATCACCTCCACGGTTGATATTAATTGACAACCTCATTGCTGCCGGCTGCAAGAGAGACCAGGCATCGCCCCGCTCCGGAGTCGGAATGGTGTTTTCATGCAGGTTTCGGTTCTTCTCGGAACTCATTGGGGAAATGCTGCAGAAAGGTTTATGATAGCACTTTTCCTACCACGCCTGCTATTATGTTCCTAAAAAAGTTCTGGTTTTTGTGAAGATTAGTATGATGTCTTTCGTACTTAGCCATTCCTCCACGTGCGCTGTAATTTTATTTTGCTACCTAGATATTTTCTAGCTGGAACCGAACCGCTGTCTGTTCTGTTAGGTTTGGCAGGGCTGGGGGAGGAAATCCCTCTGATTTAGGGTAAAATTGAACAGCCGTAAAGGTTTTTCTCCACGAGGACAGCAGGCAGCACTGGTACCAACTTCCTAGCGAGCTTGGACTTGGCGAAGCTATTAAAGAAGTGAAAAGGTCGTTGAGTTTTCGTCTGATTTTCCTGCTCAGGCTGCTGATGAAGGCTGTGTTTGTAGTTTTATTTCTCACAGCAGTTACTTGTCTTGGAGTAATTAGAAAGAGATCACCCGCGTGTCACGGAATAACGACCCTGTCTCTGCCTTGCTGAAGGAGCTTTGATCCAGCTCTCCTTGTACCTAGTTACCGATGTATTGAGCTATTGTGTCTCTTACTAAAAAAAAAAAAAAAATTGTGTTCACATATGATGTGTATGAGAGCTGGATCTCTCCAAAGGTACGCTAGAAAACATTATTTTACTTCCTTCGTTCGCCATGTGGGTTGCCATAATAGGCAACGTGTAGGCTGGAGGGAGGCCAGGAGACCCATCTGCTAAAAAAGAGAGATCTTTTTAATTACCGTCTACGAGGCAGAGCCTGGGGATGATGACATACCTCCTCTCCTATGAATATTTTCATGAACTTTGCTTGTCTCGGGAGATTCCCTCAGTGCTGTGTTAAATTGGGTCATTCGCGCATACACAAAAGAAAAGGACAAAGAATGGGTGTGCGTTCCAGTATTCCCGTGAAACTCTTGTCTTCTCACCAATTAAGTAGTAAAAGGTTTCTGCCCCAATTTCTGGGCAAAACAGTTGTTGAAGGTCAGGGCGGTTTCTCGTTCTGTGCAGGCGTGTGTTTTAATGCTTTGCAAATAGCATCCGAGAAAGGAAGTTTCTTGCTTTGGCTGCTCTTTGAAAGTTGTCGGTACCTGTATATAGAATCAAAAAGTATATGAAAACGTTCTTCCCGGAGTGACTACTGTTGTGTCCATCCACCTGTTTATACGTTTCTCATGTGTCTGGCTCAGTATGATTTTTTTTTTTGGGTCATATTTTAGTTTTGTAATCACGAAACAGCTTGAAGCTAAAAATCAAAAGGCATGCACTTGAGCAGTGGAGTCTTCCTGTGTGTTGGAAGACTAGTCACAACA
>VZUD01000957.1:459444-471340 GCA_013401065.1 Cepphus grylle
TTAATGGTTGGACTTGATGATCTTGGAGGTCCCTTCCAACCTCAGCAATTCTATGACTCTAGTCTAACTGGAACTACATATTAAAAATAGATAAACACGGGCATTGCAGTGCATATATCCAGGTCACCTCCAAACAAGTTGACAACAATTCTTCTTTTGTTCAGGACAATAATATCTTTCAAGACACAAAGTTGTGTGCATTGAACAAAAAACAAACCAAAAAACCCCCAAACCCCAAGCAATGTGACCTTGCAGTCCTACTCTCTGTGACCGCCGTTTGTTGTAATTCTGACTGCCCCCGTTCCCAATGCTCATAAATATTCTACTACATCAGTGGCACAAAAGAAATTCCCCTGTAGCATTTCACAGAAAGACCAAGTTTCTTATTAATTTTGCATAAACGTTCTCTGTCCTGGTGATAAAAACTAAACGCAGTAACTCCTAAGTGTTGTTTTGAGCGGGTTTTGTTGGTTCCTTTGCTTTGTAATAGGCCTAATGGATGGGTTAACTACAGCGCGTCCTCCGTGTGTTCCTGTATTATTAGCGGCGCTTCTCTTCTTAATATTTTGCCTTTTCACTTGCAGCTGATCACTCGGGGATGAGTTAGAACTCAACCCGAAGTTTAAAAATGCTAATTACCAAAAAAAAAAACCCCCCCACCAAGGGTAGAGCCACAGCTGTACCAAAGCGATTTCTAATCTTCGTGCGCTAATGGATTGGATCTCTAGATAAAAAACCAAAACAGCTGATCTGCCCTTGCAGCTTGTGTCCTCCTGACGCTTGCTGTGGTTCATGACTCTTTAATGTTCTTATCTGGTCCTGCAAGGTGACTTATGAAAAGGGGTTTGACAGGTTTTTGCTCTTTTCACTCTTCTTGTGGAGAACAATTATACCATTAGCGTATGAATAAAAAAGTGATTAAAAACACTTTTCAGAGACCTACCTTGAACTTTTTATCACTCGAACGTTTGACAGAAAAGTTGAAAGAATTTCTGTTTCGACTCTTAACTGTATGATTTCATTTTCATATCTGTTTTCTTCTGTGTGATATAATGCTGTCACCTTAGGTTCTTTTAACTAATGTTTGCTCTGGTAGTTTATAACACTGGGTTTTTCTTCTCTTTGAGATTTTTGGTCTCGTTTGGTCGTCGTATTGCAAATTACTGTAGAAAAGAGCTGTTCAACAGGAGGAGTTCTAAACTATTTTTAGGTCTTGTGTTTTGAGGAAGCAGCTTTTATTTCAATCTTTATACTTGACTTAAAAAGGACTTTCTATGCAGTTACATGTTTCTATTTGCAGAAGTAATTAAAGGTGTTTAAGTTAAACGTAAGTGATTGAAGGTAGCAAGGTGCTGTCGTGTCCCACTCGGAAACCCTTTTGCTTGTCAAATAACTGTCTGGGTTAATATAATATAATTAGCGGAAGGGTTGACCTGTGTGGAGCCAGCGGCGTAAGGGATTTGGGTTTTTTTAGCCGGTTGTGTTCAATAGCCTTTACTCGAGTGGCTCTATCGAAGCTTTTTGGTTTCTTACTAAAAGTATTGCCAGTTATTAAGATGTGCAGCATCAGACTCTCCACGTTGCAGAAACGACAACCACTTATTGTTGATAAAGAAAGTGAAGAAAGCAAAGGTGAGTTTTCTGTTGCGAGCTTTATGCCGCTTGGCTCCTTTTGCCGTCCTTATTGCAAAAATGTTTTCCAGATGGCACCGATTTTCCCCACTAAAAGTAGTAGTTGAAGCCTTTGGGGCAGGAATGACACCTTTCTGTTGATCCTATAGCTAGCAACCTGCTGTCAGGGCTCTTGTAAGGGGAGAGGGGGAGCAGAGGAAGACCTTTCTAGGTGCTTCTGTTTGTATAGAAGACAAATCAGTAGAAATGACGGATTAGAGTGACTGATTCGTTGTGCATCGCAGTTTTCCAATGGCTGTGGTGAGCAGAGCTTAAGCAAACTTTGTGTGATGTAGACCAAAAAAAAAACAAACCCAAAACCCCACCATCCCCCCAAACAACGTGTGTCTCTGAAGATTTTTGAGGAGTCTGTGTTTGGTGTGGGGAGGCAGGAATGCCCGTCCTCGTGGGTTTTTGACGGTGGGGGAAGGCATCTGGGCTGGCAGTGGGGCAAGCGCTTCCCCTCTGAAATATCTCCTAAAGATGAGTGTGGCAACCACTGCACCAGCGTGGCTGCTGTTTGACAGGGAACCATCTAAAGCATCACAGCTCTGGCCAACGATGGCCATAACGAGTTGGGTCAGTTTGTGTCCCTCTATCCAGCGTGCCTGTTGACTCTAGATCTCCATCAATAGAAACGAGCAGTTACACGCTGCTGTCCTACCGCTTGAACCGCCCACAAGACCGTGCCTCTCTGCTACTCCTGACTGTTGTTCTTGCCAGTTTTCATATCTATTAAAATTTTTGTCGCTGGCCTCTTCAAAGCGGCGTGCTGCTGTTGGAGGAGGAGGATACTTGTCTTGTTGGCTTGGAATGGAACGAGTCCCTTTTCTTGTAGACCCTCAGGGTTGCTGCAAATCTGTCTAGAGACCTCTTTGGAAGCCTTTATTGTGTTATTTAGCCTTAGTTTATATATCTGCTGAAAGCAGGGTGAAGTAGGAGAAATAAAAATTTGATGTGTTCTAATAGGTCAGTTGCTTGTTACTAGGAAACCCACGTCATCTTCAAGGGACTTAAAAAATTATTTGAAGATCTATTAGAAGTCAGTCTTGCAAGTTGGTTACCTTGAAATTTTTTTTTTTAAGGTTGAATAATGCTTTTTTATTTTGCAATTGAATCGATGATCCGTGAGACTTCAAATAGTCAATGTTCATAGACTAATGCATTGAAGGGGGGGGGGAATAAAGTATGGTGATGTTACAATTTAATGAGATAGTGTCTTGCGTTACAAATGGTCAAGTTGACAGCTGATTGTTCCAGTCCATAATCACAAGGGGAAGAGCTTGTGACCAAGGGTTAGATCAGTTTTGTGGTTTGCCAAGTTCAGTTTGTGCTCGTGAGGAAGGCCCAGGGGGCATTTGATTATATGAGTTGTCCCTCGCGAGAGAGCGCCTTTGTCAACCGACTTCTCAGCTCCGTGGCTCCGCAAAATGAGCGCCGTCTTAATTTTTCGTTACCTTAAAGGATTGGGGATCTCTGAAATAGCTGGCAAATGGCATGGGGTTGAGTTCCCCGTTCTGTCACTTGAGCAGAGGTGTGGTTTTCTGTAACTGCTGTACGCAACAAGCAAGTCTACGTATTGAAATGGAAATACGGAACAAACAATTGTACGTAGGGGAGAATCCACTTGCAATGTCATGACTCCGCTTTTCTGCTGTAAAAGCCCACCTCTTGAGCTCTTCAGATGCTCCAAGAACAAAACAGCATGATACTTTTAAATGCCGGGTGTCACTAGAAAAAAAAAAAAAACAACACGTAGCTCCATTAAACAATCTCTGTCAGCCCTGGGAAAAACTCGATGAGCAGAAAGTGCTGAGCCTTGCCCAATTCAGCTAGATGTTAACGAGACCCTTCTTTCCCCTGTACGCCTGCCTGTGCCATGCGGTGACTAGAAGGAAGCAACTAAGAGGTCGGGGAGCTCTCCGTTTCTTTTAATTGGGAACAGTAGCGCAGTCTAATACGCGAAAATTGAGCCCGAGTTTGACAGCCGAGAGCAAAAGATGTGTTAAAAGCAAGGTGGAAATAGCTAGGTTGAAGTCCACCAACTCTGACTCCTCCACAACATACTCGTGCTTTATGTCGAAGGCTTTTTGAATTAATAGGTGACATAAACTTTGAGTGCATGCTCCAATAATAACGTCTAAGGCAGACACACAACTGCTTTTTTGGTATTCTTTATGCTTTTGTTAGATGAATGAGGGATTTGCGAAGAAAAATTAATAAATGCGCCTTTTTTTTTATTAGACTTTTCCATCTCAGTGTATCATGAGGCATCTCACTATGGCAGTGGAGTCGGGTTTTTGAAGTTATTTAAGCTCCTAACTGCCATTCATTTCAGCTGTCGATACAATATGTGCGCTGGCACATGGCCAGCAAGTAGAAAGACAAGGCATTGAATTACAACCCGGTAGTTTCTAATGATTTATTTCGTTTTTTTTAGCCGAGTGCATCTACTCAGACTGATTTATAACAATGCATCACCTTAAACGTTAGGTCTGATGTGCGGAGCAGATTGAATATTAACATTGACGATGAATAATAGAGAGATCTCGGAATTCAAATGGTAGCGTATTGTTGGATTAACATGGTTCAATAGCGTTAGTATTAATGAAAATGACAGAGAAAAGCATATTCTGTCACACCTCTTCTCCTCATTTTTTGGGTGTGCGAGGCCATCTTTTCACCTTGCAGAAACCCCCCTTGTCAGGAGTGGTTTTACAGGAAATAAAATTTTTCTGTTTGTTCAGAAAAATCTACTTGAAGGCCCAGGAGCCCTCTGCTAGATTCTGTCATCTCACCAAACCCCTTTGGGTCGGTCACTCTACGATGAAATGTGAAAAAGAACCATGATATCGCTCCTTAGCAGTCTTGCATGCATAAGCATTACTTTTAGCAGGTTTTTCAGCAATGTTTTTGTATTTCTAGAAAATGCTTCCAAAGCGTCACTGAGGACAGATGCCTGTGTAGGTTAATTATGCAAAGCTTCGCGTACCGAGTGCCTCAACCCAACAATGAAAACCATTTTAAAAGCCCCACGAAAAAAAAAAGGCTATGTCATGGTATCTCAAAGCAGGACAACGTAATACAGCGCAAGGTCAGCGTAGACGTCGTTCTGTTGGGACTTCACATGGCTTAACCTGCTAATTTTTTTGTCATAGGCATAAGAGATGTGATGCCAGGCTTAATTTTGTTGATTAACTATCTTATTAGATGTAGTACATGGTGTTCCTGGATGGACAAACAGCTGCTTTGTAAGCTTTGCTCCTGAAATCTTACCGGAGATGGATAGAAGGTGGTAGAGTTCATCTCTCCAGTTGTCTCTAACACATTTGAGCCGCGTGGAGTGCGGTGGTGTGGGTACCAGGAGGACTGTAGACCCCACAGTAGCCTCTGTATCCTTTCCTTCTGCTTTGTTGGTGGCAGCGCTCGCGTGGTACTTGGAAATCGGCAGGCGGGCATTGGGGTGTGCCCTGCAGTAATGGTGGAGAGGGAATGACATCTATTTATAACGGCGCTTCACTATGGATACCTGTTGGCATACAGGTGTAATTGCTATGATAAAATGCTTGATAGCATAGCTTAGATGTTCATAGATCTGGCATAAATTTTACTAGAAAATACACACCTGTACTGGCCTAAAGTGTACCTAGGTTAGGAATGCTTACTGGCTATATGGACTAGATGATGGATGTTTAGGCTAGGTCCTTGATAATAGGGTTAGTGGGGGTTTTCTTACCTGATACTATCTGCCTCTCTCAGTGGTGTGGTCTGGTCTAAAAAAAAAAAAAAAAAAAGAGGCATAGCAGACAGATTTAGTGCTTTGAAAAACCTGATGGCTTCTAGTCATATCTTTCTTGCCTGTCTCATATTCCTTCAGATAGACTTAATGCTATTTATAAAGTGGAAGAAATAGGAGAGCCTAATAGCATAATGGTTTCGGGTTTTTTTTCCACTTCGTACACGTGTAATTGTTCCCAAAGATGGCATTACGCTTCCCTTTCTCACAACAGATAGTAGATAATATCAGCATTAAGATGGACTTGTCGTACTACTGCCTCTTAGTTGAGGTCAAATTTGGAGACAGTCATACCGTTGGCCAAATCCAGTATTCTTTCTACTGCCACTCCACTCTCCTGAATCCCCTGTAAAAATAAAGTTAAGTGGTTTAATTACGTTGGTTCCTGCAGGAAAAGGGATGTGCTGCTTATGGGGGAGGGAGCAAGAGGGGAAGCTTGCTCCTCCTGCCAGTTAAGTTGTCCCACTTCTGGGCTTCCGTCTTACCGTGCTTGTTCTCTCACGTTACGCGCCGTCGATTCTGGCTGGGAAAAGGAGGAGGGAGTTGCCAGGGACCGTAGGTGCTAACAGCTGCCTTGGCCTTCAAAGCCAATGTAGCAACAAGACCACACGCGAATGCCCTTTAAAGGTATATCTTTCTGCCCATAGATGCCATAAAAAAGTACCAGGATTTGTCTCTTGAGCAGGAATTTTAATTGAACATCCGGAGAGCAGGAAAATGGAGACAAAAAGCACAAAGCCAACAAAATGGGTATAAGTAAATAACGTGTGAGCTTCTCTGGGCTTTCTGTGTAGAAAAGCCCCACGCTTCCAACCTCAAAGAACTGGCGGTGTGAGTTACCGGACATAGCTGGCTTGGAAGCAATGTTAGGACGATTTGGAGAGGGACCAGGATGAAGGATAATTATAAGTAATACTAGATAATACGTAGTGGCATTGCGTAAAAACTTCTTTTAATAGTTGGTCTTGTTTTTTGCACTTGGTTTATTGTCGATCTATTTATTTTTTTTGCGTGCTGTACCTTATTATTTTGTGTGTTGCTATTTTATGGGCATATTGTCACTACGATCAAGCCTGCTGTTGTTCGCTTTTTATTATCAGTGGCAATAACATCGCTGCAAAATTAACTTGGGCTTGCGTGGTTTCTGACAAGCCTTTGAATTTTGATATTAGCTATGTATTATTAATGTTCCCAAGGCTCTTGTTCTGGATTTTTTTGAACGTTACCTTACTCATTTTACAGTGATGTTCACCATTATTTTTTTGGTTCTTTTTGAGAGTTCTTAGGGTTGTGAACCTCTTGAAATAAAGACAGAGGAAGAGAAAGGGATCTCTTCAAACTTGCAGAATAGTTATGTTGTTGTTTTCATAGATATGATTAATATCCAATTCCAAAACGAATACTCATTTCTGGGAAGCTTGAGCAAACTAAAGTTGTAACTGCCCTTAGTTTAAGTAATTCTCTGGGTCAAGAAGTGCAAGTTCGTTCTTTTTACTGTGCATCAGGCTGACGTGGAAACACAGCGGGACTCTCGATGTTTGGCTGTTGATAGATGCTCTGGAGTAGGGGGTTTCCTACGTATATCTTTCAAAGGATTTTCATAGTGGTGTTGTCATGATTTACCTGCTTATCAGGTGTTGTTTTCCGTTGCGTAGTGCCCCGAATGTTTCCCTTGGTGACCAGAAAGCTCTGAGGAACCGCTGCACCCACCAAGTATGACCTGACAACGGCAGGTTTGGCTCCGAGCCCCTCTGTGGGAGCAGGTCACCAACGAAGCACCGCTGTTGCTTTGGTAGAGGTCTTTGTTTTATGCAGATCCACATCGTGAATCTGGTGAGAGAACTCAGCTTCTAGATGTAAATGTTTTTCAAGTACAGTCTTATCCTTCAGCCAGTACAAGTACTTGCTGGTGGAGGCCTCATTGACTGAGGCATTCTCGGGTCAGCGGCCAGAGAAGCAGTAGAAGGAGGTTTACTGAAATTGAGGAAGAAGTGCTTGGAACTTGTGTGCTATTTACTCCATGTCTTAGTGTCTGGTTTTAGCATGAGTAAAAATTATTAGCAGCTTGCCCTCAGGTGTCTACTTAGGGAAGAAGGAGCCATGGCAAAGCTTTGTAGCATCCTGCAACGCAGCCCATTTGGACAATGCTTTAATATTTAGAAGTAGGAATAAGGAGTTAATTTGGACTAGTTACTCGTTTTGCCAGAATTAGCGAGTGTTTTTAGTGTCAACTAAGGATTTCCTGGAGTTGAGCTAGGCTAATGTAGGTTTTTCCACTTCGTTTACCAACTAGAACCTAGGCTTTGTTACTTGATTTTAATGAGGCCACTTGAGTTTGAAAGATGCCGCTCAACCGAGGGACAGAATCTTTCTTATAAACTACCATAATCTCAAGGTAAATCAATAGCTGTCGATTATGGCATAGAGCCCTAAGGCCATGGGTGGAAAACTATACCGAGAACATTAAAGACACTCTCTGTTTACAGAAGGGATCTTCCTGGCACGGAGTCGACCCGATGATCTCAGCTGTGTGTTTCTGCTTCCTGAGCATCTTGGCTTTGGGCTTTGAAGGAAATTGCAAAGTTGATTAACTTGAAGCTCATACGAGACTAGAGTTGCTGAAACAACGTTACTCCTGTAGACACTAGTATTTAAAAGAACAAGTTTTGCATGAAGGTTGTTTACTGCTTTAATGGAGTAATTAAAAATAGGTAAATTACATCCTTGACCCATTTGTGTAGAGCAATGCGACCTTCAGTTATGGAGTACCTAACCTGCTGCAAACTTTAACTGTCAAAGCTTCAGCTGAAAATCGTTAGGGGGAGTACCATTAGATAAGTCTTCAGGCTATTTACATGTAACAAAAGAAGCCGTCTTCTGGCAACTGCCATCGCCAAGGATCACTTCAGTTGGAGATGGGGGGAGTGTGCGCTGGAGAGAGAATTCCCACTTCCTTCGCAGGAGTTACTCTGTATTTCCGTGATAGCAAAATTTTGCCCTGTTGGTTGAACACCATTTTCTTCCCTGCAGCAACTCAGTGGAAAGAATACATCAAAAATGAAAGGAATAACGTTAATGTGTATCTCTGTCATCTTAAACGCCAGGAGTTCCCCGTTAGTATGTAGATGTCACTCCAAAGGAAACAAAAATTTACTGAAGAAATCTTCTGACCCAGAGTCAAGTCTCGTGTGAACCAAAACTGGATATACCGTGTCACCCACTCCACTGTATTTCCAGTGAGCCTTTTCAGTGTCTTCAGAGAAATCGAAGTGGGAAGAGGAAACTGGGGGAAGTGAAAAAGGGGTTCTACACATTTCCTGAATTTCGTTTTTTCTGCGCTGTTCCTTAAAAGAGCCATAATCTTAGGGCAGAGTTCCGAGGAGATACTGTTTCTTCCCCTGTGGTAGAGCTATGACACCCTTAATCACAATTAATACCTACAAGTAAACTATTTTGGTCTTTATTGAGTACTTAAGAGTGAATGGGGCCCTGAAAGTCAACTGGTTTAAACTAGTGGAGATGTGGGAGAACGTCTGGCTCGGCAGTTCCGTATGGGTCCAGGAATGAAAGAGGTTTGAAGTGCTGGGACGAGGAGGTCCCAGGTCCTCTGGTCGAGCCCTTCCTTGACCCATCATGCCGTGTTGGTTCTGCTGGTCTCTGCCCCCAAAATAACCCGGGGCTGGCATCTCAGTAGGGTGTGCCCGCGGGGCATGGGGCTAAATGAAGCACCGATGGTAAAATCACATCAAGATTTGCTGGCTCTGTGACAGATTTTATGCTTTTCCTACTCAAGTTCTGAGTAGAACAGCAGGCGGTTTCCTAGGACGGGAATATGTTTATATGATTCATGCGACCGCATGATTAGCTACATAATTTACTGTCTAAATTTCCCTAAAGATGGTATCGCGAGTAGTAACCAGTTAAAATAATCAGGAACAGCTGTCTGGTATGAAGGAACAACAAATCCATCGTGAGGTTTTAGTTGCTGTTAGATTTATTTATTTTATTTTTTTTTTTAGGTCATCTGAGTTACAGCATGCTGACATGAATGATACCACCATTGAATATCCTCATTACGAAATATTCCATAGCATAGCATTTCTGTGGCGTTGGCTTGCCTGGCGGGATTTTTCCATGTAAAGAAAACCAAAGGCCAATCCACCTTTGTTCAGTGCGTTTTCTTAATAGTGGAAGATTTAAAAAGACTGCTCAAGCGCTGAGTTGTTGTTTGAACGTTTATATATAGTTACAGGTTATTAAGAGCGTAGCCGGTATCCGGAGAATACTGTCTGCATGGTCATTTCGTAACTGTTCTCCTCAGGATTAGTCTTTAAACTTCTTTTTTTTTTTTTGCTTTGTAAACATCTCACTACTCGATCCGGCTATTTTTATTGTCTGATTTTCTTTGTTCTTCCGATAAGGTTTCCCGTTCTTCACTCTCTGCTTCCCCCCCCACCCTGCTCCTGCTGGGGCACTTGATGCTCCCTCTTCATGGACCCCAGCCCTGCTTCACCTCGCAATTTGTTCTACCTCTACTCTCTGTTATTGAGGAGATTTTAGCATAACTCAGCTAAATATGTATAAAATCTTGGCCTCTCTCAGCTATATAGGGCATAGCCCCGGAGGGCTTTTGTAATGATCCTCCTGTATTTGTATATTTATTTATTTGCTTTGGGTTAGAGCTCTAGGCTTAACAGCTCCCGAAAAACGGACATCTTGAGAAATTAAAATGTGCAGAAAAGACCTTTAAACGCCTGGGGAGCCCCCTATCCCTTCCCTTGATTTCTTTGTTCTGAGGACTATATTCTGAAAATAGAGTTTTCATCAGACACTGTGGGGCAGGGGTTTAGTTTGTTTTGGGTTTTTTTTTTTTAACTCAAGCACTCCAGGCGAGCATCGCTATTCCGCGTTTGCTCCCAGAGATCCAGTAAGTGGGTCATTTACTGCCTTTTTAGGAATACAGACCTTCCAGAAATTAAATCTCAGGCATCTGTCCAGTTTAAAAATATTTCTTCCAAGTTATAAGCCTATGGAGAAATGAATACGAGCTCTGTAGCTTTGATTTTATTACAGCTTAAGATTTATGGTTGTAGGGGATAAGACTTAAAAACCTGTTTCTTTACTGGTAACAGATGGAACTAAATGTGCAAATGCATTTTCAAAGATGAGAGCAGGGTCAAAAGCGAAACGTGCTCCCGGAATTAGGCAGTGATTTTTTTTTTTTATGCGCAAAGCGAAATTAGGTGCTTTATCCGCCCGTAGTTCGCAATACGTTCTCAAAGCAAGAGTTGGAATCTGCTTCTTCGTGTACGGGTAAAAGATTGTCCTGAGTCCGTGCCGGTGGCTGTTGGCTTCGGAGAGATGCCGGTGGTGTGGCACACGCGCTTTGCCGGTGAAGGGAGGGGATTTTCCTCCGGTTTAAAATAATACAGCACGTAAAGGGGTCTACATGAATTTGGGCGGGGCGAGGATTTCACAAAGTGACTGCATCTTAGTTGTCTGTATTGATTTATTTAATTTTTAACGTTAATGCCACTAGCAGAATTTTTGAGACCACCAGAAAGCACCGTGGAGCTGTGATCTGGTCTCAGTACGTAAGGGAGGCAGGTAATTTGTGATTTAACACGTTAATCTGTGTTAATTTGTGATTAAACAGATCAAACGTCTTCTCCTCGCAGTGTAGAAGATCAAGGGAACGGACAGGTAAATGCTGTCTCCCTCTCGGTATTGTTTCAGCTGCTGCTGACCTTTGCTGTTAACGTATTTCCAGCCTGAACTCTTTTGCCAGCAGCGATTACATACGCTGCGCACGTATTCAGTGTTAAATGGCATGAGGAGCTGGGTTTGATGGATTCTTATTAAAAAAAATAAATAAAAATCGCTGAATAATCTTTAATAGGAACGATATGCCTCATTGTACTACATGTGAATTGCTGAAGGTTGGAGAATCTTCCCTCAGTAACTTAGGGAAGTTCTTTTTGCATGAATAAAACATGGTTTAAAAATCCTTCAGGGATCCGCCTGGTGTTGGCACAGGGACACACGGACGCTCCTTCCGATGGAGCTCGAGGCAACCTGACTGCGGAAGCCGCCTTTGTTTGGCCGGGGGCTTCCAGAAATCAAGTTTTACTGTTTTGATGGCCTGACATACTCCGTCTGTAAAACCTGTGAGCCTTCCAGTTACCGTGACTTAAAATTAAAGGACCATTGCAGCATCTTTTGTCTGTAAACAACAAATGTTACAGGTTAGAAGAATTAACTTTTTTTTTCTAGAGAACATATGTCAAAATAATCATTCTAGAGTTGGTGCAAGCTTTTCCCAGCCAAGTAGCTTGTGCCATAGACTTATTAATTTTTAACAGAGTGCTCCATTCAAATTGGTAAAAAAAAAAAAAAACCAAAAAAACCCACAACAAACCCCCCCCCCCC
>VZUD01000957.1:499330-533301 GCA_013401065.1 Cepphus grylle
ACCTCCGTGTCCTTCTGCTGTTGGTGGCCCCGGAGCTGGAGGCAGCACCGCCGGGGGGTCTCCCCGGAGCCGAGCAGAGGGGCTCCACCCGTGAATCAATCGATCGATCGATCGATCAATCGATGATCTCCGCGATGATATCGGCGCCGATGGCCGGTGTGTGGCGGGGCCCCGCCCCCTCCGCCGCTGCCATGGCAACACTGTTGGCCCCGCCCCTCCCTCCCGCGGACCCCACCCTGGGGCGGGGCCGGGCCGGGCGCGCGCAGCCGGTGCGTGGCGCGGCCGGGAGCCGGCATCAGCCGCTCGCCAGCATGAACGAGGAGGTAGCCCAGAAGAGCGACGGCGGGGAGAAGTGCAACGGCGGCAGTCAGAGGAGGAAGAGACCCAAGAAGGTGGGGCCGGCGGGCGGCGGGGCGGCGGCGGAGAGCATCTTTTTTCGGCTCTTGGCATAAAGCAAGGGCGGGGAGCGGGGGTTTGGGGGGGGTGGGGGGGGGGGCAGCAGAGGAGGGGTGCACCCCACGGCCAGCCGGAGAAGGGGTTTTACTGCTGGGGGTGGCGGGGGGCTCGGTACCCAGCCCCCTGGTACCCTGCGAGCGATGGGGCTCTCCTTGTCTCGGCGTGGGAATTGATAAATATTGCGATTGCGTGGCCGCACGGTTGAGCGAAGGGCTGTTTCCTCTTCTGTTCGTTCTTTATTTTATTATTTTGTCCAAGCAGCTGTCTGTTCTGTTCAGCTGGAGTTGGCTGCAGGCGCCACCGGCTCGGCGCGGGTTTCCCTGCGCTCCCCCGGAGGAAAAAGGGCAGTTTGTTTTGACAGAAGAAATATCCAGCCGGCACGTGATGGCGTTGACTCGATTTATGTGCCTCTGCCCTTTTTTCTTCAAGGGATGCGTATGCAGGTTTATGAACCTTTTAGTTTACTTTTCCGGAGACGTTTCTTCGATTAGGTTGTAAACGATGGTAGAAGGAGATAAGCCATGCTGGCTTTTGTACCGTCTGCGGTAATTTAGTGATGCTAATGAAAAATAATCGGATAAAAACGTGAATTGTCCAGCCACGCCCAGTTTCCAGGGCACTTTCTCCGTGCATCCAGTCTCCCTTTCCTAAATGGTTGATTTGCAGGGTATAGCGTTGCCCGCTGCCTCAACGCCCTGCTTGAGGTAATTTCTTTTTAATGGTTTTTAATTGTAGGCAGGTGTTTATTTCTGTTTGGGGTTCTTTTTTATCCATTAAGAGGGAAGATGTCGGTGGGTCTGCATAGTTACGACATAAACAGGTTTACGGTTATCCCCCTTCCACACCCTGCTTTAACCTTAATTGATATAACGTGAGTTACCCCCCCCCTGAAATGTGTGGGACTGCTTGGGGGGTGGGGAATTATTCCAATATGAGGAAGAATTTAATCCACGCAAAGTATATTCACTGCTGAATTCTTCAGTCCCTCGTTTTGCATGGAATTTGCATTTTAACCGACGTAGGCAAGACAAATTGCCACCGATGGAAATAATATATAGAGTTGCTAAACGGACACTTAAGGAGGGACTTCTGGCAGGGTTTTGACCTGGTGAAGAAAAGCTGTTTTGCAGTAGGTGACACTGTTAAACCCCGTTTTGTCACAGAGGGCAGTTTCTGTACGGATGGATAACCGTAAGGGCATGAGATAATCCAGTCTAAGGGAGAAATTGAACAAAAACGTCCTCACCCCACCCCGTTGTGCTTGGAATATTGCCTGGTTCTCCACACAGTGGGGGATTTTATATAGCACGTTGGCCTTCTATTTGAGCACGACCGAGCAGCGGAGGGAATATCTGCTTCGTCTTAACCTCTGAATTTGAATGGTTTATTCGCGTGGGTATGTAAATCCACATGAGGAAGCAAAAATCAAATGATCAGGTGCATGCCCAGTGTTTCCATTTGACTGTTAGGTAACCCGGGAAGAATATCGTACTAGGGGAGAGGTTTTGAAGATCTAAGGAATGGAAGGGGGTGTTTCCATCTCTTCTTTTTTATCTATGTATACGTGGCTTCTCGTTTGGCCATCGTTTTCTAAGTTAAGTGGCCCAGAGCCTTTCAAGGTTGAAACCGGAGTGCGTGCCGCTGCTGCCGAATGAGTGCTTAGAAAGCGCCTCTCACGTTGAGTCTCCATCTTCTGAGCCTTCCAACAGCTGAGGCGTCTTCATTTTGCAAGGATGTACTAAATGTTGGGGTACCGCTTTAGAGTGATCTTTTACAACCAGAAAATATTAACCGGGCGTTTTCAATTGACAAACGTAAACAAAAAAAAAAATTCTTAATGGCTCGGTTTGGATGCGGTTGATGTTGGCGCCCCGGGTCTGATGTTGGGTTAGCTCTCCTGAAGCTTTACCCTTAGCGACTTCATGAAGAAATACAGCTCCAGGCTTTAATATTCCTCTTTAAATTGTAAGAGTGGTTTACTTAAAACCTAAAAATAGGTAACTTTTTTGGATGAGAAAGAGCCACCCTGGAATAGCCAAGGGTACAAGAATTCCGGGTTGAATTCGTCTGCGTTTTGACTAGGTAGGCAGAATTTCTTTTGGGAACAGAGGATGAAAGCGCCATGTGGGAGAGCTCCAAAATCGGAAGTAACGCGGCCCGTTTTCAGGTCCTGAACTACTTTTGCTGAAGGAAGCTGCATTGCGCCATCCAACATGCCCTCTATCTGTTCCGTGGAAGTTGATCCCTTTTGTGTGGATAATTAAATATTAATGGAGCCAGATGAGTTTGATCTATGTATTGGGAGAGACGGAAGGAAACCTATCTCGGATACAGGGTTCAGCTGGATCTTCTATATTCCAGCAGGGTGTCCTAGCTAGGAAACGATGTAGGGTTTTCTCTAATTATCAGGAGTTTTTGTGCACGCCTGCTTTAAAATGAAAAGGCTTCTGTTTCATCCTGATACAGGATGGGCAAAACCAATATTTTCACAAAACGGAGGAAAAGCCTACCCACCCCAACCCCAAATTTAATTCATTGTGGTCAATTTTGTGGTTTTGTGCATTCTGGCGAGTCAGTGGGCTGCCTTAATAGGTTTGTGAATCCAACGATAGGGTTGCGTCCAGTTTTCCTGCAATACTTCGCCTTCACGTGGTAACTCGGATATGGGGAGATTTGTGTTCTGGGGAGGGGGAAAAAAATCATGCTAAAGTTCTGTGTTTTAGTGTCAGAGAGCAGAAGATGCGTTCTGCTGGAGGCAGAAGTGAGCAGAACGGGCTTGTTCTGTGGCTGGGGTAACGGCGTGGGAACCCAGCGAGAGCAGCGCTTGGTCTGCATTGGTCTTCTCTTGGTAGCCGACGTGCCGCTGGTGTCGGAAGGAGCAGCATAGCAAGTGATTGTGAACTTTTAATACATTAGTTCTTCGAAGCAGTTTCCTGTGTTTTGCCAAGTGTGTTGTGAAGTGTTCAAGTACTAAATTCCTATAATTCCTCTCAAGGATGGTGTTGTTCTATAGAGTGTTTCAGATGAAAAACAACTACTGTTGGTCATGGTGTAGAAAATGAAGCCTGTTCCTGTATCTGGTACTAAAAGCACTGATGGCAAAGGGGCTTCCAGAAACCCCAGGTTGTTACTCCACTGATCAGAAAGCACACGCCATCGATGGATGGATGCACAAATAATCCAGTTTAGCTTATCACGGAGTTCCACTCTTCTTACTTGTATTGCTCATTCTTTAAAGGAACGAGAAGCTTGGAGTCAGGCTCGTACTATAAAAGACTTGGAGGAAGCTGTAGTGTTGATTTAAAGGAAGGTAAGTGAGACATCTTTTCCTAAGCTAAGCGTCATCTCCTCTTTTAAGCGTATCTATGGGGAAAAAAAAAGAAATTGGACATATTAGGTGAGGTACTTCAAGTGGAAGCTGTATATTCGCTAATGGAATTGTTACAATGTACAAGCTAATGCTTTTAATTAACTTCGATTCCTCAAGACTATTCATTCCACGCATAAGGTAATTGGGAACCATTTTGCAATACAAGTGCAATTTTGGTCACCTACGTTCCAGAACAAGAGTCCAGCTGTTCCCAAAGCATGTAAAGAGGGATTGCTGGAAGAGAGAGCCTGTCGTACGGGAAAACTGGAAGAGCTTGGCTTTGGTGTGCTAAAGCAAAAGGCTAACGGAGGGGAAAAGGAAATATGAGGCTCTTCAGCAGCTTTTCGATAGGTTTAATCGGGTAAAGAACCAAGCGAAACTTCATTATGAATGAGATGCCGTTTCTCTAACGTGTCGTTAGACTGGATTCAACTGAAGGAGGTCCCTCTCGCTCCCGCCTTCTCTTGTGTTTTCACCTGTGTCGCAGTGCTGTACTAATACTACACAACAGTTTAACTTAAACGTGGCTATTTCCATCTTCTGAAATGTCTGTTTACCTGGATATTTCGCTCTTCCAGCTACCAGATGTAGTGGGAAATTAGA
The DNA here is from genome assembly GCA_013401065.1 of Cepphus grylle. NCBI lineage: Eukaryota > Metazoa > Chordata > Aves > Charadriiformes > Alcidae > Cepphus > Cepphus grylle. The sequence continues at coordinate 503,760 of VZUD01000957.1, forward strand.
TGCCATCAGAAGAAAAATTTGAACCAGTGTCCATCTCTCCCTACAATGAGTCTGGGGGCTTGTGGGACACAGCACTTCCAATCTGCTGGCTGGCCTTCCCTCTAAATTGCCTTCCTTTCACACTTGTGGAGTCCCACTTGGCCTCCTCTAGTTGCCGCTGTTTCCCTCGCTATCCCGTTATTACTGGTGACAGGTAAATAGCTGTAAAGTTTGATGGATCCGACCGAGATGAAGCCGGAGTGTGGTGATCCTCCTCCTTTTAAGACAGATCACGCCTTCTAGTTTTAAAAGAAGGTGGTTTTCCTTCAGACGACGTGCAGTAAAGCGAACAGGCAGAAAGAGCTGACGAGTGAAAAAACCAGAGTGTTTTCTTTCGTTCAGGACTAGGATATCTAAAAAGGCTTTCTCACAAAGCCGAAGTGGTAGGTGTAAGATAACCCAACGCATTGGTGTTTGGTGGTGTTGATTTTACTACTGATGTAGCTGCCGTGACTCTGGAAGGTTTTATTCTTCCTTCAGCTGAGCTGGTTTTAGAGGACTGGAACTGCCTTGCTTCCAGTTGAGTTAATCCAATTTACGCGAAAACAGACAAGCGGAGAAATGGCGCTGGAATTGGCTCTGGAAAGAAGAGAATAGACGGAGAATAAAGCCAAACTTATTCTTGGGTCATGGAGGCGAGAGACTGGTTTGTGAAGAGACTGTTGCGGAGCAAGCCAGACGTATTCCTAAAGGTCTGCGCTACGTTTCAAGGTGGTTTGCGCTATTGTGAAGCTGATGCAACTCCACCGATATTCTTGCATTGTCGAGCTCAGGTTTTTGCTTGTTCCCTTTGCCTTCTCTTCCTATCACAAGGCTTCCAGCATATTTTGTGCCAGGTATAAAACAAATGCTTTGGTGTATTTTTTTTTTTTTCCTTCTCCTCCTACCTTGCCTGTCCCCTCTAGCTTTAATTATGTGTAACGGTAACAAACCAAAAACGCTGTGTATTTATACCACCGTGCTTTTGATGGTCGCATCAGTGCTTTTCTCATGGCAGCCCCCACGGCGGTTGACGCTCTGGAGAAATAATTTCCATTTCCTTCCAGCAATGAGGCAGGGAAACTAATGATGGGGCAATACGAGTGAACATCTGGGCTCCGCAGCATTTTTTGTTGTTGTGGTTGTTTTTCTGGCATAATAAGGAGTGTAAGGCAGAGCATGCACTAGCGGCCACGCTGGCTTTTCCAGGTCTTTATGTTCTGGTGTAACAGGATCACGTCAAGCGTTATTGTGCCCCTTTCTATTGACAGAATGAGCCATGAACAAGTCTTAGAATCGGCACAACTACTTATAAGGTTACATTTATTCATTGTGGGCTTTAAAGTTAGTATGCGTATTGCTTTTAAAAACGTTGGGTTTTTTTTTTTTTTTTGAATAGAGGAATAGGGATCTACAAGAGGGATGGAGTTATTTTAGTGTATGAGCGGTTTTCTTCAAGCGCTACATTTCACAGGTTAAATACTGCGAAGACGACACGGAGGAAATCGTCTGGGTAAGAGCGGTGGATTTCATACCGCGCTGCGTGTCGTGTTGAGCCTGCCTCCGCCTGCCGCCCGTTCTGGGCTCCCCGTTTATCCTTGGCAGCTCTCGCTCGTTTTCACCGATGTTTGGCAAACATCAGTTGAGTCGGAGAAGCGAGTCCCTTCTTCCCTGGCCGCCTTCCCTTTCTCCCAGCAGGATGCCCGGGGCTGTGGACTATCGTGTTTATTATATCACGTTCACCCATCTCGCCGCCTTGTCAGGCGTTCCTGCGGGCCAGCGGTGACACGGGCCGAGCTGGGCTTTCTGGCAGCCTGTCCTGGCTTTCTGGGGACGTTGGGCTCCATGCCGGAGGCGGCCACGTGCTCTCACTCTGCCCTCTTATGGAAGAGCATCTGGAAGAGCCTTTGGGAAGATGCCTACACAAGGTCCGGCTTATTCAGCTGCCTGGGGAGGTATCGGCAGCCCCTCGTGTCCTCTGCCCCTCTGACCTGCCCGTCCCCGTCAGAGATGCCACGTTTCATGTCCCTGCCTCCGCTGGGCATGCCGTGGTGATGCTTCGGATGGCGTTTCTGCCCAGGGAAGTTTGTTTTTTTTTTCCACTCTACAAATTGAGACCGACACGTGCAGCACGTAGATATTTAGGCTAGACGCTGGCAGCCATGCAGCTCTGAAATGCAAGGAACGGGGGGAGGCCAAGAAAGGAATAAGATGGCTAGGGGCTCTTACATCCTCATTTATTTGCAGGAATTAATTGCTTCAAAATCTCTCCTAGCCCGCTTAAGTGGGTTGCTTTTGTCTCGGCGACAGAACTCGCTGAGCTGAAAGGTTGAACTTACTGTTATTATTCCTACACCGCGGAGGAATAATGCGGTATTTCCATACTTCGTTTTCAGGGGAAATTTGCTGTGCTCTTATTCAGCGGTGATGCTAGTCATTTTGCTTTTTCTTGCATTAATTTCTGCTTGATTTCGTTGTGCTCTGTCACCAAATACAGGGGGGAACAATTTTTTTAAAGTAGACGGAAATGGGCCAATGTTTAAGGCTCCCTCAGAGTAGTTTCTAAAACGGCACGACAGAGGCAGTGAGTCGCGTGGGGTCACTTCTTTGTAACCAATTCAGTGTTGAAAATACATGTGATTAAATTTCGAATTCACCTGTCTCTTTTGGAAGGGTGATTTTTTTTTTTGTTGGTTTTTTGAGGGTGGAAATGAAGTTTTATGTCTTTGCCTTTGAAACAGAAAGGCAGTGCGTCTTGCGGACATCGCAAGTCAAACATGTGGGCACTGATTAGTTGTCCCCAAACCTTCGTGAAATAAAAATGCTCCTTGAGCACGCAGCAATTTAGGGAGTGAAGGTAGATGCCTACCCATATTATCTTACCTTTTTTGTGGCTGCTTCCAGCTAGCCTGAGGTTGGGTTACGTGTGAGTAAACAATTTGTAATCGTATATTTATTTGTATATTATAATTGTGTGTTATTTTCTCAGTTTAGCTCACACACACACGCAAAATTTAGTCCAGGAATGAAGTGCTCTCTGGAGGATAGGACTGGCTCCTAAGGAAATGATAAGTAAACAGCAATAATTGCAGTTTAAATTGATATTCTTGGTTAAACAGCATATAGTTTCTGCCGCGGGCTAAGGATTTCAGAAGCGATTGGCTGCTTGTATTTGTTTTACCCAGTCTTGGGTGGCATGGGTTTATGTTACGCTGCAGTACTGGCTCTGAGCAAATGGAGTGTATGGATGTAAATTGGCACTGGGAACACACAGATTCCTGCAATAATTTGGCTTCCTGATCAATTAAATCTGCTAATTGTTCCCCTGCCAGGCTTTCTTTAGAAGGCGGTGTTTGAAGTATGTGTCAACATAGTCGAGGTGGTGAAGAACATCGGGGAGAGTTTTGAAATATATAAACCAAAGTGTGAATTGGTGACAATATAAACAATTTACCCCCTTCTATAGAAGATAACAATTCTGAACCTTGCTTGTCTCTTACTGTACCGCTTTCCTGTGACCAAAAGACTCTGCTAGTCCCTCTTTGTTTTTTTAATGTTTTGAATATCTAATATGTCTGGCAGCTTTCCGTATCGGAGAGCAGATGTCAAAGTATAAATGTCAAGAAACAGTGGTGGTCATTCATCGTGCAAACCATTAGAAAGCTAATCTGACCCTCCTGGTTCGATCCCCGTGGCTGTGATGCACTCAAAAAAAAAAAAAAAGGAATGAATAGGCACAAATATGGGCAGGAGCAGGCTGTGGGTTGTGTCCGTGTGGATTCGGGGATGTGTGGCGGTGCTCCATCTCGGCCTGTTTGTGCGTGTTTCCCCCCCCGGCTCCCCACGGCGTGTGGCAACCGCGCACAGCGGGTGGTGGTCGCTGCTGGATGTCGGCGTCGGTTTGTGGCAGCCGGCGGGGGCTCTGCCAGCATCCGTCTGCCGAGGGGCTGGGCTCTGGTTGCTGCGTACCCGTGGAAGGGAGCAGAGCCCGGGGAGCAGCAGAAAACAGAAGCTCTGGAACCAGGCATGGATTTTCCCCAATCAATCTATGATTCATGCTCATTAGCTTTGAAGCACTGAAGAAAGGCGCTTTATGAGCTGGCATTTTCCATGTGCGCGTTAACCGCTTGACTCACGCTGAAGACGGAGTGGCGACTCCAGCGTTCCCAAAAACGAGTGAAAGGGAGAGATGGGAAATGCCCTCTGCGCCTTCTCCAAAGGTCACGGCTCTCCCAAGGGCTTGAGAGATCGTGGCCTCCCGCTCAGCCATTGGAACGACTGGTATCGTGTCGTTTTGTGTGAAATGCAAGTTAAACGTGGAAGTTACGCGTTTGAGTTCAAGTTGAGTTACACCTTTCCTTTGGTGCACTTGAGAGGTGGGGAGGAAAGGTGTAAGTATGTACCTGTTGTTCCCCCCCCGAAAGACGAGCACGGCTTTGGTCGTGGCATTTTATTTTTAATCAACCGCTTCTTACGGTGCGGAAGGTGTTTTCCAAGGAAGTCCTGGCGCTCGTGGAGCTTGCGGTCTCTGTGATTGTGTTCGGAGCTGTGAGCGTGTGGGGGCTTATGGTTGATTATATTTGACACTGCGTATTTGTACGCGCCTCTCTCCCCCCGGGTCCTCAGCGTAACTGCTTTTTTTCACAGCAACATCGCCAAGCAGAAGCAGCAGGCGATGGCTTTCGATTGCAGAACAGCTGCCAGGAATTCATTAGGCACTAATGTATACTTTAAGATACGAGATTGCTCCTTCGCAGCGTAAACACGGGAGTGCGGCCCGTTTGAAATCTAGCTGACAGCAATTAGGATGGTGATGTACAACATGCTGTTCCTAGAAGTCATTGTTGTGAACCGGTTGCTGCCTCCGAACAGTCTGGCTTATATTTATACAGCGCTTCCATGAATGGTATCCCAGTCTTTCTAGTGAACGAACAAAAAAGAAAATCCCGCTGGGAATCTCTTCTACAGGATGCAGCTTCGTCCAAATGGAAACCAGATACATTTAAATGAAAAAAAAAAATAAAAAATCACTAAATGAAAGTAGTTAATACCGTTAATAAAAGTCACCTTTTTAATTGAGGTGGTTGAAGTGACAAAAAATACGGTTACAAACCAGTTGAGTATGAGTTAGTCAGCGAAGCTTTATGTGTTGATGCTGGAGACCAGAGTTAATGGATCACTCCAGTGGGTAAGTGAGGTCTGGACATTGGCTTATGTTGTCCCATCCGTCCTCTTGGGAAGATTAATGTAATGATGAATTTTTATTTTATTTTTTTTTTTTTTTATTTCCTGAAGGAGTGGGCAAATGGTTAACCTTTTGCTGGAACTTTCGGGGGGGGGAATAGACATAGTTGATCTCCCGAAAAGAATGAGCCCTAATTAATACAGAGGGAAATGGAACACTTGAGGCTGGGATAGTTCCCGGGCTCCAAAGCCTATGGCATTTATCACCGTGTTTAGAAGCCGGTTGGGCAGCTGCTGTGGTTAGGGGTTTGTGTTTCTCTATTCCAAGACTGGAGGCTGCGGTTGGACAAGGTGGTGTAAGATGGGGCTGCCACTGATTGGATGGGGCTTGGCTTGTCCTTCCTGGGAACCGGAGTAAGAAACTGAGGGGGGTTGGAGCTCCCCGCTTCGTTTCCGCAGGGGAGACAGGACGGGAAGGGATGGAAACGAGGAACCGGGAGGGGAGAGAAGGTGGAGCTGGTTCTCGTGTGACAGTTTCAGTGCTTGATGAGATCACCAGAGAGAAAATGCTGGATCCTTTTCACTATTACGTACTTATAAAAACCCTTTATTGGAACAGTATGAAAAGCACATAATTATTTGGTGCTTTTTTTTTCCTGGCTAAAATGTGATTTGTAGGCATACAAATGAAATGAGAGTGGGATTTACGTTACCATAATGCATGGCTCAACCAACTGAGGAGATTGGGCTGCCATTCTAATAACGGTGATATTAATATACACTCATTTTCTCCAAGAGCATTTTTCATCATCGCAGCTAATGTGCTTTATAGAATAAAAATGGTATTACTGCCTCGTGCTGCAGTCAGTTGCTTTGCAGTGCTTTGCCCAGGGCAGCCTGAAGCGCGAGTGCCAGAGCAAGGGCTGAGAACCTGGTGATCCCCAGTTTTCCAAACCAGTTTTCCCACCAAGAACCCAGTGGTCTTCAGTTCTCCCACCCACTGATCACCAGTTCTCCCACCAAGAACGCAGTGATCCCCTGTTCTCGAACCCAGTTTTCCCACCGAGAACCCAGTGGTCTTCAGTTCTCCCACCGAGAACCCAGTGGTCTTCAGTTCTCCCACCCAGTGAATCCCCCGTTCTCCCACCGAGAATCCAGTGGTCCCCCATTCTCGAACCCAGTTCTCCCACCGAGAACCCAGTAGTCTTCAGTTCTCCCACCCAGTGATCCCGAGTTCTTGAACGCAGTTCTCCAACTGAGAACCCAGTGATCCCCTGTTTTCCCACACAGTGAATCCCCCGTTCTCCCACCCGGTTCTCAACCGCAGCCAACAGGAGATTAAAATTCTGGACACTGATCACAGAAAAACATGTCAGAGCCATGAAAAACCCTTAAGCCCTATTCTCCTTTAGCACAAGCATCCAGTAACATCATCCAGATCCCTTGACATAGCTCCTGTAATGAGAGAAGGTCTCATTGTCTTGCTTAAAGTGAAATCTCTGTCGTAAGCGAAGCTGTGGCAGAAGATCCCGAGAGGGCGATGCTACAGGTTAGTGTTAGGTGAGTGCGGAGGGGGGACGAAGGGGGCTGCATTTGCAGAGTTGAGGTTCTGATGCAGAAGAAGTACAAAGAAAATTCCAGGTGTGGAAAAGCCTTACAAAGAATGGCAGGGATTATTCGGGGGCAGCGGCACCCATTGGGATTGTAAGGGGTGAAAAACTTCTCTTAGGCAAATGAGTTAGTGTGCCAGTAACTTGACTTACAAATGAGTAAATTCTTATTCTGGAGAGGATGCTGCCATTTAGGAATTTTGCTTGTACGCCAAAACTCACTCTACAGTCTTGGTTGTCAGCGCATCAGAGAAAAGTGTAGGTTTCATCGTATTTCAAAACAAAAAAACTCTCAAGACTTCAGCAGGAAATGTCAAAATACGATCCCTTCCCTCTTTAAAATTTTTTTTTAACACTATTGTTTCATTTTTTGGTCTCATGAGCACAACTATAGATATAAATGTTTGTGTATATATAAAAATATACAGATACAATATAATACACAAATATAAATAAATATGTGTACTTGTATTACTGAACAAAATTTTAAAATTCCGTTTTAATTTTGTCTTAGAAAACATTTCAGAACAGAGGTGAAGGAACGCACTTTCTTTGCATTGATCTCCTTCAGCATCTGTTAAAGTTGACGTAAATCTTCAGGTTTGGCCAAGACTAGGTCCCAGCGATGGCTGAAGACCTTTGTCCGCTCCAGCTGGGCAACGTGTCACTCCACGTAGCGCTCAGCGAATTCTTTTTTTTTTTTCCTTAGGCTGTTAAATGCCTTCAGTGTATCTGTCTGCTCAAAAAAAGAAATATTTCTTGAGCTGTTCTAAACGAAGAAATGTTTCTGTAGCCTCTGGGAATTTACAAACTGCGGAGGTTTCACAATTGGATTGCTGGCACATAATGTAATTTCAGGGAAATAAAATGGAGGCTCGCAGAAGAAAAAATGATGGAAAGGTTTTTAGGAAGATAATGTGAAATTCGAAGAGGAGCAACTCTTGGAAGAGAATTGCATTTTGTTTCTAAAAAAAGGGTTTTGTCAGTATCTCTTTGTTCTTCAGGCATAATTTTGAAAATATGATTTATTGCCCCTTTTCCTTCATCTCTTCTCCTGATATTTTTAAAGAATGTGCCTAAAACCCGTGTCTCGCTTGGCTCAGCTGCCAGCCAAGGATTTAGTACAGAATTTGTTCAAGCTTTTGTCCTTGTTGCCGGTGGCTTTGTCACCCCTGAGAGCGGCGGGCGGAAGAGCAGGCGGCAGGGGTCCGGCATCGCCAGCCGCGCTGCCAAGATGAAGGAGCGGCAGCTCCACCACCCACCTTCTCAGCCTTCAGTAGAAGAGGTTCCCTTCCCTCACCTCGTCCCCAGGCTTTTATAAGGTGACCTTTATAGATGTGAGATCCCTGCTAATTTCCACGTATTTGGTGCCGCGTGTAGATTTGTGCATTTTTATACAGGTTTAAGAACTTTTATGTCATTAGTATAAAGCGCTCTAGGTGTGAAGAGTCCGGCATCCATTCTAAGAAACATGGATCTAAGATTTAGACGCTATGCTTAATCGTTCTTTAGTGACCCTGATACGTATGGAAACAGCAGTAAAACTATTAACAAGATGTAGTTGCTTTCCATTTTGTAATTGTTACATTAACGAGGGGGAGGTAACAAAAAACCCCAACCCAGGATGGCTCTTGTTACTCAAAGTTTCACTCGGTCTCTAAAATCGGGGATTGATCTAATATGGTGCTGAGCACTTGCTTTCCCCCTGAAGGTACGAAGTTGTGGATTGGTTTTCAAGCCTATTTTAGGGGAAGGGATTAATTGCCCCTCTCCCTCTTGGCACGTGTATGAACCGTTCGTAGAAAGCGATGAGTTTCCAGCAGGGAATTGAGAGTTCTTGGGTTTCGGGGACATGAGCAAATGGGATATAAAAAATGTATGTGCGGTTTCCCTCGCCTTCTCAAGGCTTCAGAGTTAACCTTTTATGCAGGACAAATTGCAGAGCTCTCGCAGCTGCTGGGGCAGGGCCTCCAGCTACAAATATGTTCAAGAAATGTCTCTTATTATCCTAAAGGGTTAGTGCAGAAGGGACAGAAAAAAGTTGCAGACTGTCAGAGATGAGACGACCTCTTCTTCGCTGCTGCGCTATCATGGGGGTAGCCCATGAGTAATTTCACAACTGTAACGTTCTCGCTAATTATCAGAATTTATGTTCTGTTGCGATTATGTGTTTAAAAGGATCTCATTTTGTTTTAGAATATAAAGGTGAAATCATAACGCGATGTTTTGCCTAGTAAATTTTCAGAAGGCTTTAGCTCTGGGAACTTGAAGCTCTTGTTTCTTTCTGGCAGTTAGTGAATTGAGAGGGAGCAGGAGCCGCGTCTGAGTTGACGCCTGGGTTTGGAAATCACAAATTCCCAGGGCTCCAGACAGCCAAAAGAGAAATAGCTTCAAGGGTAGGAGCCGTAGGCATCTGGGCTGAATAACCGCCATAGGAGATTGGAAGGAAAGGAGCAAGATTTGCCACAGTAGAAATCAATGTAAATGGAACTTCTTTGACCGGGAAAGTCCCAGCCAGCTCTGTCTATAAACCCTTTGACTATATATACAGATAAAGCACTAAAATATCAGTGCTTTTATGTTTAGTCTTATGGTTTGTGCTGAGTCTGGGTGGAATTTGCCATCTTGGCAATAAGGACTTGGGTGAAGCAGAGATGCTCCTGAGCTGCGTTTGAAGGGAATCTGAGAGAGAAGGCTGAACCGGAAGACTGACGACTTCCCCAGAGTTTGATTTTTTTATAAGTATATTTTTTTTAATAATTTCATTTTGACAATAGAAATAGGAATTTGCTGATGAAATCGGCAGAGCTGTGAAGGGTGGAACATGGGAAGAATGAATAGCGCTCACGAGATGTTACAGAAGAGGGACGAAAGGTACTAGTACAAAATGTCGGATCATGTGGTTGTGGCCTAATAAAATTTTCTACTACCGTCTTGGATCTTGATGTTTTGGAAGTCAAAGGCGAGGAGGACCTTAATGTAATAGTTGATTGCAGGATAAAAGGTGAGCCACCAATTGGGTACAGCCATAAAAAGGCAGTTCTGTGATAATACAGAGTATAGTCTCTTTAGTGGAGATGCTGTCAGTTTTGTACAAAACGCTGCCGACATCTGTAATAACATGCAAAATTTCGCAACCCAGACTTTACAAAGATGATCTCAAATTGGAACAGGGCGGAAAAGGCCGTTGAGGAGGCTTGGGAAAAGGAGCCTGTTTTGTAAGAGATGAAAATGTTGCTGCAGACAGTAAATGGATATAAGTTCTCTGTGATTAAATTTAGGCCTGAAGTTACGCTTTTTGTAGCTACTTGAATAATGAGCTTTCGGAAGAACTCTCTGCCGAGAGAGTAGGGACAAGTTAGTTCTGTGTTTAAGCATGGAGTTAAATGTCTGGCTAGGAGCGGGTGATGTGTTGCTTGCGATATCAGGAGGTTGGGCCTGAGGGAAGACCTATTGTGCTTTTTATTGTGGCTGTGCGCAGCCATAGTAGGCAATAGACAGCTTTATTCTTATTTTTTTTTTTTGTTCCCCTCAGGTTTATCAAGAGACCTAGTTCATTTATGTCTTTTGAGTCTGGATAGCATCAAAAGGAAACATCTTTTTAGGTCAGCCACTTGAGATGAAGTCCTTAATGCACGCCATAACCCAATACGGTTGAGGTTGTCTTCTTTTCCTACCTTTGCTGATGTTTTTGCTTGACAGGGTATAATTGCCAGTCTTCCTTGTTTTGTTTTACTTTACCTCAGTCTCTCAGACATCCTTCCCCGCTCGGAGGGTCAAAGTTGGCTGTACTTTTCCCCCCGGGGGTTTTTATGTTGAGATACGCCAGTAGCATTTGAAATAAGTTCCTATTGCACCGGTTGTTTTCTAGGCACGACCACTCCCTAACGCTTAGGCCTGCTGCTCTTTGCAAGAAGCCCCTTCGGCTGTACTTTGCCAGAATACTGCATTCCTGTCACAGATCTGCAAAACCCGATCTTCACAGGCCTAAAAAGTCGTCCTGGTTGGGGGTGGAGCAGAGCCACCTTGCTGTGGAGTGGTTTTGCTTCTCGGTCTGAGCCTCTTCTAACTTGCTGAAGTCGACAGCACATTGTGTGGAAAACTGTTTGTTAAAACCGTGCTTGTAGTTAACGCTTGTGGAGATGCTCTTGCTTATACTTACTGCCCCCCTGAACCGGGGCAAACTGCCTGCCTTGTTTGCCCCATGGAGGGGTCGCACCTGTGGGGAGGTGGGGACAGGACGTGTGACCCCAAACTGACCAACGGGGTGTTCGTCCCGTCTGCCCCACGCTCAGTATGAAAGTTGAGGGATCAAAGGGTCAGCTCTTTCTTCAGTGGCCGATGTCCGAGGAGGACCCTGTCTGTTCGTCTGCCTTTGATCCTGATCCGTGCGTTCCTCCTGGGACTTCCTCATTGCCCAGCAATGACATCATCCTGGGAGCTTGATACGGTTTTGTATATTGTATCTACTCCATTATTTCCTTTTTATTTTATTATTAATATTTTACTAAAGTAGTTTAGTTCCTTCTTAAACTCCTAAATCTCTTGATCTCTCTCCTTGGACCGAGCTGCAGGGGCAACACCTGTCGTGTTGTCCTTGGCCAACCCGGCCCAAACCGCGACCCTTTGCAAAAGGCCTCTTCAGATGTACTTTAACGTGATACTTGCATTTCTGTCACAGATCTGCAAAACCCAATCTTCAGAGGCCTCACAAGTGAAGTTCCAATCACTGTAGTTGTGGAAAGGCTGTCTTTTTAAAATCTTTTAAAATTATATAGGCTGTCGCTCTTTCTGTTGACTGCTTTACTTTGGATTTTGGTATGCAGGAGGGAAAAACTGAACAGAAATAGAAAACTGAATAGAAAAATGAAACGAAGACGGCTTCCTTTGCGTAAAGGCCTAAACCCCCGTAGCTGCTGTGTGGTGTCTGTCGCGATGCTGGTGGCCATGTCTCTCTTCTCTGTGCCTGCCGAGGCCAGGCCAACGCCAGAAAATCCCCTCAGAAATCAGCCGTATTGATCCCAAGTGCATGTTTTTCTACGTTTGGGATTACATTTCGAGTGGCCGTTCGGACTCACAGTATTGGGAATAATGCTGCTTGCTGTTTCTCAAAGTCCCTTTCTCCTTCTCTCGAGAAGAGGTGGCCGTGTCTGGGGCAGGTCTCGAGTTTCAGCTCCTCCATAACGAGCGATATAATTTCAATCTTAATTATATCAGGTGGTGTTTTATTTGATGATGTGCCAAACAGGGCGACTAGCATTTGAATTAATTTGGACTGCCTCTTTAAAAAATAGGAAGGCTGTAAAGCAGCATGATATTTTATTTCTTTTAGGATTTAATGAGTAGATGCTTTGAAATGTATTTAATTCTCTCTTGGGGTCACTGGTTTTCCATGTTCCTCTATTTCAGCTAGCAAGATGTGATTGTTCAGAGTTGCTTAGGCATGGCTTTTCGGCTTCTTATCGTCTACTCTGTGTTTGCATTTGTGTATTAATTTGAAACCCTATACATATTTAATTCTCATGCTTTACATGAGAAAAAGAAAAGGCAATTCCTATTTAAAAGCCCTAAGAGAGTTTGCAGAAGGGTTTGTATCAGTTGAACTGCATTTGTTTAAATATTCCCCGGTAGCTCCATCAGCACGCGTTTATGCTCGTATGTCATCTCGGAAATGTGATGTCGAAGATGCTGAGAAGATTAAGTAAGGGGAAGCTGCTGATCGCGCCAAGTTTAAAGGATATTATGTGACTGAGACTTTGCTTAAATCCCAGGCTGCAATCCTTTAATTCCCTTTGGTAAAATGATATTTAAGTCCCTTTGCTATGCCACGTTAGCATGACTAGTGCTGTTGTTAAAGTGTATCTTGGAGATAAATTTTATTCTTTGATAATGGCTTTCATAGTGAGTTATGAACATGCCGCTTTCGTTATTTGCAGACAAGAAGTGGAGGGGATTGACTTTGGATAGCTGTAAAGACAGTTACAAGAACATAAAGAAACGCTGAGAAATAATTAACAGTTTTCCTAAAATACGCGTTTAGTGGGGACGGCATACTACAAATGACAAATAGGAGCATTAAATGCGGCAAGGAAAAACCAGCAGAAAAGAGCTGCCACGTGGTCAGAATGGGCATCGGTGAGCTTTAAAGTTCAAAGCCTTCTTTCTTGGCGCGCGGAAAAACACCACAGGAGAAGGTGCAGCTCCAAGGGAAAACAGTATTAATCGCCTTTTGAAGAGGTAGTTAAGATAAATGGAGAACAATCATTAAGGGTGACTGGTTTGAGTGAGAGTTGGAAAACGCTTCTGGGAAGAGCAGTGGTTTCACAGGCTGCGCTCTCATAGAAAATTCCTGTCTTGAGTATGAAGGATTTATGATTACGAACAAGGAGGTTAAACAGTCCTATATGGTGGTCTAAGTGGAAGTCCTAGTCCCAGTACAGAAGGGTGTTCAGTTCTTCTACAACTTTATATACTTCTGCCCGTGTGGCTGTTAAGATTATTTTGGCTCTTTGAGATTTATGTGGATTCCTGTCCATGTCGTGTTACATCTAGGGAGCCCTAATTTTTGAAGGGCGGATTCTGCATCTGACACAATTTTCTGGTGTACAGGATGTGGAGGCACCAAGATTCCCTGGGGGTTGATAGCAGGAGGGAAATGGGCCTGAAGAATTAAGTTTGGATGTTGCACCTTAGTTTGTATCTTAGGCCTCCATTTCTCCCTCCACGAATTGTTTAAAGTATAACTTAGTAGCAGAAGATTTCTGTTTGTATGTTCAGTCTTATCTACAAGTTCTTAAAGCCATGCCTTGCTTTCCCTGCCGTGGTATCCGGAGGGGACACTCCATCTGCTCCACCTTTGGAGCCCACTTAACCTTCAGGTCCTGTGGATGTTGGATGTCGATCCTGGCCTCGATGCTCTTGTACGGTTTAGCACTGCTTAAAACATCCTTCACGTTATTGGGAAAGCGTGGGCTTGTATTTTTCTCAAATACTATCTTTAAAAGGGTAAAATAGTGATAATAGGTTACTGCCCAAACACTACCAACTAGAACTAGAAGATGGTGATTCTTAAAAGCAAACCACCTTGTGATTCTGAGCAGTAAATATTTGAGCAAAACATTTGCAGAAAATCAAATAATTTCTTTTGTTGTGGAAATTGCAGTTAATTAGCCCTTTGAAGAAGCTGTTTTCCTGACGGGCTACGTGCCGTGTCTAACTTAGCTGCATATCAAACCTACTGTGAATTTACAGCCTGGCAGGCGATCTGGCTTGCAAATGGATTTAATTACTGGCCACAAACTACTGTTTGCACAGATTTTGTTGAACTCGGTTGGAGCTGGAGGTGCTGACCTTCAGTGAGGGCAGGCGGTGCGTTGCCCTGGCCGGGAGAAGCTCTGGCACACCAGGGCAGAGGCCTGCACGGGGAAAGGCCTTCTTTCTTCGTTGGGTTGTTCGGCTTCCTTCACGTGAATATTGGCAAAACATCAAATAAAACTGTGCTCTTGGCCACGCTGGGCCTTTCAGTCCTCTCTCCTAGGGATTCTGCCGCAGCCGGTTCTTTCCTGCAGCTCCGTGAGCTGCTTCGTTAGGAGACGGTTGGGTCTGTGGGGCTCCTGCCCGCTGCCTGGGGCATTTTTAGCTTTTAAAGAAGCATCTGTCCCTGCTGCAGTTTCTGCATCTACATTAATAACATCAGCTATGTGGCTTACTGAGATAAGTTACACGGTGTTTTAATAACACGAACGGAATTCTGTGCTCAGTTGGCAAGCAACAAATGATTTCGTATTATTTGACTCAAGCATTAAACCTCACGTTTCAGAATAGGAAGACCCACTGTATCGTTAGGCCTTTTAAAACAATAACCCGCTGCAAACTGATGAACTGACTTTGTTATACCCTCTGCGTGTCAGGGAAGGAACCAGAGTACGGTAACAAAGCGATTGTCGATTTTTATGCTGCGGGGCAAAAGCGGCTTTAGATGGTACCAAAATTCACCCGCCAGAAGATGCTAGTTGGTGTATGGAAGACACCGCTCCCCGTTTTGCAATCCACGTAACACACCACTTGTAACGTTCTGACTGGGAACTAATAGAGGAAAAAAAACCACCAGAAACGTTAAAATTAATTTCATCCTTTGTCTTATCTATGATGATTTCTCTTTGTATGCTAATTTTCTCGAAACAAGTGTCCAAATCAAAGGCAAATGTTCATAACTAGGACGTACGCTGGAATTAGCATATCTGCAGCAGGCTTAGAATTTTTTTTTCCTCTGATTATTTTCGGAGCAAGGCTTTTTATGTAAAACTAGGCAATGCTTTTGAAGAGACAAATGGCGCAAGAAGATATGTATTTTCTGTGTTTGTGTTGGGAATATCAACTAATAAAGTTAATAGATGACTGCTTCAACACTACCAATTAGAGCAGAAGACCATGTGAAATGTGTATTATGGGGAAGAGCTGTCAGCGTAGAGCCGTGTTTCTGTATCATCTGCACTGGGAGAAAATCAGACAAACTCCACTGAGCTCAGTAGAATTATTGATTGATGTGTGCTTGTTTTAAAGAAACTTTTTTCTAGTCTAATCTTGCCCCCCAATTCTGATCTTTGAAGTTTAAACCAGCAGTGGAGTAGTAGCTGAGATGTAGAAGCTCTTGAGAAATCGCCGATGGCCTCGGGGTTTTAGCAGTATGACGAATAGGGTAAATGCGATTCCGTCCCCTCCTCTTCTAATGGATGGAGCTCCCCACCTGTGTTTCACCTTCCAAGCTGCTGAGATGGCTGCAAACTTCTAGTATTTACTCAGGCTTCCCCCATGGTTCCTGACACCAACCCTATTCAGCCTTGAATTTGTGCTCATAAATGATATGGAGGATCCCTGTCCAGGATTACGAAATCACATTCCCAGTAAGGTCGCGGTACCATACGCGCTTGCCAAGTGTTATCTTCCGTTGCTGCTGCTGGGTAATTCCAACTGCCTTGAGATATCTTCCTTCAGCGGTGTTGTTTTTGCCCACAAAAATGCTCAGTTGCGGGTCTTTGAGTCCCTTAGGAAGCCCTCAAGGTGCGCAGCAGTCCCGTCTCCGGTGGATTTATTAATCTTATCCCTTTTGTTTTGTTTACTCTGTTGCGAAACCAAGGTTGGGCACTGCTTCCTGGGAGCAAGAACTTTCCCTTGGAAATATTTTTAAGCTGGCAGGTTGTTCTAAATGGCATAGTTGTTTTTTTTTTTTTTTTTCTGAGCGGGTTAATCCACTGAAGAAGCACGGTTCTTTATCCTGTTCTGTATTTAACTGGTGTTTTGGACTTTGGTGTTATCAGATAAACGGAACTTTCTGTAGCTAACGCAGGGTTATTACGTTTCAAGTGGTTTGGAGGAATGGTACAACCCTGTATTTTTCATATGCCAAAAAAAGCTTTGACTTAATCTCTGAAGGTTCAGAATTTCTGTACGTGAGAGCCGTGTACGCGGCTGATGAAAGGTGGTTTTTTGTTTTTTAAATCCAGTGTCTCATCTCCGCATACATGGATCAGAGAGGCATGGCAAAGAAGGGTTTTCTCTGTTCTACTAGGAAGCAGCCTTATTTTTATAATTTTATTTCTACCTATTCCTTTCCAGTTTGCTTATGAAGGTCCATTTGAAAGGCCTTATCAAAATAAAACCGCCTCAAAAATTGTAATTTATCTGATATGATTAGTTCTTGACAAATTCACGTTGGCTGCTGCTTATGATCATTATTCCCTTTACGTCAGGGCTGCTCCGTTGTGACTGAAGTCCTCGGGGTAATTTTGCAAAGGTTATCCAATTTTTCCAGCGATGCGGTCAGCAGGAAGGTGTGTGCCAGTCCCAGTTCCGCTGAGCCACGCGGGTGTCATTAAGCCACCTTTGCAGCTGCTTAGGAGGCCGAGGGGACAGTGAGATAGAGCAGGTCTTGCAGAAGTGTGACGGTCACCATGTATTTGAGACTTCGAAGGGCATAAACGCTTTATAGGTAGGTCTGCAGAGCCTTGCTCAAAATCCTTATGAGTTGGCCGTTTAATAGGGTTTTGGAATATTTTTTTTTTTTTTTTGTGCGTCAAAATGTTGGCTGACTGGTCAGGAACTCTTAGAATCATAGAATCATAGGGTTGGAAGGGACCTTCTCCGTGGCCTTCCTTCTCCGTGGCCTTCCTTCTCCGTGGCCTTCCTTCTCCGTGGCCTTCCTTCTCCGCGGCCTTCCTTCTCCGCGGCCTTCCTTCTCTGCTGTTATCTGAACTTGGTGTGGAAGTCTAGTCTTTGT
This sequence comes from Cepphus grylle, assembly GCA_013401065.1. Lineage (NCBI taxonomy): Eukaryota > Metazoa > Chordata > Aves > Charadriiformes > Alcidae > Cepphus > Cepphus grylle. The sequence continues at coordinate 520,848 of VZUD01000957.1, forward strand.
GTTCCAGTTGTCATATTACTTAAAAATTGAGACAGCAACAGTTGTGTGTAATCAGCTCTTGTGGAGGAGGTCCCTCTCAGGGGACGTGGGTCGCCTTTCCCCAGGCCTAAATACAGGTACGTAGGCACCTGAATAATATTGTAGGAAGGCATTATGTTGTAGCAACCTGAGAGCTGACACAGATAATTTTGGATTTCAACCACAACACTGGTTCTGGGAGGTTTTTTTTTTTTTTCTTAGTTCTAGGACTTTGGTACAAATCGCTGATGCGTACGGGTCAGATGACCAGATGGCATATTTTTGTTAAAGTTTTGTTAAAGCAAAACTCAACCTCCGCTATATTTAGTTGCTTTTTGAATAGCAACTATGTTTTCCATAGCTTGGTTAGGAGTCTGTTTGACTGCTACCGGTATTTATGCTATCTGAACACAAGAAAAATGTAGACAAAGGAAATGAACATGAGGTTACAGCCGCTGGTGCTGAGTGCACCCAGTTTATCGGTAAAAAGAGACTTTGTCCCTAAGCCTGTTGTCACTCCGTCACCAGTTCCAGTCTCTTGAGATTTTGCCGCATTGGTAACACTGCGGGGGATTACAATAATTAGCCCAGTCTTTCAAAGAAAACTGTTCAGCCTCCTAGAACAGCTTGACCAAACTTAACGGATCGGTGATGGTACTGCCCCTGGATGGAAGAAGACGACTAAGGTGGTACATCTCCCTTTGTTGTGTAAATGGCCGAATGTGTCTGACAGAGGAATGAAATGGTGTACACAGAAATTGTCCTAATTACCGCATTCTTTCTACCTTAGGGTCCCTTCAAAGGACAGGTCCTTATCGAGCTCTAATCAGCACAATTCCTTGTTGAGTTCCCCAATGGATCCACGTGGGGTGACAATGGAGGGCTGGCCTTTCCTGAACGCCTGGTGCAGTGTAATTTTAAAATCAAGCCAAAAGACATAGTGCCAGTTACAGCAGCTCAGACTGTAATGTTTAAAAAGGCGTTCTGACTCGGTAGCTACCTGAAGATGCGTCTTCACCTTTGAATAATTTACCTACACATTTAAAAAAAAAAAAGGCAAACTGAATTCTTATTTAATGTGCTTTTAGTGGCTGGGAAAAAGAAAGAAGGGCAAACAGTTTAGCGGTTGTAACTTGGATCCTACAGTGGGCTCACCCCTCGGCACGTTTAATCCTGTGCGTCCCACAGCCAGGGGCCGTGCGGCACCGGGTTATGGGGTTTTATTTTACATGCGATATAAGAAATTTCAACTGTGTAGAAAAGTATGGCAGGTTATCACAGAATCACAGAATCTTCAGAGTTGGAAGGGACCTCTAGAGATCATCTAGTCCAACGCTCCTGCTAAAGCAGGATTGCCCAGAGCACATCACTCAGGGCTGCATCCAGGCGGGTCTTGAAAGTCTCCAGAGAAGGGACTCCACACCCTCCCTGGGCAGCCTGTTCCAGGGCTCTGTCACCCTCACCGTAAAGAAGTTTTTCCATGTATTTGAACGGAACTTCCTATGTTCCAACTTGTGCCCATTGCCCCTTGTCCTGTCACTGGGAACCATTGAAAAGAGTCTGGCTCCATCCTCCTTCAACCCACCCTTTAGATACTTATATGCCATAATAAGGTCTCCCCTCGGCCTTCTCTTCTCCAAGCTAAAGAGTCCCAGCTCTCTCAGCCTTTCCTCATAAGGGAGATGCTCCAATCCCTCAATCACCTTAGTTGCCCTTCGCTGGACTCGCTCCAGCGGTTCCCTGTCCCTCTTGAACTGGGGAGCGCAAAACTGGACAAAGTTATCCACTGACTGCTGCCATTTCACCTCCTACGCACATCCTTCCTAGAGGAAGCACCCAAGCGAAGTCGCTTGTCGCATATTGTGTTTCACGTCGTAGTTTAAAGCTGCTTGTTTTCTGGAAGAGAATTAAATCCTTTAACATTACATTTAGCCTTGGTCTGGAAGCCGGCCCAGCAAAACGTGGCTCATCAGAGGTTTGCGAAGAGCGCGGTGTTCTGCGCTCTTCTGCGCTTTGAGATGTGGTCTGCTCCGGTGTCGTGCTGTAATGGGTTTTTTTTGTTCGCCAAGCACTTGGGCTACGGATGAAAACCGGAGGGCCTGAAGAAGCTGGTTGTCGGTAGGTGATGCTTTCCCCCCGGGTAGCACACGCTGCTTGGGGACATCCTTCCTACCAGCAACGAACAAAAACCATTCTGGCTGCTGGTCGTTATCCTGAGTTTTACAGCTCTTTTGGGAGCGCAGGAGGTGGCTGGCTGGGGGCCAAGCAGTTAATCGCCCCCTTGGTCTAAACAACCAGTAGTTTAAGCTGGTTTTTCTTTTTTACTTCTGGGTTGTTGCTGGAGCTATCCAAACCCAAACCGGGGAACGTACTGCGGGGAAAAAATCTTGAGTTGGCAAAGAAGAGAGGGGATGCCTTTGTTGGCAGCTGTAAACACAGTAACCTGCAGAAATACAAACTGGAGGCCAAAGGCAAAAAGTTTTCTTTTAAGGCGATGCTAAAATAGATAGAGAGCCACGTTAGTAATGATAGTCAAGTGTTTGGAACGTTATATGTATGTAATTGGGTGATGAATAGAAAAAGTAGCTGTATTTTGCGTCTTGCATCTCGGGATGTCTTGGCACGTTTTATTGGTTTCTCTCGTACTTGGTGTTGGCCCCATGGATTGTTGAAAACAGACAGATTTCCATTTATCCTTTGCAGACAGGGCTGCTAGCAGCGCTGAGCAACTGATTCCTTTGCTGTGCTCGATATCTGAAATATCTTGGCAATTAGTCACGTAACGCTGCCTTGGTAAGTGGTTCTCCATGAACACGATTTGGCCAAACTCCAGTGTAACTCAGCTTCGTTAAAATGAACAGGAAATCTCTTCCTACCAAGCCATCTTTTGTTTGCACCGCGCTACGCAAACAAACCAAAAATCGCTTTGCCCCGTTGTGTGTTACCTCACGAAAAAGGACCCGACCCCCCCCCCCGCCGGCTCCATCCCAGAAATGCTTAGATTGCTTTTAGAAAGCGGTGTTTGCAGAAGGTGCCTATGCCTTGTTACCAGTCCCCTGCCGTAGTTCCTAAAATACATCCAGACAGAGCAGCGGAGCTCGAGGTTTATTTTTTTTATTTAATAGAATGCGTACCATGGTTGGCTTCTTGCAGACACTGAAAAAACAATAATAAAAAAATTATTACGGCACATGCACGTTTGAATTATTTTTCAAGGTTGTTGGACCCCCAACCCATCATTGTCCGTAATGCGTATTTCTTGCTTGGTAATTCTATGGAAGAGGGTGAGAAGAGTGTTTAGGCTTATTTACGGAGAGATCCTGGGGCAAATCAAGGTGAAACGACAAAACAAGGGATACCAGAACGGATAAGCGAGAGCACGTTAAGCATCCTGCTGATGAATAGGTTCCCAGGTTGTGTGGGTGTTCATGCCCCCGTGAAGACTGCGCCGAGGAGCGCTGGATAGTCCTGGAGATTTGTATCCAAATATAGTTCTTTTCCTTAGGGATTTATTATTTTTTTCTTTTCCTATCCCTAGGTTCCTCATTAATTTTGAGCCCTGACTGGTAATGATTGCTGTTGCTGAAAAGAATAATTTCCTCCGCAGAAACGTTTCAGCAGTGTGGGAGGGTTTTTTTGTGCTGTTCTCCCCTTCTTGTTTTTTCTGTTTTCTTCTTTTTTTTTTTTTTCCGCTCCTATAAGCAAGTCTATAAGCAAGGCCAACTTTTTCCACTGGAAAATAAATACTTTTGTGGTCAACGCTAAGATGCCTCATTAAGAGCGTTGTATTGACAAGCCATTTTTTCCATAGGAAAAAGTTTCAGTGGGAATTTTTTGTAACCACAGATAGATGTTTTAGTTATGGCAGCACGGGAAGTTATCGGCGGGGGAAAAAAACCCCTAAAATGGCTTGCATGCAGTCACAATGCAGAAGTGCATAAAAATCTGGGAAAAAAAGAGCATTGACGCTGTTGCTAGAGCCTAATTAACTGTCACAATGCTGGGCCATGTAGTCTGTTGCAGTTAGGAAAAACTGTTGTCATGGTAAAAATGATTAATTTAATTTAATTTGCAAGACTATTTTAAGTCTTGCGCTTCCTGTACTGAAGAATTTAAGCCCGGAGATGCTAACGCTGAGGTCACGGAAGTGCACGTAGGTGTGCTCGCAGGAATGTGTAAGCTAAATAGGCTTAGGCAATGCCCATGTGTGTTAAGAAATGTTTACCATAAGCCAACTATTTTGGGCAGGTTCTTTATACCAGGTGAGTGATACGGTTACGCAGGGTCAGTACTTGACCTGATTGCTTTGGCGTTGGCTTTAATTCCCGCCTATGAGCTCCTGTGTCATCAATGACTGTGAAATAAAGGCGTCTTCTCACTTTTTGCTGCTTAGACCGAGCTGTCTCTTCCACGTGCTCTCCTGGTGTACAGACCGATGTTCAGCAAGGCTTTCCCACACGCATTGTGTGTGTTTTTGTGTGGATTCACACAATGCCTTCGCTTAAGCGGAAGCATCTTGTTGTGCATTTGGACAACCCTTCTCTTCATCTGTGGTGGCTCTGGAGAATCCTTCAGAGAAGTTCCTCGGCATAAATGACAGTTGGGTATAAACCCATCTGCAGCAATGAGTTTGCATTGTTAATGAGGTTTTTTTTGCTTGCACTTGGCCCTGTGAAAGCCTTTCTAAAGGAAAATTCAGGAAGTTTGCTTCTTGGTAAAACATCAGCTTCTGATTTTTCCCTTTACAAACCCAATTCTCGTTAGCATCAGGGAAAATTATCGGGAGATTTTCCAAAGCTGCCTAAGTCAATGGAAGCCTTTCTTTGACTTCGTGGGATTTTAGTTCGGAAGCATGTAAAAGGGATAAGAAATCCCTAATTATAATTTACTAATGCGTTTTAAGAACCTTGTTACAGCAGGCTTCTGTAGAAATATAGTTCAATAGAGGTGGTAAAGCTGCAAGAACTCAATTTTGTCTGGATTGTGTGCTGGGTCAATTAGAAGTAAGCTGTCTTATCTGTTGTTGTACTTGACGACAGCTCTGCGTCCCAGCGGTCTCGTTCTTGAGACTCTTTGAAGATGGCGCTCTTTGATGGATCTTTATCCATCCGAGCTTTTGCGCAATTGGGTATTTCAGTCATCGTTGGGTCCATGACGTGAGGGTGGCGAGCTCCCTGCCGTGCGCAGCTCTCCACAGGGAATGGAAGAACTTAAGCCCGATAGGACATCCTTCAGAGGTCTCTGCCTTGCCCCACTGCTTTGTTTTCTTTTTTTTCTAGTTCGGGTCAGTGATTGTTTAGCAGAGACTCGCAAGAAGAACAGTATCGTTTGGAAAGAAGTGAGGATGTTACTACGCTTTCATGATCTGTTGTACAACAGCTAGGGAGGGGAGGTACCGGTGAGAAATGATAGCTACTCGTTTGTGTAAAATGGGAGGGGTTCATTCAGCAGGTTGCTAGCATACGTTTAATTGCTGATTACCCCTAGAATAGTCCTCATTAATATTCTGCACCATAATATGTAAATTGGGTTTATTTTCTCAGAATCAAAAGAAAACTGAGGTTGGAAGGGACCTCTGGAGATGATCTGGGTGACTCCTTGCTCAAAGCGGAGCACAGTCCAAAGAAAACTTAACTTTTGACTTAATGTAATTTGCGCGCGTGATGGTGGTATGAGAACGTGGAGGCTGTTTACTTACCGCTCCAACGGACTGTCACCACCAGCGTGTTCGGTAACTTCTGTGTAAAATCCAAGCCCAATAACCTTTGGCTCAAAAGGCACCCGAGGGAGCAAAGCTGCCCACAGGGGTTATCCGGAGTTGTCTGCTCCTCAGGGGCCCGCTCCCCGGATCTCACTTGCCTTAAGGAATCCCTTTATCCTTGTCTTTCACCCTGGAGTCTCTTTCTAAGGGCGCGTGGGTGTCTGGCGATCTATGCACTTGGTGCGTATAAATGGATAATCGACGCTGCAGCTGCTGTTGCAACAGTTCCTGCCCAAATTCTTGTCCGTTGTTATTATTTATATTTGCAGCACCGCTGTGCTTTTGTGTTTCTAGTACATCTACTGTTATCCCACAAACGCTGCCCTTGAGTTCCGTCCTGTCCTTGGACTCAACTTACATATTCAAAAGGGAGTCCCTAGATTGAGCTTTTTGATGCCGTCTAGTGCATCACTTGATGATATCGTCTTGATGGTACGGTTCCAGTTGAGATGGACGTGTCTAGGAAGACACATAATCAGATACTGTAATAGAGCAGATGGGTAGTACTTGCAGCTTTTATACTTTTATATATTCTTTATACTTTCATACTACTTCTTCAGTAGCAGCAGAAAGAGATTACAGAGTCCCAGGACACGCTGTCAGTGTCAATCAACGCAAGTCCTGCCAGGAAAGCTAGCAAAGAGCAAACAAAGCCAAGATTTCATCAGCGAAACTGTCCAGATGGTGGAAGCTGCCACTGTGAAGGTTTCACCAGCCCCGTTGGCCGCGCGTTGATCATCAAATTCAAGAAAGGTGCCGTAGCGAAGTAGCGTCGCTTGAATTGACTCGTACAACAGCAAAAGCTGGGGCCAAAACTGACGCATTTTAATTTCGTTTGTGGTCAAAGTACCTGGTGGAGAAGTTTCCCAAACATTCCTAAAATGTGGGTAAAAGAGTAGAAAATTGTCATTCTAAGAGAAACGGTATCCACCTGCCGATTAAAAGTACTAAGTTACTGTGTTTATCAAAGATGAAAATCTATTTTGGAAAACAATGCCCAAGAAAGCTTAATATTTTAAATACAGATGACTTAGTACATCACTCATTCCGCACCCAAAAGTGTCTTCTTAACTTGGAAGTGCCTGTGTTCTCATTAAAGCAGTTTTGTGGGGACTGTGTTAGAATGAATCTAAGGATTACATGGGACGTAGTCAGGGTTTGGGATGCTTGTGTGAAAATCATGGCAGCAAAGTATTTACACTTTTAAATTTTTATCAAGTAACGTGCTTTCCCCTTGGAAGCTTAGCAAATTATTGGCAAATAGGGAACTAAACCTCTCTAATAACGTTTGAAGGGATGTGTTGACTCGGGGTCACGCTGCTGTATTGTTTACTCTGCGTTCATACCAACGAGGTTATATTTTCAGCCAGGAGGGTTTAAAAAATTACGTGTAAGCCTTGATTCTTTCAACAAAAGATGAGTTTCACAACAAATCCTCCGGAATGCACAGGGCGCCAGATCCGATAGACGTCTTCCAGGTAACTGCGCTGGGGTTTTTTTCTGTTTTGCTTTATTCTGGCTCCACATCCCACGCTTCTCAAGCTGCTTTACATCTCAGTTTTGGTCTTTTTTTTTTTCTCCCCCCCTCGTTTTGTTTCTATCAAGGCTTTATTTATTGCGGATTGCGATTGAGTTGAATCCGTTCTTGCGGCTTTGTCATCTGACGCCAATCTTGCGTTACCGTTGTCGTTTATGAGAACGTAAAATCTTAATTAAGGCCTTGAATTTTTAGCCGTCGTGGTTTTGGGACAGTAGTGACAACCCTTGCACTTTTGAGTAGCGCCTAACAAACTGCCAATCCACCATAACTAATATTTTTTTTTTTAAAAAATTCCTTGTAGGTCGGCCTTACTTGGTGGAAATGATTCATAACTAGTTTTATATTCAATCCCGGTGTACGAAATGGTGAAGCGTGCCCAGGTGAAGTGGAATAGAGCAGTTCAAAGAAGCGCAACGACTACAGAGACTGTCATAGCTAAAATGATGAGTAGCTTTATTTCTCTGAGTTCACAGGCTTTTATATGGCACGCGCTTAAGCAGTTATTTCGCTAGGCTATCTCAGAAAAATCATTAAAACTGCCAAAATTCTCAGGACGAATTGTTTACCAGTGCGCGCTGCTGGACGAGGGGCATCTTCGTGTTGTTTATTTTATATCAGCTATTTTTGTTTTCTTCATCGGCGAGCCGTGTGATATCGTAGCACAGCTGACCAAATGGGAAGGGAATCCCTCGTCGGGATTCTCTACCTCTTCTTCTGGATTATTGCGGAGTTCTGTCAACGCAGCGTCGCCTGTTTGCAGTGTTACAGTACTGTTGTTCCTTGAATGCTGAATTTTATCCAACTTCTTTTATATGGAAAGAGACCTGGGAGTCCTGGGGGACAACAGGATGACCATGAGGCAGCAATGTGCCCTTGCGGCCAAGAAGGCCAATGGCATCCTGGGGTGCATCAGGAAGAGTGTGGCCAGCAGGTCAAGGGAGGTCATCCTCCCCCTCTGCTCTGTCTTGGTGAGGCCACACCTGGAGCACTGTGTCCGGTTCTGGGCTCCCCGGTGGAAGAAGGACAGGGAACTGCTGGAGAGGGGACAGCAGAGAGTTACAAAGACGCTGAGGGGACTGGAACATCTCTCTTATGAAGAAAAACTCAGGGATTTCGGTCTCTTCAGTCTGGAAAAAAGACGGCTGAGGGGGGATCTTGTCAACCCTTATAAATACTTAAAGGGTGGGTGTCAGGAGGATGGGGCCAGGCTCTTTTCAGTGGTGCCCGGGGACAGGACAAGAGGCAATGGGCACAAACTTGAGCATAAGAAGTTCCACCTAAACATGAGGAGGAACTTCTTTACCCTGAGGGTGGCAGAGCCCTGGCACAGGCTGCCCAGAGAGGTGGTGGAGTCTCCAACTCTGGAGACATTCCAATCCCGGCTGGACGTGTTCCTGTGCCACCTGCTCTGGGTGACCCTGCTGTGGCCAGGGGGGTTGGACCAGATGATCTCCAGAGGTCCCTTCCAACCCTATGATTCTATATATAGACACACTTTTTTTTTTTCTTCATATATATACATATGTCTGTGTGTGGGGAGAGAGAGAAACAGGCTTCTAGGGGTAAAGAAACAAAATAATTTACTTAATAATTAAGGCAAGAGAATCTGGACCGCAAGTACATTTTAAATCAGTATATATTATACAGGAACAGCACGTGCACGGCGTCTGTTGGGGGGGGGAGAAGAGAGTTTATTCACTATCGATGAAATAATTTGGTTTATGATACTAGAAATAGTGCCGTTACACGGAAGCTCAGACTGTTTATGAGAAAGGAGGCAAAGCAAAGGGAGAGAAGAAATGTAGTCAGTTTATTGTCCTGTCTATATGTTAACAGTTAAGTACCGTAATGTTCTGGATGGCGTTGGACAGAGGGGAAAACCCACTTTCTTCCCCCTCCTTGGCAGGAAGTGGAGGTTTGTGTTAAAAAAAAATAAATAAGCTACATGGTGGTAGATGGGTGGAACTTCAGTTTCCATTTTTATCTGTGCGCTTTAATATAATAACACATCTGCCGTGAGATAGCTGTTTCTTACTTTTGTGGACATGTTTATCCACTGAAGTTATCAGAGTGCTTGGCAAAACCACAGAGAGTGTATCGTTCTACGCTTTTTTTTTCCTCAGCGTTTCCATGTGTTTTCCCTGAAGGAAAATGGCAAATGGGCAGATGAGCCAGAAATAACCCTGCAAGCGTCTGTTCCCTCTCCAGCTCCTGGGCCGCCGGCCCCGCGCGCTGTGTCTGCGCTTTGGGCTGTGCCAGCGTTTGCGGCGGGCGGGGGCAGATGCGCAGGATTCGGGGGAGTGTTGATGTGGCAAAGGGTTTGTTATATGGGTCCCTTCAGGTTTGGAAACCCTGCAAACCTCATTCCCCTCATCCGATGTCAATCCAGCAGTGGGCGCGAGGATGCGTTCTACCTGAATTCTGGCTTTCCGCGTGCAGAATTGCAGGCTCTGTTGCTATGGTGACCACAGCTCGTTGCAATAACGATCCGCGCTAACTGGTATTAATGATGCTGGGTAATGAGGGGCAGGGAATGGACACGGCAGCTGGAAATGAGACCCATCACCGATCTCTGCTGAACCCATCTGCTGGTATCGACCGCGGCAAGTGAAGCGTGGCCTTGGCTCACGTGCTCCTGCCTGTTGTCACCAGGTTTGCACGCTGCAGCAGATGTGGCAGCCGCTCGGCAGGTCCCCGGGTGCCCTCACTGCAAATCTCGTGTCTGCGTGGTTTAACCCCAGCTGGCAGCGAGGACCACGCAGCTGCTCCCTCACCTTCTTTTTCCCCCTCCAGGAAGGGTGGGGAGAAGAGCGAGAAAAGGAGGGGAAAGGAAAAAAGCAAAGAACACGTCGTGGGTTGAGATAAAGACGTTTTAATCGAACAATATCAGAAAATGAAAATAATAGTAATGATACAAGTCACTCTCACCACCCGGTGAATTGGTGCTGTCCCAAGCAGTTGACGGTGCATTCCTGCCCCCCCCAGAGCCAACCCCCATTTATATACTGAGCATGACGTCTGTGGTACGGAATATTCCATTGGCCATTCCGTTTTTCTGTCTGTGCTTCTTCCCAGCTCCTATCGGGAAGCTGAAAAGAGTCCTTGAAAAGTATAAACATCGCTTAGCAATGACTAAAACAATATGTGTTGCTGACATTGCTTTCATAACAAATCTGAAACACAGCAACCATGAGAAAGAAAATTAACTCTGTCCCAGTTGAAACCAGGACAGCAGCACACTGTAGCGTGCTGCTACTGGGAAGAGGGAAGGTGTGTGAATTGAGGAGGGATGAGCCTGAAGCAGGTTTGCTGCTGAGCTTTCTGATCTTCCGCAAAACACCCAAAGATGTTTTCCTCTCTGTAATCTGACCTCACTATCTGACTACGCGAGGTTAAAGCCCTGCGCAAGCCTTGGAAAAATATAAGTTCTTGCCATGTAGATAAGTTTTTCACTTAATCGAAGCTTGTTTTTAATTGTCTCATCAAAGGAGCATTCTGTATTTTAGCAGTGCTTGTACCAACGGTGACAGCGCTAACGCCGGCCGGTCTTACGGCACCATGACACTTTGTGTTTCAGGTGTGACAGCGTTGCCGAGCATTCAAACATTCCCAAGAGCAAGACGGAGGACAGCTGTGCATAAAGTTTAACAAGCGCCAGAAATAAGGCTGGATGGGGGGGGGATGTTCTCAGATGCTGATATCTGGTGATGGAGTTGTGCGCTGTTTTTTCCATAATCTCTTCCATTTATTCAGGGTCCACGCTAGACCCGAGTTACACACGAATCGGAGTTGAATGATCGGGGAAGGGCAGTGTTCTTGCTTGGGTTGTGTTGGAAACGGGCTGTTTGTGCGAAGAGGCGGGAGCGCGGGGAAGAGAGGATTGCTAGCCATTTGGGAAACGGAGCGCTGCCCTGGAGAGGTGCGTTCCGACATTGCTCTTCGCGGAGGTCCCGCGTGATGCTGCTCGCAACAGGGAACAGGGGTTTCCAAGGAGTCGCAGCAGTTGTGTGTTCCCTCCCTTTTGTTTGACAGCTTGACTTGTGATTTATGGTCTACCCACAGAAATTATAGCAAATGAAGCCAATAGAAACGTCACTTTTGAATTACAAATGCTACATGTAATGTATACATCCTGAAAAACAAGTTGCAAAACACTTCTCGTTGGCGCAGCCGAAATTGGAGGATACCTTTGGCCTTGTAAATTGAACATTGAGTGCCTTTCACTTCACAAAGCCGTTACTGAAAATAAACGCGTTAATACTTATTGCAGATATAAATATAACGGAGAACTACAGAAAGGCCTATGAGGAAACTATTAAATTTCATCTTAAGAAATGGGGTTTATCGTGCAGAATCAAAGTCCTCCTGCCACCCACTGAGCATCGAGGAGAAAATAAGCGCTCAAAGCCCTGTTTCTTAAGTGTGTGCTGCCTGGCCTGCTCGCTGGAGGGGGCAGTGGTCTCATGAATATATAGTATGTGATCCTTAATTACAGACTGTCTCACAGTGCGTGCACATAAGGGGCTTGAATAAAGATTATGGCTGCAATTATGAATTTTTTTTAGGCTTTAAGTGCTTGTCTTTAAAGCCTAAATGATCTTAGGCTACGCGTCGTTTCACGCACGTTGGGCTAGAGGGCAGATGCTAAAAGCATTGTAACGCGTTCTCTACGAAATTTGGTAGCCTGGCTTTCAGACTTGCCTTTCTCTTAGCGCCTCAATTAGGCCAGATGGGCGGAATACGCAGCAGTAGAAATGATTACCAACCAGCTCTTCTGGCAACGCCCTTCACAATAAAAGGGCGGATGTGGAATTTGGGTCTGCCATTCGTCAGGGTTTTTTGTCGTGGGGTTGACTCTCTGCACTCGCCGAAAGGCTCCCAAGAAAAGAGCAACTCTGGGAGTCTCGTCGAGGAGCCTCGTCGCTCTCGTTTTCCCCGGTGAACGCCCAGTGTCCAGCTCCCGGAGCTCTGGGGTTGTTTGGAGCCTGTAACGATGCAGAGATTGCCCAGGAAAAATGGCTGTAGACGTGCCTCTTTCTACTCCTTAAAATTAATGGGGTTTTGTATCATCCAGTGCCGTTTTCTTCCACAGCTCCCACTCTTCCACTAGGCTGCTGGCCGTGTCGTCTCCCCCT
>VZUD01000957.1:536861-550310 GCA_013401065.1 Cepphus grylle
GGTCTCTCTGGATGGCGGCACAGCCTTCCGGTGTGTCAGCCACCCCCCCCAGCTTTGTGTCATCAAATCCTCTGTGCTGGCTGGTTGCAGTTATGGAGAGGTGAATCCTAGAGATTTTACTGGTCTGTTTAGAAGTTTTGAAAAGTTTGCAAAGGAAAGGTGATGTCTTGGGGTACCTCTGTGTAGTGCCAGGGTGGACAGTGCAGTGACCTTCAAGCCAGCACCAACGGAGGCAAGATAAGCGTGTCAGCACAAGGCTGCAAATTAAGACAGCTATAAAAGATGGGGCAGAAGGTGCTGATGTGCCTTTCCTGCTTCTCCACCTGAGCAGCGTGCTCTGCCATGCAGACCTGTTGGCTGACTCAGTACTCGCTCCGTTGGCGCGGTGTCGAGTGCCTGCTGAAAGGCCGGGGGTTAAGGCTTGACATGGAGATTTTTGTTTCGGAGAGGTTTCTGAAGTCCCGAAGGAATATACTAGTGCCTGACCGGGCTGTTTTTGGAACTGGTCTACTTTACATAAATAATAGTTTTTTAATTGGGCCATTCATTCATCGAGGGGATAGGACACCTGGGATTTTGAATCTGGGTTTCTCCCATCCCCAGTGATGTGCTAAATGTTAGCCAGTGTTTGCCTTCATTATCTCTTGCTGGGAAGTCCGGTTTCTGCCTTCACAAGCCGGTTTAACTCCTGCTTTGAAACTCATCTTGTCTAATTGTTAGCATTTTCAGAAGAAGCCGCAGGTCTTGAACGCCGTTCTTGGTCTGGGAGCTCTGGGAGCAGGAAGGAGGGTAGTTTCTGTTGACCGCACTCCTCGCAGCTGCTCCAGGAGCACTCACGTGGCAGAGTGGAATTAAACCCTGTATGTTGCGGAGATAGAGACTTGTTTTGCTCTTTGCAAGAGCTTAAGGATGATAAAATTGCCTGTGAGGGAAAGCCTGGGATGAAGTATGTGCTTGGTGTACACCAAGGCGCTTAGAGTGCTTTTTGCCCTCCTTTTTCGGGTGAAGTCTCTATTTTGCTGCCTTTATTGCTTTTCAATGTAGAGCACGACCTTAACCCACGTGAACAAATCATCTGCCCTTTTGCCACATCTGTACAAACTGATAAGGACAGTTGAAATTTGCACTGGTCTGGCAGCTGAGGGTCAGTTTTGCTTTGATTTTTGCAGAAATATTTCTAGTCCGTTCTAGCCACGGTTCACGATCAACTTTATGATCCGACAGACGTCTGATTTTTCAAAGAAGGTTCTGTGTATGCTTTTGGGAGCATCTCATTCTACATACTGCCGTCTTCCAGGGCTCCAAGCAAGACCATCCCCTTTTTAATTTTCAGAGTAAGGTCGAGGAAATGGATAAATTACCATATTCTTCACGCATTGTTTGTAATGCTACTGTCTTGATGAAACGTAAAAATTGCTAAAAGCACGTAGCAGTAGTTGAGGGGGATCATTTGATGAACTCGGATGAGTTACAGTGAGGCTTCCATTTACATCAGGCATGTCAAATTACAGTATAGTTGTGCAAGGATATGTTTTTTTGGTAATGATCCCCACAATGCATTTTCAAATCACCTTAATAGCAAGAGCTTGTTTGGGAAAGCGGTTCAGACAGCTCCCTTTTTGTAAGGTCTCTATTCCCGAGGCTCATGAGAAGTCGCAAAGTGTTTTTCAGAAATTATTCCTTTTAGAAAGACCCTGCTTTTAAACAATTCATGTAGACAGAGTGCTGCCTTTACCCTAGCTACGATTTTGGACCTATTCTTCTCAGTTGTTTGAGAAGACAAGCTCTTCATCCTCATCTTCCACGGGAATTAATAGAAATTGAAGGCTCTTCAGGAACAAATTCATGGTAACGTGTGCCTTTCTGTGTGTCAGACACATCTCTTGATTCTGGGGAATGCTTTGTTTCACGTAACTGAAGGTGTGCTGTTATGGAGAAGAAGCCCTTTCACCTGGCGGTACAGATTTTCACAGTAAACCAAAAAGCTTTGCATCAAACATACCTTCCTTTTTTTTTGGCTTGAGACATGTAGTTGCCTCTGCAGCAAACGAGCTTCCTATCTAGAGTGTTTTTGTCTTAGTACAAATTCAGAATCACACCAGCCACTTCAGTTCAAAGTTGAACACATTTCTGGCCTCGCACACTGATGCGGATCAGGGATACGATTGCCCAAATCATTTTGATCTGTGAGGGCCACGTTCGTGCTTCTTCGCTGTGGAAGTGATCTGAAAGTCCTTTTGAGGGGAAGCCAAGCTGCTTCTTGACAGACCATTCAGACTGATTCCAGTAAACTTCCTAGCTTTTCTTAGGCGCCTTCTGTAGCGATTCCCCAGTAGCGTGTGTCTTTGGGCCACTAAGGATTTAACGGTGTATCTGATACAGAGAGCGTCTTATTCTGTCTTATCCTGAGCTACCCTATCCTAACGGGTAGTACAACAGTGGAACGGAGGCAGAATCTGGGCAGTAGGACCTTTCTCTCATGGAGTTAATCCTTTACTGCCCTTTTATAATCGGCGTCAGTGCATTTCATCTTGTTTTCAGCCGGATGTTACCGTAGGGGAATTTACAAGTTCGTTAATTAAAACCCTATTCAGCCTTCCTTGTCAAATTGTTTCAGAGCTGTTCAGAAGGTTACGTGGGAAATATGACTATGAGTGAAGGTTACTGTTGATGTGCTGAATAGACGAAATACTTACACAAACCCGGATGCTTACTGCAGCATTTGCACCTGGAGCAGTGGTGTATTTTAGCCATCCTAAACCTTTGTGCTTGGGCTGCTGTGATGAACTGTCTTGAACTGTGAATCTGTCGCTGCCTTAGCATTACTTGACCAGGAGAGGGGGATCGTTTGCCGTTCATTTCCTCAGGCACTCGTAGTGGGAAATGCAACACTGAATGTTTTGCGCGTATCTTGACTCCATGTTTTCAACAGAAATAAGCAGACGCCACAGTAATCAGATCTGGCTTTCTTGAATTTTGAAACTTGATGTTTTAGCTGTTCTAGACCTAGGACTTCAGTCCAAACATCTAATTTTGTTGTCAAGATCTAGCGTTCCACGGCTGATGAAAATATTTAATTAGAAATGCAAAAGTTCCTTGTGGTCTCTTTGCTGCCTTTGCAGCATCGGAACAGAGGATGCCACAGGAGGCGAGCAGAAGGTCGGAGCAGCGCCATGTGCCATCCATACCACTGATTGCTGGTGCCCACGTTGGATCAGAGATTGACCAGTTGGGCAGCATTTCCAAACGCACACCAATACGCATGTGCAAAGGGGACCGGGCCGTGTCCCCAGCGGTTCCCGACTCTTTGGTTTTGGCATTCCTGATGCTTTTCTACACGCCTCGTTGCTCCTGGCCCCCTGGGGTGGGGAGGCTGCGGGCACCCCTGGCCCTGCGGGAGGTGGCCCGGGCGGTGGCCGGCCGCTCTCCATGGTGCTGACGGGTCGCTCTCCATGGTGCTGACGGGTCGCTCTCCACGGTGCTTCCTGGCTGCCGCCTCTGCCCCGCTCTGCGCGGAGTCCCCCAAACCCACAAATACCCCTCTAGCGATCGCTGCCAAAGGTGCCCGAGAAGAGCTCTGGGGGAGCAGAAAGCTCTCATCCTTGGGAATTCGCTCTGTAGTAAATCCCTCCCATGATTTTTTTCTGTTCTTGCCAAATAAACGTGCTGAAAGGTGGCACAGTTTGTCTGTAAGCCAGTGGAATTCGGTTTGCCATTGGTAATGATGCTATTCTATATATTGGTTTGGTCAGACATTGGGACCTTTGAAGTTCTTTGGGTAGGGGGAGAGACTCCAATAACAAAGGAACCTCAGTCTTATTTCTTTTGTGTGGAAAAGATGAAAACCGTCTAGCTTAGAAGAAGGATTTGATGTGTTAATGTTTTTAATGTGGTTGTTCATTTGGGGAGTATCTGCAAATAGTCTTTGAGAGCTCTTTGGGAATCCTTAATACAGGATTTTATCCTGTGTTTTTATAAACAGGTATCAGATAGGTCTTTTTTGTTGTAAGAAGTGGGAAAATGCACTTGAAAGAAATCTTAAATGATACACCTCTTTGCCATAAGTATTCAATGAAGGAATGCATTATCTAACTCTTCTTTATGTTTTTATTATATCAAACAAGCAAAAGAGAAAAGAAATAGTGTCATTGGCTTTAGAGCAGGTATACTAGACTGCTGTAGGTCATTATTTAAGGCACATTATTGCTGATCTATTTCAGAAATTGTGTAGTTAGAATCCTTCTTATGACTGGTTATGTGTAGGCCGCTCTTGCGGCCTAAACATTCAGACTGCAGGCCTGATGACAGGTGGGTAGGTGAAATCTAACCATATCATTAGTTCTGATGGCATGCCAGTGTCGTGGTTTAAGCCGAGCCAGCAGGTAGAACCACGCAGCCGCTTGTTTGCTCCCACCAGTTTGGATGGGAGAAAGAGTAAAAAGAGTAAAAGTGAGGAAAAAAACCCTCATGGGTTGAGATAGATTTACTTATTAAACTAAGTAAAGCAAAAGCTGCGCATGGAAGCAAAGCAAAACAAGAAATTCATTCACTGCTTCCCATCGTCAGGCAGGTGTTCCATCATAAAAGCAGGATTCCATCATGTGTAGCAGTTTCTTGGGAAGATAAACACCATCATTCTGAATGTCCCCCGCCCTTCCTTCTTCCCCCAGCTTTATATACTGAGCATGATATCACATGGTATGGAATAGCCCTTTGGTCAGGTGGGGTCAGCCGTCCTGGCTGTGTCCCCTCCCAAGTTCTTGCGTGTCGTTGTCTGTGTGTCCCGTCCCTGTGTCGTCCCTCCCCTCCGCCCCGGCCCCGAGTCCTCGCTGGCAGCGTAGTGTGAGGAGCAGAAAAGGTCTTGAGAGCTTAGCAAAACTAAAACCCACCAGTGTGCTGTCAAAAGTATTTCTCATCCCAAATCCAAAACATAGCGCTATACCAGCTGCTAATGAAGACAATTAACTCAATCTGAACTGAAACTACACAGTCAGTGCTAGAAATGCTGTTTTAGATAGCATATATGTAGTAGACAGAAATATAAAGGTGCATCGCTTGATGATACTCTTATTCTTCCATGCTTTGCAAACTGAAACAAACTGCGAAACGCAATTGTTCATTTCGTGGGTCATCGTGAATTTTGGAAGGCTCCTTTTTTGGGTCAGACTGCTGCACGTACAAATACATAGATGTACATATATGATAATATTTGTGTAAGTAGCAATCACTCAGGCCTTTGTTTTGAGTGCTGTGGGCATGTAGACTTTTAGTTCAAAGTAGATAGGGCCCGCTCAAACGGAAATCCATGTGACCTGGCCCAACGCCGAAGCGCTGGCACGCTTTTACATGTAACATAACAGCAAGGATGCTTAAGCAGAGCTGATTACGTACAGCATCTAGGTTGCAACTGAAAGGATTTAAAGTGGATGAGATCTGGGTCACGTTGGCTTACAGGCTTCCAACGTGGTGGCAACCAAGTCAGTTTTCCTGTTATATGCTCTGGTTGTCTGGGCATAATTATTTGTTGCATCGTTATCATTCGTAAAGTTATTTTTATTTACGTCACCCTGAAGCACTTTAGCTTTGAGATAACAGAATTCTCTTTGCAGATCAACAAATGTTCCTATTAAATCAGTTATACAACGTACAACGCTGTAGTCCAGCCACAGTATTGTAACAGGATGATTTCTGAATGTAATGAAAAATGAACCTTAGATAAATCAGTGGGGTTAGAATAAAGAGTCCTCCTTCTGTCTCTTCAGACAGCTCGATGGAAAGACTCCCCTGGTTTCTGGGAAAACAAGTAATAGGACTTTTTAATCACAAGTGGTAGAAGGGATCCGTCAGGGGCACAAGTGAAATACATGCATATAACTTGCTTTCTGTGACTTCTTCACAGATAATTACCCTTGAGCTTGAAATAGGCCCCATCTCTCGGAGCTGCTGTAGTTCATCAGTATCTGACTATAATGCAAATGCTCAGGAAAAGGTAGAAAAAAGCCTTCTGAAAACAGGCCAGATCATTATACAGGAAAGCGTTCCAGTAAAAAAAATTAAAACGCTTATTTTTATCATAAAAATCAAAAGCTCTAAAGTCTTAGCCGCTCCCTGAGGAGCGAGGGACTCCTGAGCCTGAGGAACGCTCTGCGTGTTTTGGGAGTCGGACGCGGCAGATCTGCAGCACCTTCAGGATGATCCCTCGGGTCCTTCCTGGCATTAATAGCAGCTTTTGTCCCCACAAGATCAAACCTGGCCATAATCAAAGACGAAAGAAGGTAGGGCAGGAAGGGCCAGGGCAGGAAGGAAGATGAGATGGCACACTGCGGTGTTGAATTAAATGATTGTGGTCCTCATCCAAAGTCCATTTAAATCAATAAAATGTCTGCTGTTGCCCTTAGTGAGCTATTGGGTCAGGCACGATTTGACTTAGTTAAAATAGAATGTGACGTCAATATTTTCAATCGATACGAAAACTTAAAATAAGCGGAGCGATATTTACAATTAATGCAACTTATCTGTCATCAGGAAACTGCAAAATGGACATTCTTGCCAGAAATGTCTGTCTATAGTGCAATTAGGATTCTGATGAAAAAAAAACAAAACACGCCTCTTGAATTGCTGACTTTGACACAGCTGGAATGTCTTTACCTCCTATTTGGGATATTTATTTAAACCAGAGGCATCGGTCTCTGAAGGGCTTTTCTAAATCCTCTTCTTGGTGTTCAGCAAGTTGGTGGTGCGTGCAAAGCATTGCTTTGTCACGGCGCAGCTTGGACAGTAATAAAGGATGACTGCAAGGACTTTTATGATGTGAGAATGGCAGTTACCTTATCTTTGCCGCCTTTGCTGGTCTGTAGGCGCTCGCCTGTGGCAGTGGTATTTGGAACGCGTAGTTAAGCTGCAGGAATCTGCCTTCGAATGTCGTGGATGCTGGAAATTCAGAACGGTTCAGAGAGAGACTGAGCAAGTTCACGGAAAACAGCCTGTGAGGACGACGACGTAAATTGAAATGGATAGCACCGATGTCCGTCGGCCGGAGATGACCAGGAGCTGGGAGAGTACTTGAAAGTATCGTGCGTGTTTTGCCAGGTGTCTGGTTTTCGGTCGCTGTTGGAGACAGAAGACTGTGGTCTCATCCCACAGCTCTTAGGTTCTTAGGAAGAAGAAATTTGCTCCCTATGGAGCAAACATGCAACCATGCTCTCTCAGTTTCTTCATCTATAAAATAAGAAAAATGAATTTTGTAAGAGCAGATGAATATTTTCAGCGACTCTTTCAAGGTGAAGGTAGCTAAGCAGTATCTTCTTTTTTTTTCTTTTTTTCTGGTGTGGTTATTAATTACATTTGAAGTTTGTCAGCATTGACCTGAACACCTTCGAGCCAGAAACCCGCTGCGCGTGGGAGGGTTGCGGTATTGCGAATCCTACCGCGTCATCTGCAATAGGTTTTTAGCAGTGACCACTAAACGTGTCGGTGCTGTGAGTTACACCCAGGTGACATAACAGAAAAGAAGGGAAAGGCATTAAGACCGGTCCGATTTACGTCTATTAACGTACGTGCCATAACTTGGCCTTTTTCATTTCTTCTTCTGCATTGCCTCTTTTCAATTAATAAAATAAATGTAATCAAGGTACAGGAAAAAAACCCAGCACGTTGTTCTGTATATCATCTTTTCAGTACCAGTTCAGTGACACTAATTTCCAGCCTAGAGCTTTCTGGAACACTTTGCCTTCACATATTCGGTAACGTGAGAAGGAGAGCGCATAGAGCCTTTTTTTAACCTTAATGTTGTTTTCTTTGAGGAGAACACAAAATCAAACCTGTGCAGTGTGGATATGTGATTGCTAACGCGCTTCTAGGGTTAGCGCACCTTTAGAATTAGGATAATCGCTACGGCGTGTGAACAATAAATAAGAGGGTGGATTAAACGATGAGTGAGACAGGAGGCAATTTATAAATGTAGCGTATACTTCCATAGTTAACTTTGTGCTTTTACTTTCCACGAGAATTATGTTGCCTTTCCCGCCCTCCCCCCCCAACCCGTCCCCCCAGAATATGTAATTCTGTAGATAGTGGAAGGGCTGAATACGCCCAATCCATCCACATAATTTCAAATAGTTGAATCGGGCGCCTCGTTACGCTTCTCTGGCACTCCAAATATTTTTGTCCCTATCGAAAAGGTTCCATCATCTCCATCCTCAGTGTTCAGAGAAGAGTTTCCTGTCCTGGAGGCACAAGGGATACCTCCCTCTGAGGTTTAACCTGGATGGAATAACCACGGAGATGGCAGGTCGACATCCATGCTTGTGGGTGGAGGGGAGATAATTGTGCAAGTCAGTGCCTAAAAAGGCCACTAATGGCTGTGGGTGAGCATCTCCAAGCCTGGTCTAACACGTCCCTGCCGTTCAGCAAGGAGGAGAAGCGCCGCGCAACGTGTAAGGGCGGAGGTGGCAGTTGTCGTATGGTTGTAAAATAACACGTGGATGTACCTGTTCGATGTTAGGAACAAGTTAGGGAGTGCATCTCTTTGGAGGGAACCTAATTCCCCTAGAGAACTGCCATCTGCCTTGGCCAGAACGGGGCTTCTACAGTGCTAGGCAACGAGTTGAATTGTCCAGCTCTCATCCCTACCAAACTATTGCCTGGGACAGCCCTTTCCCATTTTTAGCAGTTTGAAACCGATTTTGATTTCCAGCCTGCTTCCTGACTGGGCTAGCGGCTTAGAACTGGAAAGAGCAGGCTCCATTCTAGCTTTGAGGCACGGAAGGCTTTTCCAGCTCCATCCCTGCCTCCGTTTTTCTGTAACTCTGGGAAATGATGCAGACTGATTTGAGTCGCGCTTTTTTGGCATTATCATAGAATCGCCTGGGTTGGAAGGGACTTTTCAGGTCGAGTCCAACCATAAACCTAACTCTGACAAAAACCATCGCTAAACCATGTCTCTAAGCACTACGTCTACCCGTCTTTTGAATACCTCCAGGGATGGTGAATACCTCCAGGGATTCCAGGGAAACCAGGCTATTTCTAAGCTTGGCTTTAACTTCGGGTTTGCGCTGCCCGCGGGATTTATGCGGAGAGAACCTCCTCTTTAGGAGACGGACCCCTCTTAGTGGATACGCTTCGAGGAAGGTAATCTCTTGTTTACGTCCTCTCCTCTCGTACTCAGTCACTGCTGATTTTTATCCGGTAGGTTTCTACAGACGCAAAAACGCCGATTTGCTCAGCAAATCATGTCGCTTTACCTGAAAGCTGGCAGTTGAAAGCCAAGTGCTGATCATAGCTGTGGCGAATAAAGCGCTGCAGCGCCGGAGCTGATGGTCTCAGCGGGTGGCTGAGGTTAAAACAACAAAACCCGGAGGCCGTGAAATGAGGAGAGCGGGTCAGGAAAGTTAACGATCGACGCCAATTTGTAAACCAGGCAGACGGGAGCTGTAACCCTAATTAAGCACGCGCGCGCCTGGGGGTCTCCCGATGAGGTTGGGCCCTCGGAGCCTGTTCACAAATCACGCGGGACGCTGTAGAGGTTGAAGTCCGACAAGCTTTGTTAGCCCAAATGGGAATTCGTTGAATCTCACGCGTTATTTATTTCTACGTTCAGAGCTAACGATGACAAATGCTTTTCAGAGGAAAAAAAAAAAAAACCAACACCCTTTTTCTGGTACTGTGTTCTTTTTATGTTGTTGTGCATCTGCCCACTCTCCCACTCCCCTCCTACACACCGTTTGTGGCAGCAGCGCTGTATATTCTGTGGGGTTTTGGTTTTTTTTTTTTTAATGTAGCAGCTTCACAAATACATTTTCTATGTTCAGGGGGAAATTGCTCAGTCTCCGCTTTTACCGAACGGGTCCTGAAAATCCAATCTTCAGGCTGACGTCTGCGGAAGGTTTTCTTTTTGTTAAGATCGGTACGCGCAGGGCGATGACAAACCGTTTTCTCCTTTTGGTAGGAAAATCTTTCTGTCTTAAAACAGACCACTCCTTCCCTGCAGGGACATTAGCTGTGTCGAGTATTAAGTGATAACATACTTGATGTTCTTCTCCCTGGATTGGATATGTTCTTTCTAAAATAATCTATTGAAAGTGACTTTTTTTTTTTTTTAGCCACACGATGATGAAATATTTATACGTTTCCTTGAGGTTAGGGGAAAAATGTTTATGGGACGTAATGGTGAACTCAGACTGATCTGAAGCTCTTCTTTGCCCGTGATCTTCTAAAGACTATTTGCTGTTTGATTTTTGTCTCTCTTGGCACCAGTTGCTCATTTCAAGCGTCTGGGTTTCCCCCCCACCCCCGTGTGTAGCACGGGTTACAAAGTACATCAAGTCCTTTATGAACTTTTAAGTTTTCTGAAAGAATAATTATTTGAGGCAGAGCTGATGAGCCAGCACATATCAATCATCAAAAGATGACAAATTGTTTAATAATCACAGCTCCTGTGTGTATCAAACCCTCCTCTGCGTACTATATACCAGGATTTAAGCAAAACCCTAAAGGAAACCCTAAGACCGGGGTTTTTAAGTGTGCTGGCCCGTGTTTTGCTCTTGTTTTCCTATATCCTGCTTAAGATCCCGCAAAAAAAGGTTGGGAAGACGAATGCTTTCCCACTGTATGAGGAAGGCAGAATTCTCAATTACCAGCTGCTCGTTCCTGGTTTACGAGCGGCGCCACCTGTGAGGCTCGTACAACATTAAGGAGGCGAGGCGAGCTACAGGCCTGTTAAAGAGTCCGATTTTCTCCTTTATTTTATCTCTTCGGCTGCCTCCGTCTGTCCGGCGTGGCTGGTGGTTGGTTGCTGCATCTTGTGTTTTAGCCCTTCGTTGTGCGTAGCCCCGTTCCTCACAAATGGGCACAACTGGGAGAAAACGAGCCTGCGCGTACAGAGGAGCCGGAAAAAAAAGGTTGGCTGGCACTTTTGTACCCTGCTTCTTCCGCTAGAGAAATAAATTTTTGATGGAATGCGCAGATGGCTGGCTCAAACGTGAAATAGACGCCTGCTTTAAAGATGCCTTTATGGTGCTCCGTAGTTTCCATATCCCGAGTATTTTGTGACAACTAGGTCTTTGGAATTCTGTGAAATTCTCGAAGTGAAACCTTACAGCAAAAGCACAAGCCATCAATAGCGGTGAGTTCCGCGGTAATAATAAATAGCCTTGGTCTGTGTGAGCTGAAAACAGCCGAATTTTGTGGCTACAAAAAAATACCGTGAGGTTGGGTTTAGTCCTGGTCTACGAGCTTTTGACACACGAAGAGCTCGCGGGACGTCTGGGACTGCTTTGGTGGTGCTGTCCTATAGTGAAATTTGCAGTGTTGGGTGACGTGTAGCCTGAAGTCAAAGACTGTATTGCAGCGGGAAGCCTGGCTGTGGGAAGTATTTGTTTGATTCGGTGATTTTTAGTGCTGCCGTCGGTGGGCTCCCGGCTCGGCCGAGCCAGGGATGCCACCATCTCTGCTGGGCCGCAGCGTCGCCGTCCCCCTCTCCCCCGGGACCTGGCTGGGGGGTGGTGGTGGTGGTGGTGGAGGGGAGCTGCAGCGTGCTCGGCCGTCTCTGCCGCAAAGCTGGGCCCGTCCTGGTTTGATGAATAAATGCTTGACGCTAACGGCGATAACAGTTACCCGGGGAGGCGGGAGCAGAGCTTTGATGTGCTGGTTTTCGCAGGGGGATAAGCCATTGGGCGAATGACAGACCCATCTGTCTCTGATATTAACACTCGAAATGAAATGGTATTTGGAGGGGGGGGGTAGGGTAGAGAAGGAGGAGACTAATTAACAACACGTTGTCTCTGTCTCTATTGATCGCTGTTGCTCCCCAGCTATAATCATTCTCCATCTTCGAGGCAGGGGCTTCGTAAGTTGTCTTAGGAAGCGTCTGAAAGCCGCTTTCGGCGTTGAATAATAACGAACCGGCGAACCGCGGTATTATTTTTACCTCGGCTGAGCCCAGATGACGCTGCGTCCTCTGCTCCCCCCCGGCTCCCACCCCACCCCAGCAGCGTCCCCCTCCTCGCCTGCCTTTGGTTCGCCGCTTAACGCAGCTCTCCTGATGCGGCCTCACGTGGCCGCATAAAGGCACAATGAGGACTCGACTATCGCAAGCCGGTTGCCGGCGGCTCTCCCTGCTAGCCCGCTGGTGAGCGGGCTGGGATCTCCCAGCCCGGCAGCTTTTTGCTCCCGGTTTCCTCTCGACGGGTTGGGCCGTTGAGGGGAAAGCTCGTGAGGAGGGAGAAGAGCAGGAAAAAGCCTCCGCCTGGGCTCCAGCGCGCAGGCGGTCGGTGGCAGCAGTCAGTCAGACTGCACCATTTTTTTCCCACCCTGCATAAAGGCGATGTGAGAAGCCGAAAGGAGCTGCTCCCTCCCCCAGCTCCGGGGGGGGAGTGATGCTGAGGCGAAGCCTTCCTCCCCGGCAGAAGACGCAGCCTATCTGGAGGAATCCCAAGACACCTTTCCAATTTGGTTGATGTGTGTTTAAAGGCCGATTTTTCTGGGTTTTTTTGGTTTTTTTTGGTTTTTTTTTTTTTTTTCCCCTTACTCCTCAGCTAAGTCTGAAGCTCGTCTTCCCTCGCGGTGGCAGCCAAGCTGAAGCCTTTTCACCCCGTTCCCAGAGACTCGCCAGCCCCTCTCCGGTTGCGTGCCGGCGGCTGCCAGGGCTTCGGCACCTCACGTGTGTGGACGTGGACGTGGCGCTCGTGCTTCTGAGTGATGGGTGCTGCAGAGGCCGGAGCAGAGCTGTGACCTTTCCTTTGGTGGTGGTGGTGGTGGTGGGGAAAAAGCCGGAGGAGGAAGAGGTGGATTACACCGGGAAGTCCTGGCTGGCGGCCAGCGCCCTTGCCGGGGCTGGGGGGGCCGGAAATAAATCACCTGGATATCCACGCGTGGTGGAAACAGTTTCCTTGGAGCTGGTGTTTTCCTCTCCAAAATGGCTCACGCGGCCGCTTCCATTAAAAAAGTTCGAGAGTCTGAACTAGAAGAGAGGGAGAGAAACCTTGAGAAGGAGAGGAAAAGGCAGCGGAAAATCTCTAGGGCGGATCGGAAACGCAAGGTATGAGGGGAAAACCAGCCCCCTTCTCCTTTCCTCACCCCCCCTGTACCCTTCCTCTTTCTGTGCAGCACTTCATGGGTGTTTTCTGCCCTCTGTGATGCTCTCCCCCCTTCCCTTTTCCTAACCTTTCACATAATATTTCCCGTTTGCATCCCTTCCCATCCTCTCCGAGCCCGGCTGCAGTGAGACTAACATGCTCCCAGCCATGGCAGTGCACAGCTACGCAGGGAAGGTGCGAATCAAGCTGGCCGTTGGCCACACCAGTTATTGCCCCTTCTTCCTTTGGTCCCCCCAAGGGCTGGGGACGCGTGTCGCCCCTCGGGAGCCGGGGCTTTCCCTCCTCCGGCTGGTCTGAAGGAAGTTGGCAGGGGAGGGAGGTGGCTGTTGTTGTGGGGCTTTGCGGCCGCAAAGGT
>VZUD01000957.1:557278-570804 GCA_013401065.1 Cepphus grylle
GATGCTTGCTTCTTGTGTATTTAGTGGAGAAAAGCACGCTTGGGTCTAGGGCTTGTAGAGCACACCCACTGCACCCACTGGTACTCGTCCCCTCTGGCTAATCGGCGTGACGGGCACAGGACTGGTCTGAATCCGAGATCCTCTCTCACTCCCTGCTGCTTGTGCAGGGAGGTGTGGGCTGAGCGAGGGAAATCGTGCTAAATTATGACCCTTTCGCAAAGGTTGTAATCGTTTTCCCTGCTGTTACCCCTCACAAGAAGACGGGGCAGGAGGAACACTTGGGTGGGGGACATCTGACGTATTGGGGCCTCCAGAGTTCCTATTTGGTTGGCAGCCTGTGCACCGCTCCTTGCTGGTAGCCGGGGCTACGGTTCTCATCCAGCCACGAGCAGATGGAGCGATACAAATACGTGTATATATCTCTTCGCTTCTTTCTCCCCCGTTCTTTCCCCGGATGAAGATAAACCATTGGGCTCTCGGCTCCATTGTACGCAGGAGGAGGAAAATGTGTTCCGGGCGTGCTTGACCTATGCTTTTGCCTCCTAAAGCTTGCTTGATGCAGTCCAATTTAATCGCATATACACTTTGGATTTTATGGCTGGATTGGCTCGTAATGTGTTGTTTTCCATAAAGTTAAGCAAGTGGCCAAAATGCCGAAGTTTTCATCTCTCGCTCCCATCTATTTTGGTGTAAAGCACTCTTGCTGAACTTTAAAAAGATCAGTGAAGAGAGAGGAGAAATGGCATCACCTGCCTACGGCGACTCCACCTATTCCAGTCTCTACAAATTTGACAAGTGTGGATCCTATTTACCAGGAGCGATGAGCGATTTAAAAAAATGGAGCGAGCATTTACACATAAAAGGGGATTATCCCTGATAAACTTTTATGGCTTTTTGTTTACTTTCTCATAAAACATCTTGTTACGTCCTTTGAATTGGTGAATTATTCTGCACCACTGGAATTATTACGTTATGGTTGGGCGGTTTGGTGTAAAGCAATTAAAAAAAAAATGCGTAAAGGGAAATCTTACAAATGGAGGTCAAGAGCTAAAAAAGTAATGTAGATGTCAAATGTTAAACTGTGCGATGTCAAGTTTTTAGGAATCTGGCTTCCGTAATTTAGTCCCTCAGGCTTCTCCATTGAGCTCCTGGGGAAAGTTTGGCACCTGCAGTAACGGTGGCATATGAGCGCTGAGCGATCAGACTTTAACGGCGAGGTTTGGAGCCGTGCCCTGGTGCGTATATTTGCCAACATATAGCGCATCCAGAGGGCGGAATCGGTGAGTATGGCCGTAAGCAGTCCAGTGGGATTATTGCCATTCAGGTTCTTTCCCTGGCATGGTGCCCTCTCCGGCAAAGACTCCCAGCCCAACTGGAGCACGGTCGGGAGTGCGGGAAGCGTCATGGGCTGCATCTGCCCCATGCTAGAGATTTTTTTGGTTTTTAGCCTTTTGTTCGCAAACACGCACAGTATTGCTTCAGAATTTAAACAGATGTGGGTTTATAAAAACGTATTTCTTGGTCAAGCGTCTATTTGAATTTCTATTAGTCAATGAAGTCAATTAGTCTATTTACTCAATGAAGATGGACAGATGCATTCAACGTAGGCATTTGGGATGCGGTCCGGTATTTCACTCCTGTACCGTGACTTTAAAGCAGTTGAAAAACTACTTTAGTGCTACCGCCTTAGAAGTGAGTTATTGTGTAAACCGGAGGTTGGCAAGGCGACTGGCAACCGTTCCTCCGAGTCCCGGTTATATCCAGGTTAGAAAATACAAATTTAGGAAGTGATCTTCGTTAGTCATACGGTGTCATGCTAAAGGTGTTGTGAGGAACAGGACTAAAAGCGTAGATCTGCTATCAGTAATTAAGGGCTTTGCTGACCAGTGTAAAAGAAAACTTTCTGCTTCAATATTTTTCCGTACTCGTTTCCATTCAAGATATAGAACACGTTCCCAAGTAGAGACCCGAACTCATCTTCGTTGAGAAAAGATGTCGGAGTTAATTGTCAGTTGTAGGTTAACAATATCGGTCCTGTAGCATTTTTCAGGCCCAGTGGAAAACCTTTGTTCCCCGTAGGATCTCCTCTTGTCCTGGCAAAACAGTGTGGAAGTTCCTGAAGCTACTTTTAATTCTTAAGAAATATTTTGCGTTTTCGCAAGCTTGTCATCAACTTTATCTAAACTTAGTATTTTTTTTTCTTCTTCAGCAATTTTAGCCAAATAGTAAAACGGATTTCCGTACTTCGACTTGACTCTCTGCGCTCACAAAATGTCTTTTGCGATACTTGTGGAAGATGTAGGTGTTACTTGAACGTTTTTTACGAAATAATTCCTGTTCTCTACATCGATCCCAAGCAGTTCTTTTTGTGCAGCCGTTTGAGTGTCAGACAAACTTCTCTTCCCCGCCTGGAAGCTGCTTCTTTAGGGGAAAATACGCAGTTTACAAGAACTGCTCTCTTATACTTCATTAACTATGTCTTGATGAACGCTCCTATTAACAACCTGTTCATAATCCCTTGGCCTTAGACAGCTAAAATCGATGTTTTTTTCCCCTCACTGTCTGTGGAGTTGTCCAGGTGTAAGTAAGAGCAGATATTCCACACGGTCACACAATTATATACGGTATTAGAGCATATAATGCCGAAACCTGACAACTGCAATGAGGTGAATTTGGGATGGTTCACAGAGTTGGCACCGGACAAGGTGCCTAACGTGTTGGCGCCGTTCGAGGGTTTTCTTTTGGTAATTATTGCTGTAAGTTGCGTATATGGTGAATGGATTGAGCGTTTTGCTGATGGTTTTTCCGGGTTTGCTTCAAAGCCACGTTAACGCTCATTCCTGTACCTAAGACCTTCCACACGCGGATCAATACAGATGGATTGCTCGCTGCCCTTAAACAGGTGACTGGAAATGAATCTATTTGTTGATGCTAATGAAGCATCTAGCATGTTAACCTCCTCAAAATATACGTGTTTAGGGCTTAGGAAAAGAGTTGGTTTGAGGGGACTTGGGCATAAATAGGTTTCAGAGTCTGCATTTGGGTCAGCTTCTCATCCTCTAGCGGAATTCCCACCGGAGCTGGCAGGGGTTGTGTTGTGGACTCTGTTCCCTTTCTGACGAGGAGAGACTAAGAAAGAACAGAAGGAGAGAAGGGGAAGGGCAGTAACACTAGAATTAAAAAGTGACTCTTGTTTGCGTGTGCGCTGGAAAAGCCCGTTGAGACGAATTGTCTACAGAAGGGATGGTGGGAGCAGGTCATGAAGTACTTGCAGCGTTTCACATGTAGAAGGTATTAATGTGATGCTGTTATCGTACGTGACCTGAGGAAGGGTGTGGATTTCTTTTTCCCCGATAATTGAGGTCCGCCTTCTCTTTTATTCCTGTACGTAAAATAAAGGCCGTGTTGAGAACTTGGCCCTCACCCCCAATGGATGTAGCTCTAATTTCCCCAGGCTGCTAGAAAATGATTTCAACCTATAGAACCATAATTCCAAACCTTTCTAGGCTGTTTTAGGCTTAATAATTTAAGCGTGTTTTTAATTATTCAACTGTTTCAGGCTTGTGTTATGTCAGGATGTCGAACAGGGATGCGTCACCGCTCAAAACCAGCGAAGCAGACAGTGCAACAGGAGACTTGGAACAGATAAGAGCTAGTTAGCGCCTCGCTGCTCAGGTCAGGATTTAGTCGGGAGCGGCTGGACCTCGGCGAATCCTCTTACTCCCCTGCTTCATTTTTATTTTAAAGGCTCCAAAGCAGCAGAGAGGAAAGAAATGGCATTGGCCGCGTCGATAACACCGTCGCAATAAGAGGCAGATTTACCCAGAGGAACCCATCACCTCTCAGAGAGTCGTTATTTTGAGCGAGTATTTTTAATTTTTGCTGGTGAACTGGTGGTACTGGCCATCCGGGCTGCCTGGGGGAAAGGAATCGCTGCTGTCGCCCAAATTTCCAGGCCAGGTAGACTCAATTCCAGTGGGTTAAGTCAGGCAACGGCGTAAGTTATCTCTGGTTTAACCTCCGCGCCAAGGTCTCCACGGATTTAATTGCTCAGTTAGTCGTTAGTTGCTGTTGGAAAGAGGCTATTGAAATAAGAGTATTGATCTGTCTCATTATAAAACTTAGATTCTTCCACCGAATTAAAAAAAAAATAAAAAACCAAACCACCCAAAACTTTATGTAACAGCAAAAGAAAACACCAGTCCTTTTCCAGATGGTGCCTATTTCTTCTTGTGTTGCTCATGGGGAAAAAAAAAAAAAAAGATGTATGGAGAGATACATTTTTGAATATATTTTGGCAGAGTGGCATGACTTTGCAGGAGAAATTTAGTAAAATTTAAAACGCTGATGTCAGCCTTAAATTGACACGCCGAGCTGCTGCGCGCAAAGCCGGCTTGCCTTTGATGATTGTGGAATCATTTTGCAAAAAGGCATTTGCAGGAGAGGAGGGGGAAAAAAAAAGTGAATTAAAAAAGTAGAAATTTTTGACTGGTCAGTGGCAACAGCGACTGATGTACGGCAGCAGAATTTTGCTGCAGGGATGCCTGGACACTCCATGGCAACTAGAGCAAATAACGTGCAATATTCCGAGTGCTGGGGCCGCGGGATTTGTGAAGGAGCCGCCAGCCTTCACCCGCTGACGCCGCGCTGCTCAGCCCAGTGGCGCTCGGCAAATGGCCAGTTCAGCGAATGACCGCTGTCTCGGGGTTTATTTTTAGGACGATTTAAAAAAAAAAAAAAATAAAAATTAATAATAATTCCCTGGGTCATATTTGATTTCCTTTTCTTGATGATCCCAAGGACAGCACAGAGCCTCCGCAGCGTTGTCTGAAAGGTAGATAAGCCACTCAGTCGCTTCTTTGGTAATAATTTATTTACTGACTTCTGTTCCTTCCCTCGCTTGTCTTCTTTAATACGTGCTTTAATAGAGCTGCTTCCCTGAAGAAGTGCGTGGCGTTAGCCTGGTGAAGGAGGAGGCCTTGGAAAAAAAAGGTTTCCCAAACAAGTGAAATGAGAAATAATTAATAACCGTGCCCAGAGCTGGCTGTGTGGCGGAGCTCTGCATTGCAGCACGACTTCTCCCGGGCTTAAAGAAGTACGTGCTTGGCCATCTTCCCCTTATTTCGAAGGAATCCTTGCCCCTTAACCCACGTGGTTTAGTTGTTCGGTCATCCTCCCCGTGCCTGCGGTGCGGCGTTGCCGCTGAAAACGCGGTTGGGGGAGGGAGCGCAGATGGTTTTTTGCCGTGTTGTGGTTTTTTTTGTTTTGGGGTTTTTTTTTCGTATCGTGACATCAATACAGGGCTGTGGCTTCTGCGTAGCTGCGAGTTCCTGGGAGGGGTTTGTCCCCGCAGCGTGCGTTTGTCACCGTTGGTACCGTGCTCTGATGCAAACCTGAGCCCCCGGTGCTTGGGGACTTCATTAAAATGGAGAAACGAAAGGAAATTCTCTACGGGCAGCTTAGGAGGAACCCAAGGTATTGCTTCAGCTTACGAATATGCAGGTGGTAGAAAAGGCTGATTAACATCACTTTTCTGTTTACCTGAGTTTAGCCATTTTGTAAGTCATGGGAGTGGATTTAGCAGTGCGTATTCCTTTATTTCGACCAATAATCAGTTGTTGTTTTTTAGTCTCTACATAGTTGTAATAACAGGCATTGGTCCGGAAGCCTGAAATACAGAAAGGGGGATTTGATCCTTTTTTAACGTAGCTGGTCAAACCAGCTTTAATATGCAAAGTTAATATCGCGAAAACAAAAATGCCTGAGAGGAAGCGGCCTCCTCCTGGAAAAGGCGTTTGAGGTGGAGAGGGGTAATTTAGAGACAGGGAACTGTAATTAAAGGTTATAAAACAACGCTTGGTTTTATAACAGTATAGAGTATAATGATAATGCATCGAAATCCCTGGAAGATTTGCTAATGATTTTAGGAGATTTAGGACTTTTTCCAGGAGATTGCGGACAGGAGATAATTCACCTCATGTTACGTAACCGTCTCAGCGCTTTATGTTTTCGAATGTAATTTGTGAACATTTGCTCAGTTTCTGTAACGTAGCTCTGGGGTGGAGAGAGAGATTATTTCTGGTGGAAAATAACGTTGAGCAAATACACCTGGAGGACCGAAGTGTTCTTTAGAGAAGTTCTGGGACCCGTCCCGTTCTAATCACCATGTGGTTGGCATGAGGGGAGGGCTTTGGTGTTCTGAACTTGTTTATAAACTTAATAGGGTTCTAAAGGCAATAATTAGAGAAGCAGAAAAGAGCTTGAAAACCACAAATGGAATTGGAGAGAAATTTGCAGGGGGGTGAAACGAAGGCGTTTGTTCCCCACACCAGCAACTCGAGATGTCCATGTGCCATCAACGTAATGCCTTTGGAAGAAGGACGGACCTCTAGGTTTGCTTAGATATCTCTATGAAGCAGTTCAGAAAGGGCTATCTGAAATACAGCTTATTATTATTATTAAGCTGTTTTAGCTTATCATCTCCTGTTACTTCATAATATATCCGTGCAATTAAGAGCAACGCAGTCCCTACAATGGCAAGATGCTTGTTCCAGTTGTATGAGAGAGATCAACGTCTTATACATTTTAGTTCATTTGTGTGTGTGCTGAAGTTATTTAGACTCTTTACGGCTTCTTGAATTGGTACGTTGTCTCTTACATCTTTGAATTCCTTGAGATTATTCATACAGAAACTTGCTGGTACTTGAACCCCCTCAGGGTCTTTGTTGGGGTGGGAGACCCTTATTGGGAGTGAGAAATGGGATCAGAGAATCAACAGAAATCTTTGCTTCCTAAATACCGCTTTAGGGCATCGGCGGCTTTGCCGAGGATATTTATGGAAGCGTTAAAAATAGGTGGATCTTCACCGTGCAAAGATAATTAAGCAGGAAGAAGGGTCAAAGGTTTGCGACGTGTAGGTAGTTTGTGTTTGGCACACGTGCGGAGTGTTTCTATAGAAACCATCCTGCAGCGGACACACAGGGAGTTATTCTAATACATATATATATATATATAAAATTTTGTAATTAATTTTTAAACGATACCTTTAGGGTTTTTTTTTTTTAAATTTAGGCGAACATTTTAAAGCAGCCATGGAATTGTTGAAGCGTCCAGCTGAGGAACGTTGGAAAAGCATCTCAATCATTTCAAAAAAAGCAATTAAGAAATCGGTGCGCAAGCTTCCGTACTGTGAGCATAAGGTTAAATACGTACGTCAGGGTGTTGCTCAGCCCTTAATGCGGACGGAATTTTTGCTACATGGAGTGAAAGCTTGACAGAGATTTGGAAAAAGTTGCTTAGCGTTCATCGTTACGAAAGGTGAAACACGTTTCTCGTACACCAAAGCAATTGCGTAGCCCTGCAAAATTGGAGCTGTGGCCTTTTTCTTTTCAGAGTTAGGGAAGAGGGAGTTTTGGTTTGCTATTTGCAACGTTTTCACTCCAAGTCCGAGAAAAACCCACCTCCCAAATACTTAAGAATTGCTTATTCAGTGGCAGGCTGCCGTATTGTCATTTTTTGATTATTTTCACACCTTTGCTTTCTTGCGTTTTCTCCTATTTTTCCACGTAAAATATTCTGCATGAGGAAATGGAAGGTTTTCCTCATACTCTGTTGTTCCTTGTGATGAATATATGACTTCACTTTGTCCTATACAGCTTATGGAGGGAGCTTAAGAAAAGGGGAGAAAATGTCTGGTTTAAAATGCGCTTTTAGAAATAGTAATGTAACGGGAGGAGGGGAAAAAAAGAAAAAAGCCTGCGTTGGAAAGACGCCACATCGACAGAAATGTCGATGGCCTCGCTGCTTCCACAAGGACTGCGGCTGCCTGACGTTGGCCAACGAGGCTGTGGGCTGTAGAGGAGCCGGTGATGGAACTGCCCCACGGGGTTTTCCTTCCTTGATTTTTGTCCTTGACGGTCCTTTAGCACGAGAGGACCCGCCTGGCCCAGGGATAAACCGATCCCATCGCCATCCGAAGGCGAAGTTGGGGTTGGCTTCAGTGGGTGCTGGAACCGGCTGATAGGGAATGGATAAGAATAGCCAAATATTCATTGAATCAGACAGCTGCTTCCCGTGGCTGTGGTGTTGATATCCTCCTATAAATGAGTCATCTTTGCAGTAATAAAAAAAAAAAAAAAGGAATTTCCTTTGTCACTTTGAATGCAGTAGGACTTTTCAGATCTCTCACACAGAAGTCTTTCACTTAATATTCATTTTGCCTGGGAAATGTTAGCCTTTTCAAGGATTTTATTATATGAAACCACTTTGATTTAGAGTCCCGTTGCATAATATATATACTTTTACTTCTCTGGGAGGTTTATTAGCTATTGTTTAGCCTGCCATATAATTATTTTTTTCCCCACCTTTTATTTTTACTCATTCTGAATGTAAAATGCAACTTCAAGTGGGAACCGTAGTCCATGTGACCTCCTCCATGACCTCAGGCCGAGATCAGAACCTGGCTGAAGTCTGCCTTCCGTGCATGTAAAATGGGAACAATTGTGCTTATTCTATTTTGCTATGCAATTAATAACATTAAGGCAACTATTGTGATTATGGTAGAATGTTTATAGGTATTTATTGTTATTAACCTCTACAAGACGTTTTGCTTAGGGAAAATTAGCCGCTTTACCAGAAATCGGGCAAACGGGGACTTGTCAAAATGCGTAGAAATACTCGCATCTACAGTTGCACTTTATCAGCGTTGCCGTGAACTATCCTACTAGCGATTTATAGTCGTTTATGTTTCAAGCGTAGAACATCTTTTGCTTGTGTTCTGAAAGATTATCTGGATTGACTTCCCGAAGGTACAAGTCTCATAGGAAAGAATAAATTTAATGCGGTATTCCACAAAACAGGGAATCGCTTCAAGCGAGATGGGAATCTTGGTTCCTCTATTTATTTATTTATTTAAATTTATTGTCATTTCAGGTAGCAGGGAACATTATAGAATCATAAAATTGTCTAGGTTGGAAGGGACCTTTCAGATCATCGAGTCCAACCATCAGCCCAACACTGACAAAACCCAGCATCATTATAAAGCACGATACCAACTTATTTTTTTTAGCCGAGGCTAAGGAGCAGTTTAGCGATATTGGTTTTGTTGATAAGTTCTTAAATAAAGAATTCCAGAGGACTTCCCTGCTCGGGCTGATGGAACGAAGAAGTGCTGCTCTTGGAGAGGAGGGGTAGCAGGAGTCGGAGCCGGATGGATCGGAATCTATTTCTGACCCTGCCCATTAACAACTGCACTTAGCTAATTGGAAATATACTCATTTTCCATTGTGTATAATTAAAATTTTATGCGTCTCTGTCCCATTTGGTGTTTTGAAGATGCTCTCAGAGAGAAAAGCTGGAAATGCAGCATTGAGAGAAGGTGTTGGAGCAGGGAGTGGTTGCTGGAGGCTTGCGACCTATTTTCCATCTTGTGATTGCCCCTGGGCCAAATTTTGGTGCTGGGCCGCAAAGCCCAAATAAACGAGCCGAAATAGCGACGGATTGGGGCCGGAGAGAATTAATACGGATTGAAAGGACGCTTCAAAATGGCAGAGCGCTGGATGGTAATTTGGGGTTGCTCGAGTCGTGGGGTTTCGTTAGGGTGAGCGGGCAAGTGGTCACTGCGAAGGGTTTCCCCAATTCCTGAAGACGCTGTAGGATAGATGGGATAATCCAGTAACGTAATTGATTTGGTAACGATCAAATATTACAATTATAATGTAACATAGGATTTAAAATGCTACTAGCACTTTCCTTGCCGCAAGAGATTTTAATTTTGAGAGAAAAGCGCGGGCGTTGTGGAAGGTCATTTTGGAAGTTTTCCTGTTTCTTGCTGGCAGTAAATCCCACTGTGGTTTTTTGTGTGTTTGATTTTAATTTTTGGTTAATTTTAATTGATGTTAATAGAGTTTACTAGCATCTAATTTTGGTTCCCTCCTATTTGATGAAACTATACCCCGGCCGTGACCCCTGAAGGACTGCACTGTGAAGGTAGCACAGCTTTTTTTAATATTTATTTTAAGATCTGCAACTTCAGTTTGACCTAAGGTAATGCCAGTACATCCGAAGGACGGAAAGGTTGACTTACAAGGTGAGTTCAGTTTTGAAGGAACCTCACTCGAAGTAATGCGCTTTACGTGAATCCAAGACCAGAACTGGGCTTTGGTTCAGTTACTCCTCTCTCGGACAAATGCTTTAAATCCTAATGTTTACTCTTCTTTAAGGTTGAATCACGCCCAACAAGAATAGCAATCGGCAATTCTCGTGAGGAATGACCAGTGGAAAAACGAATGAAACGAAAAACCTTAAATGTAGGCTGCAAAGCACGTGCTGTTCCAGTTAATTGAGTCTCATTAAGTGCACCTTTGGCAAACGTCGAAAATATGATATTCGGCTATTGTGCATTGGTGTCAACAAAGTGAGCGATTTCCTCTGAATGGGGACAGCGTGGTCCCCGTCAAATCCACGCGAAATGTTTATGTACAGGCTTAAAGCGTTAGCCTTCTGTATAGAAGATGTTTAATAGTTTAGGCCGTGTCTTTTCTACTCCAACAGGACGGGGATTTATTCCTTTATGGTTGGCATAAAGGAATAAATGGTTGCTACTTTGTTATGGCCCTGTTTTTGTATGTACTCTTTCTTTTTCACATCAACATTGCGTTTATCTATGAATGTGTTTATACAGACGACGCGATGATTTTTGCTAGGTAATTGGCTGAATTAAAAAAAAAAACAAACCAAACAACACAATTCAGAGAGTTGAAAAATATATTGTTCTAAAGAAAAAGTCGAAAGCTCCTCATTGAATAAGCATGATGGGGAGGAGGAAGAAACAGGAATACTTCACGCTATTTAATTTCACTTAGGGAAATTGCAGTCCTGCGAGTCCTTGTGTTCTGTACATGCAACCGAAGTCTTCATCTTCCTTCTAAATCCCAAATAATGGAAATAAGGAATCCCAACTGCGGAAAACGCGACTAGACAATGTTGTTTGTACAATGGCCAGTGCATATCAAGGCCTTTCCATTTCTTGGGCCCTTTGGATCTTTGAAGGTGGTTAATTACCTGAAAGGCAAAGACCCTGCCGGTCCAGCTGCTCTGAAACACAGAAATAGTTGGACGCGGAGTGAGAGCGTGCAGGTGGCGTGGGCTTGGGAAAAGGGATGGGATCTCTAGGGATAAGAGACAGTGAAGGGGATAACTCGCGTTTGCAACACGACTTAACAAACCTGTACATCAAAACCTATTACTTGTTGTAGCAAGATGATCCCTAGCAAAGGAGAACTTTGAAAGTATACATTTAGTAGGGCTGCCATAGAATATATCTGTTTTCTAGTGTCCTTCTATAGAGGCTTTAAACCCCTATAGAAGTTAAACAATAGCAATCTCCCTAATGAATCTTCATCGTATTAAATATAGTAATGACGTTTGGGGTTTTGGTGCTCCACGAAGGTGCTTTTTGTGTGAATCCCATCTACTAGGTGCTGCTGCTGAACTGCAGAGTGCCTCTTAAGTTCCTCCTCTTTAGGAGTTCAGAATCTCGTGTTGTGGCAGGGGTTTTGTGGTTTTTTGGTGAAAAGTGTTGTCCTGGATCCATGCTTACCTGAATTTGCGAATGCCTTAACTACAAAAGTAATAGTGATTTGATTGCGTCTTTCTGATGTGTTTATTGCT
This sequence comes from Cepphus grylle, assembly GCA_013401065.1. Lineage (NCBI taxonomy): Eukaryota > Metazoa > Chordata > Aves > Charadriiformes > Alcidae > Cepphus > Cepphus grylle. The sequence continues at coordinate 568,949 of VZUD01000957.1, forward strand.
CATAAGAATGCAAAGTCATTCTTTAAACCTCGGGTATTCTGTCTCATGTTTAAGAGTCACAATATGTGCACCATTGCTGTGCACGTCACAGCATTGTGAATTATGAATGGCAACTAAAGAAAGTTTTATAGCAGCCTTAGAACTTCTCTGGAAACAAAATTCTCAGTTTTGTCATTGTTCTTTCTTTGGCTCTCTTCAATTAGTAGACGCTACTGTTTTTACTAATTCTGAGAGACGACAGTACACAAAGAATTTGCCTTGGTCTTTTTGTCGGTTGTTCACGATCAGTCTCACGCTCACCATTTTTAATTTACACATAATACAGAGCTACCACAGAAATTTCTTTGATGGAGACTTGGTTACAGATCATGGGCTTTTCAGTATGGCCTTTGGTGTTTCTTTTAATTGTATGGAGGTTGTTTGGGTTTTTCCCTGGGTGGCGTGTCCAGCCGATAAATTCTGTGAAGACGTGTTTCCAATCACGAGATCTCAAGATGTTTATTTAGAAGCGTGTGTATGGTTGCAATAATGGCAGTTTATTCAGTTACACGGCACGCTTCTTGGTTTCTCAGGCTATTCTGCCTCTCGTTTGGGTGATTTATGTTACTGTGGGGCGCAAATTGCTGTTTACACAAAATTCTTGATTGTTAAAACACTTCGGATCGTAGAGAATTGCTTTTGGAAGATTGTCACCTTTTATTTATCATCTGTTACAAACTACTTTGGTGTGGGGAGAGAAAAAAAGCGTTAGACGGGAGTGATATAAACCCAAGCCTTCAAATACCGTTTGTTGACGTGCGATGAGCGTAGCTTGTAAATTTTCATTTCGTGACTCGCTCTTTCTTCAAAGGTTGGAAAAATAAGCCCTTTCGAGTTTGCTCCGAAAGGGATGTCCTTTCATCTGCACGGGAGCCTCGTCGACTTATTAAAGTCAGAGACTTGGAGCCAGTAACGCTGGGTTCTGGTTTTATTTCTTCCAGTAGCTCGTGGTGTGCTTGGTTGAAGGCGTGTAGCACAAGCTGTAAGATTCCAGAATAGAAGAATTACACTGGTTTGGAGTTCGTAAGTCCTCTTTTGATGGCCAGGTTGTTTTCAACATCGATACAGATATATTCAGAGTGTGTGTGTACATATATATTTATTTTTATATATATATATATCAAGTCACAGTAGTGTGGGAATGGGGGGGATTAGGTATAGTTTTCTTTCAGTGGCACTAGGTACACTTTTTTGGTTCTTGTTTAACGATAAGGAGCAATTTACTAAAGCAAATAGTTTAATCATCAAGATAAAAGTGTTTCCTTATGCGGATTCATAGGAAGGCTTGTTATACCAGATGGATTTAATGGGCCCTGAGACAACAGGCAGGCACAGGACGCAAAATGAAAAAAAACACGGAATAAATTAACTCCTGGTATATACTTAACCTATGTAATTAACGTACGTCAACAACTGTGAATTATTATGGGAGGGTAAAAGCTAGGAGCAGGGGGTACAGCGCTAACCAAAACTGTATCATTCGTTGAGGATTCCCTAAGGATATGCTTTTTTTTCCTCTTTAATTGACAAATATAGAAATGAAAAAAAAAACATTGCATATACATTACGTCTGATGCTCTTCCTTTTTTATACCGAAGCTGGTAGGTGACGCTAAAACCTATGTTTTCTTTGTTCTGTTTTCAATTTCTTAGAGCATTTCTAAGGTACTGAAAGCCTCAACCTACTTGTTTCTATCACCAGAAGGTGTGCCTAGACAGTAGCTGCCTTTGAGACAAGAGGATTCTTCTCTACCCAGGAATTTCGTGCAATATTTAGAACAGTTTTACCCAGGCACGATTTCAAAATGTCTCTAATAC
>VZUD01000957.1:578364-592226 GCA_013401065.1 Cepphus grylle
AGGCCATTGTATACTGTCCTTACTTAATCTTCAAGGCCTGTTGCGGCCTACACTGCCGTTAACAAATCTTCGGTGCTTGGGGTGTTCACAGGGTGTCCATTCTGTACCAAAAAACCCTCCCACAAGGGAACATCCTTGTTCTCAAGTTTGGTGGGGTTTTTGTTTGTTTGTTTGCTTCGGTGTTTTTTTGGTTTAATAATTGTAGCTAAAAAACCCCAACAACCTAACCCAAACCAACAGTAAAAAACCCAAACCAAAATCAGACAGGACATAGACGAGCTCTGAAGTGATCTAGCATCAGAGATTGTCCTTTTTGGATACATTTGAGCTCCTGTGAAATCAAACCCCCGGGATCTATCAACTCAAAGCAAGCTCATCACCGTTATTATCTACAGGAGCACAAAACACCATGTGAATCACAGAATGGGTAGAGTTGGAAGGGACCTTAAAGATCATCTAGATCCAACCTTCCCGGACGAATGACAGGAAGGAAATGGTGATGAAATCCGTATTCATACATTTTGTCGCGTTTTGGTAAATATCGAATAGGTGCAACTTGAATTAATCATCTGGTTTTTGAGGTAGAAACTCAGAAGGCATCAGCAATGCTCTGAAATGTAGTGCTGTATTCCAACGCAGCCGAGACGGAGCCGCGGTAGCAACGGGGGGGGGGCGGGGGGAAAGAAAAAAAATGCAAATATTCCAAAGGCATGCGACTGGGTAATTCAATAACCCTCGCGTGGAGAGGCATTTTGCTCGGTGGGACTTGAACTTTGCGCGCTCGGCAGGCTGGCTGCGTGCTGGAAAGCCGTTCCCCCACCCCGCTGCCATTTACATGCATAGCTGGCCTGGTAGGTGTAAAAATAGCCGGCCCAGCGCCTGAATTGGAAATGGGCACCGACTTCTGCCCGCAGTTGCTGGGGTTTCGGGTTCTCCGGGACGCAGGACGGCTCGGGGAAGGGAGTCTGGGACGAGCGGCCGGGATCCTCCCCCTGGATCATCGGCTGGCCGTGGGGAGGAACGCCGGGCACCCTCGGCGGCACAAGGGCGATCCCCTTTGGAGGAGTCGGCAGAAGAGGTGATATGGGGAATGCACCCATTTGCCAGGCGTGTCACTCCGACAAGGGCTTGGGGGCGCAAGGCAACATACAGGATTTGGATAAAACCCCGGACTATTATGGATACAAGAGTGAAGAATGTAAAGACCCGGATGCCCTGGTAAGTCTTGGCTGAAGAAGACAAAGGGAAAACCGAAGATCAGGGTTGTGCATGTTCGGTTTGAAAAGGGTCTCTTTGCTCAGCCTGAATCTTACTCGGTAGCCTGCAATGTGAAGAGATCTGCTAAATGTGCCCGTGGTCGAGCTTTGCTTTGGCTTTTAAAACTTGCAATTAAAACTCGGCTGTCGCTAAGCTGTGCAGTCACCCCAGAGCCGTTGTCAGCCCCCAAAAGGTTTAGGAGAGAGGACGCCATGAGCAAACCAAGTCCTTCAAATGAATGGATGGAATCGGTTATCCTCATTTACCCGACTGCATCCATCGTTCTCAAAACTTGAACTCGGGAGCTTTTTAAGCTGCTGTCTGTCGAGCCCATGATATAATTTTCTGGTTTTGCAGTAGAGCCAGAGCCCCCAGAGCTTTACGTGGGTGAGGGTGACAGCGAGTGGGACCAAGCGCATGCGAGGGGTCGCACCGGTGACGGTGGGGCCGGAGAGTCAGGCACGCAGTCAGTAATTATAACAGCGATGTCAGCATTTTCCCTAAACACCTGAGGAAAAATCATTGAGATACGAATACCTGTATAATGTCTATGGCAAATGAAGGGACTCTTTTTTTTTTTTTTTTTTAGTTCTTTTTATTTTTGTTCCTTGGCTTGGAAAATTCGTTATTAAATAGTTTTAGTTCGTTCCAAGTTGGCAATGAAAGGAAGGTAGCGTTAAAAGTTCTGGCTGAGCAGGAGGATCAGAAAGCCTTTAATGTCAATATACCCAAAAGTGATGTTCTCTCATATCTAAATAATCTAAATCTAATATCTAAAATAGAATTGTTCTCAGGGCCGTATTGTGCTTTGCACTCGCATGAATTCCAGCAGCGCGTTGTAGGAAGGGTAGTTGAGCTGAGTTACAGCCCTTCCTAAGGGAAGAGACGGGATTCTCTCCCAGCAGCAGCTCCCAAGAAGTTCTGCTTCATCCTAGAAAACAATTTCGCTTTCCTGGGAGGAGGATTTTGAGGCTGAAATTTCCTGAGCAGTTCTACTGCTTATTTCCCTGACAACGCGGCTGGACCAGTTCTTCACAAATAAAACTTTCTTTGAGCTGAAACATGAAAATAAATTATTTCTTTTTATTCCCACCCCCCCCACCAAGTTGTGGGTTGGACGAACAGATCAGCTCCAGCATTTCTGAGGGGAAACGGGAAGTCGGGGGAGGGACAGGCTGCTTCCATTGGGGAATAGGTGGATTTCTACAGGCGTTACTGTATTGTCTTTAGGACGGGTGGCCCGAAGCTGTTGGCCAATGCATGGAAGTTCCCTGGGACGTAAATAAGGAAACTCTGAATCAGTTCTTCCCTCTGAATGCCTCGTCTCCCAGCCGTCCTTCTCCGTCAGGTCAGGTCTCGGAGCGGGCAGGAGCGAGCCAAAGCCAGCAGCGGCGTGTGATCTTTGGGGGTTTTTTAATTTTATTTTCCTCCCCCCCCCGCCCCCTCAGAGCTTTTCATAGCAGGCAGAGATCAGGCACTTTGATAAGGTCTTTGATACGCTCAGTCACAAGATCTTGGCTTTTCGCGGCTCTGGGTGGGGACTGACAGAGTCGCTTTAGAATAATATCTGCCTTGATTCAGACGTTACGGCGCTTGGAGGATTCCAAAGGAAAACTAATGTATTTCCCTAAGAAGGTCTGCAGTCTGTCATTTCATTTATTATCACGATTCCTTACAAAGAGGTTAAAAAAAAATTAAAAAAATTTAAAAAAAGGTGTCTGTAAACTAGAAATGTTTTGTCCTGAAGGGAGAAATCGTATATTTTTGGGGTTTTTTTTTTTCCCCAAACAGGAATATAGCAATATATATAGGAATACATACCCAGCACAGTGCTTTGTTAGCTATACGTTTCCGATGCTTTTTTATACAGCTGTAGCCACGCTCGCTGTCTTGGATTCCAAAAGAGGGTGCCACATCAAGCTGAGTCTGACGGCTCCATGAATCTTCCGCCAGAGAAATGGTTCAGAATAATTGGGTTGGTATTCGGCCAGCTCGGAGGGCAAAATTGACTTGCGTAATCTAATCTTTTCTAATCCAACCGAAAACCAAACGCGGCCTGCTGCTTCGGGCCTGCCTTCCTGAAGAAATCAGGGCTCTCCTGGATTTGCCTATATGATGCCAAAAAACTTTGTCAAACGGGGAGTCAGACTTCGATGCCGTGTTCATATTTGAAATAACAGCAATAAACAACCCACAACCGAACTATTTCTTAATCATATATTATAGATTTAATTATTTTTTTCTTTAACGTGTTGGAAGGAAGCCGTCTCAGATGACAAAGGTCTGGGGTTTGTCGTGTTGGCTCTACGTTAGCCTCCCTCTTTGCTTGGATATTTAATTACCTTCGTAATTGCTCCTGTGAAAGCGTAGGATCCATTTTCGCTTTGCGGCGCTGGAGATGCGGCTGGATCATGTTGTGTTTCAGACTACCCGGGACAGACTGCTCATTCTGCCTATTTTAGGCACTTAAATTGGGACAAAGTGCTTTTAGGAAGTATCCCTTTTCCTCATTGTTATTACTTGGTGCCACAGGGAGCCTGTGTGACCTGCTGGAATTAGAGGAGAAGCTTTTATACGGGTGGAATGAGATGAAACGGGTTCTTCTCTGCTGCCCGGAGCTGAATTGTTGGAAATTTAGGCCCAGGATTACAGGAGTTTTGGCTTATAGGTTGTGTTCAGCTGGGAATTAGGGGAAAAGTGTTTAATATGGTGACCAATATGCAAACAACAAACGTCAGGGTTGATGAAGGAGAAGGGTTTTGCGTGGTTTAGGTGTGCTTCAAGTGTAACTCCCCGGCTGACTGGGGATAAATTAGTGGGACGAGAGAAATTATCCGTGCTGGGTATGATGCTATTTGCCTGAATCCTAAAAAAAACAAAAAACAAACCACCAAACCACCCCAAACTCCGAAATGAAGCCCGGTTTCATTCCACAATGACCAAAATGAAAAGTCTTCGTTTACTACTTGCGTATCTGTTTTACCTTTCTGTACGAGTACGGTCTTTCCCATGAGTCTGTTTGGCAAAACCGGCACTGAATTTGGAACCGCCGCGTTTCACTAACACTCATTTTGGTTGCATCTATTTTTAGTCCATCTCAGAGGAACACCAAATCCATTTTTGTTTTTTTCCCCTGTTTATGGTACCAGTAAGTTTGAGTCGATGGGCAATCGGTTCATGGTGTTTAGGTGAGTAGAGCTGTTTGCTTCTTTAGCACTGATGGTGTTTAGGGCCTTTCTTTTATTAGAAAAAGTCCCTTTGACAATAAGACAAGGGGTAGAAGGGGGTGAAAAATTAACGAGCGGTAGAATTATCTGTCAACGGTCTGTCGTAAGCTTCACTTACAGGCCAGATTTTTGTTGGGGCTGGTTGTTACTCGGCTAGATATGCTTGGAATGGCATCCTCATTTCTTCTAGAGGTGCTCCAGCATTATTACCCTCTCCATTTAGGAACATCATTAGTCATGGAAACCTGCCATGGAAACCATTTCAATGCCTGCCAGGTTCTAAAGCTGTTACTAACACCTCATAATCTCAACGTATGCTGTCCGGCGGATCCAGAAATACTTTTCCTTCCTTTAATATTATTTAATTCCTCCGCCAAAAATCGAGGTTCCATCTCAGTATTTAAGAGGCTTCGGTAGATGTGTGTCATGCAGGAGAGCTAAGCGTGATCCTGTGGTTCATTTGAACGTATCCTGAATCCTTGTTTTTTCAGGAAATTAATAAATGAGATTTCCACTCAAATTCCAGCACGGGAAGCTTTCCCGTTAAACAATAGGCTTATCCATTTCTATTTTTAGAGTAGTCAGTCTTAGTAAAGTAGGAAAGACTATTAATAAAGTCTTAATAAAAGGCATGACAAATTTTCTAGTTTTTAGGATTACCTAGACTGTGGGAAAAGCTTTAATTCTTTAAACCCAAATCCTTTGGGTTTTGGTTTGGGGTTTTTTTGTTGGTTTTTGTGTGTGTGCTTGTGTTTCTTTGGTTTTGTTTTGGTTCGTTCGTTCTTCTTTCTAAAAAAAAATATCCAGGCTATGTTTTGCAGGCGCTTTTGAGATTCTGTTTTTCTGGATTCACGCTGATGAGCATAAATCTGACTTGCACGCGTTTTTTCCAAGCTGCGATGTGTACCAAAATGTTCAGTACGGGAATAGCCCAGTGGGACATCAGGGATTACACACGCCTGAAGTTCGGCCGGTACTCAAGTGCTCTTCTGGATTAGAACCCTCTCACTGCCGTTACTTTATATTTTAAAACCACGATGGATGAAAAGAACTTTGATCGTTTCGAGTGCTCTATTTGCAAGGAACACGCAGCTGGGCGAAAGACTTTTATTCTCTCCTTTTTGATGGAAAACTATGCAGTTTTGCCTCCGTTCTCACAAATCCTTCATTGACACAGGAGAAAGTCAGCTGGCAGCCAGTCCAGTATGTCAAATTAATGAACGGAGTGGGAGGACTCCCACGGCCGTCTGCGGCCCCTAAGGATCAGAAAGGGTTTATAGAAGACATTTGCTTTTTGGCTTAAGTGAGGGTTGATTTTTACAGTAATTTTCTCTTCTTTTGCTGCTGTATTGGCTAATATTGGCCCGAACCCAGCAACACGGTTAGGCGTGGATTTAAATCCATCCTTTAGCAAATAACTTGAACATGTTTAATTTGAGATCTATTGCACCTAACGATGTGGTAAAACTTAAGCATATACTGAAGCGTTTGGCCAAACGTAGCCCTTTGTCTTCTTTATTCTTCCCCTGGTTAAAAACAGAGCAAAACTGATGAAACTTTTGTACATTCCAGTGGAAAGAAGAGAGTGGCCGGTGTCCCGCGAGCTCTGGAATTCCAAGGAGGAGTTTGCAAAAGGTGTCAAAATATAAGAAGCGGCATAAAATGAAAGTCATCCCTTAGAAATAATTGGGGAATTTTCTCATCAATATCGAAAGGTAGACTAGTTAAAGCCTGGCTTTTCCATTACTGAAAATTAGAAGGGTCCTTAAGGATGTAAATAGTTTTCAGTTGTGTCTGTCTGGAGCGATCTTGCAGCCGGATCTGGTGTTCCCGATAAAGCTGTTAGCCATAGTCTTCTCTCCTTACGTTACTCAGAAATATATGTTTGTTGGGGCAGTGTAAGTAACAGGAAAAAGAAACTTTCTAAATATGAAATGCAGCTTTCTGAGAACAGTCTTCGATATGAAACCACTACAAAACTGTCGTATGCAAGTATTAAAATGACCGGAAGAAGTCTTTCCATTCAACAGTTATTAAAAATAGGTTGGAATTATAACACATTTGTTATTTTATAATATGCACAAATCATAATGCATTGCTCAACCTAGTTTTATTTCCTTTTTTCTCTTTTTTTGGCTTCTTTTTTTGCAACGGGCTCTTTCCATCTCCAGTCATACTGATGGAATTCTTTTCTCAAGGGCGCTCCACGTCAGGAATGTTGTTACAAACTCTGTCTCCTTTGGGTTGCAGCCTCTTGGTCCAACCTAAGACAGCTTTTACCGCTATGTATCATAAACGCAAACTACATCAGCCTTCCCACCTGCTCTGGCGCCGGATAATTTTGGCTCCTACACATCCCTTAGGAGATCTAAGGAGAGAATATTCATTCTGAGGAAAATGGGACACGGTGAAGGGGTCACTTATGAATCCAGTCAGCTCTATCACAGGTTTCTCTGTCAGGCCGTCATTTTCTGGGTTTAAATACGTGCAGACTAGTTCGGATTGGAAATCACTGAATGTTTTACGCCTGGGTCATAAGCTTTCGTAGCACAGAAGCTTTTTCTTATCTTGTAGCTATTTCAGCATCTTGATATTACACGGTACTTGTCACGACGTGATGGTGGGGGCATCTCCAGCCCCAGTTCCAGCTCGATGCCGGTAAAAGCGACGCCAGCCTCCCCGTCTCCTTCATGACGTTCTGTGATTAGTTGGCCTAAATGCTCAAAAGCGCCTTAAATTATTCAAGTGCATAATACGTACTTAAAAGAATATTTTTATTTTTCCGATTTATAACCATCACCATCCACGTAGAGAGATGGACCCCTGAGATAATTAATCACTAGATGCTATTAGCTACGTCTCGGTAGAGAATATTTAACTTGCTGGGGATCTCTTGTCTCTGAAAGCTTGTCTTCCTCCTCACACTTCACCGTTCCTATGATTCAGCTTCACATTTCTTAAAAAAAAAAAAAAAAAATTAGTTTATTGTAAAGTCAGTTGTGTCTTTTTCCTGGAGAAGAAGATGCGTTAGGTTATGTGAAAGGGATGTTGGTTTAGTTAAGATGGCTTTTTTCCGACTTGCCGGCTTTTCGGTTCAACTCTTTATTAACAAATTCCAGCCAGCCAAAGGTACGTAGCGGGATGGATTAGATCCGAAATGTCTGTACGTGTTTGAATGGGAAAAGCTGCGTGATAAAAATAACTTTCTGGAAATTGAAATAAGAAAAGTGGGAACGTTGTTCATCCAGGAATTTAGATACCGAAATTTCTTTAAGATCTGCGTTTTTATCTTCCTTCCTGTCTTCCAGTAAACCAATGGGAGGAAAACTTAACATTTTTATAAGCCGAGGAAGTGACTTTGAAAGTAAAGCACTGTTGCATTTCTTTTCTTTCAGAAGATGAACGTTATTTCGCTAAAGGCTGGGAAAATATGTTTCAATTACAGCTGGTGTTATCTCCTTTTACTCATTTGCCAGTATTAGATTACGGAGCCTGTGCCATTGCAAGGGAAGGATTTAGCCGACGTTCTGGCACGCGTATCAGAGCTGCAGGCTGAGACTCTGCTGTGGTAGTTTAACTAAAAAAACCAAAGATCTAAAAATCCTTTGCCTTCTTGCAGACATCGCTGCGTCTTAGGCTTGGGGTTGACAATATCGCCGTGGTTGTGTGGTGATGCCCTTGGGAGATCGGCGGCACTTTCAGCTCACTAAAAACAATAATTCAGGGTACAAAACCACTTGAGACGCTGAAAAATTAGCTGGCGAGGCTTACAGAAACTCTTCCGCCGGGAAGAAGCGTTCCTTTCGAAGTCCCGTCTTACACATTCAAATGGTGGGATGGAAAAAGCTCCAATACGTACGTGAGAAAGGAGTTGGGGAAGGGTAACACCTCGTCTGTCCCGCTTTTAGACTTGCACCCAATTGAACTGGTTCGAACAGGTGGTTTCTGAAATGAGAGCGCAACCAAGCCAATTGGGACAAAATGTAGTGGTTATCTCAAGGGTAGGAGCAGAAATCGACGCTCAAGAAGGTATGGCTTAATAAAAATGTAATAAAAATCTGTCATTTTTCCCCCTGTGTCTTTTAAGTACTGAAAAACATCAAGAAGCCACGAAAACCTGAGTTTGGATTATGCGGCTTTCCTTCTGCAGTGAGCTGAATTTTCAACGCCAGGTATCACGATGAGCCACCAGTCAACTAAGAGCTTTTTAACGAAGAAGAGTGAACAAGCCATCGGCGTTTTACTAATTATGGAAACAGCTGTTGGGCGAACTCTGCCTCGCAGCTCTGGAGTTTGTAAAGGGCATTAACGCTGTCGGATAACCCGGAGAACCCTGACAAATTCCGTGTTAACGCTGATTTTAGACGCAATAATAATTCAATTTAACGCGGAAGTTTTAATAACTGCTAATGCTTTGGGATTCTTGATTTGTATAAAACATACAAGTTAACAGCAGGTTTCGCTCACCCTCCTGATCCGGGCCAGCCTCTTCCAAACTGATACCCGCATACATTTTCTCCATCAAATCAGAGCAGTAAGACCCAGAGTCGGCGCTTGAAATAGAAGTTTTACAGGGTTATTAGTATTCAGATACACGCTTTAATACACATATAAACCAGAAACGTTAAATTAAGGTGCAGAACCACTCTTTGGTTACTGTGCCAAGGCCAGCCTGCAGGAATAATTTTACTGTAGATGTGATTTCAAACAAGTATTTGGATGCTTTGGGTAATGTTATTGTGAAAGCCGTCTCTTGAAAACTGAAACCTCCTACTCTCCCGGTCTTTCCTTCTTAAGCGTGAAGCTGGTTTTCAGCAGGAAATTAGAATACCTGGAGAAATTCCTATGGGTTTGGTACAGCGTTGGATTTCACCGCTACGCGTTTCGATTTATTTTTGCGCATCTCTCGAAAAATCCCTGTAAGCAACAGGCGTGTGCTCTGTGCCCGAAGTGATGTGGGACGCTCGGAGCCAGGGAAGGCAACCAGAGGGAGGACAGAGGAACCAGAAGGGAAGGTTTCCAACTGTTTGAATAAAATATTAATTTCCCTGTGTGATTTAATTACTGAAATTTCCCTGAGCTATATGTTTCGAATTCAGGCAAAATTCTGGCGTTGCAAATTAGCAGGAAAGAAGTTGAATCCACAGTCTCTCCGTCTTTTTTTTTTTTTAAATCATATATTCACTCGATCGGTTCTTATGTTTTCTTCCCCAATTTCTGAAGACGAGATACTTACAAAAAACACGTTTGCATTCTGCTGTGAGTCTACTTAAGGTTATAGGGATTTTTTTCGCATTGTAGTTTATTTGTTCGTAGCGCTCTGAAAATGCGCGTTTCTGGCTGAAATTATTTATCCTCAGTCAAAAGCTAAAGAAGAAAAGTTAAGCTAAGAGATAGGAGCTTTTAATAAGCTTAAATAACACCACGTGGTTTTACACATGATCTGCATGTATGTGCAAAACTCTAAAAAAAAAAAAATCTCAGGGATGTGTGCATAGGAAGAGATGACGTGGTACATATCGTATGGTGCAAAGGATTCTGGCTCCGTATTTTTATCTGCTTTCTCGTAAAGAAAGTTTCTTCAAATGACGGTTTCTTGGCAGTTTGTCTTCACCCGTCGACCAACTAGTGAAGACCAACATGCCAGCTTCTGTGCCACTGCAACGCGTCAGGAATTCAACTAAAAAACCTACCTGTATGGAAATGAAATATTTCAGGAGATGACTGAATCAATCGGAAAAGCCCACAGATGAAAAGGCGGCGTTTCCTAGCATGGTAAGGCTACGGAAGACTGCTGCTGTTGACCACTGGGACAGCTTTGTCAAAATGGATTTGAAATTGGAATGTGCTAAAGTGAGTAAATTGTTGAGGCAGTAGAACTGACAAAAATGCTTTATAAAGACCTTGAAAGAATGGGGAAAAGGAGAATCTACTGATGACCTACTGAAAAATGAGAGTTGCCGGACAAAGCTAGGAAATAAAATACAGCTATGAGTACTCCTGATGCCTAAAACATCTTTTGGCGTTGTTTGATGTTGTTGACATTCTTTGACTCAAATCTTTTGAGTATTTCGAGGGAGCGCTCGCTGCTGTTTGTACGTGAATTTTTGTACGAAGCAGCTCAATTGCTGCTTCGTGTCTTTTATTTGCGTGTTCAAGTTGGATTGAAATGAGAACATCGTGCAAGTCTGTGAGAAGCTGTTTTGGAAAAGGAGAGGCCAGGGTACGAAGAGGTGGGTACAATTACATTAATCTAATATGAGATGATTATACAGTGTCTAATATGTCTCTAATATGAGATTAGTACACGTTACAGTGAGAAAATTCATAAAAACACGAAGATCCCGTAGGCTGGGATTTACAACGGCACCTAAATAAAGCATCAAGATCTCCTCGCGTTTCACTGGGATTTTGGCCGTTTTGTTCCTCTTCTAGTCACGATCAAGCCCTGTTCTTTCAGAGTGAGACCATCCACAGCGAGAGACGCCTCTGGAATAAAAGTGCCTGCAGAGGGAGTTAATATTGAGGAATTAACTCATAATAACTCTTCACGTAGACAAGAAGTTCATATTCCTCACTCTGATCGATATTCAGCTGTACGGGATGTGTCTTGGGGTGATGTGCATTGCAGTGATTTAATTTTGGGATAACAGAAGTATGAATCGGGGAAATGAGAATGCATTTTGGAAGCCCTGCTTTTGCATCTTTTAAGCCAGAAATTAATGGGATACAGTCGGATGGTCTTAGCTACGGTCGGAGCTTCCAGCAGTAATTGAGACTTCTAACATTTTTAGCCTTTCGCATTGCTCTGCGGGAAAGAAAAATACGGGATGATTGATTCATCCCTAATAAAACAGGAGTTGTGGATGTTCATCTGTTGCGTCGTTCTCGCTTAACCGTTTAAAAGTATAAAAACAGATGACTGCGGTTTTGGTGTGGTAAATTATTGCAGAATAACGGGAGAAACGGGGAAAAAGAAAGTAAAACGTGTGCCCTATCGAGGCCAAAGATACTTTTCCCGTTAATTTCAATAGTGTCTTGTTCTTGGTTGATGTTCTTACCCAGACAGTTAATTTTTCAAGGACATTCAAACATAAAATATAATTTCCTGTCTTTATGCGCGCATACGCGTCACGGGAGAGATGGGGCAGCGCTGATAGCTCTCCTTCAAAGGAAAAAAGGCATCTTTTTCAAGTCACCATCAGAATTCGCTCCTGTCTAAAGGCTCATCCAAATGCTCGCCTGGCCAAAGCCTTGGAGCTCCACAAGTGTTCTGTCAACGGCAATTCCTGCGCTACCTTCCCCGTCTCCCCGCGGCCTCTTTAGAAAGCTGCTCTGTTTTCTTAACAGTAAAAGATGTGGAAAATGTGCTTGCAGTTTGCCGAAAGGAATTTGAAAGGCAATATTTCTGTCTTGGCATGGAAGCGCGGTCGTAAGAAGAATCGTTTTGATGACATCCATCTGTTGCGGATTAAAATAGGTTGGAATCGGGGATTGTGAAGGGAGTTAGCCCAGCGTGATAAGTAGGGTGACCGAAGTAAACGCGTCGCGATGGATTGGGTGACTGAAATAAATTGCTTTGTCCATCAGGATTAATAAACTGAAAGTGGGAAGCTTTTTAGGATATTCTCACAATGGGGAAGAAGGGTTTTTAACCCGGTATTTTGGTCAGGGAGGTGAAATTAGATGAGAAACACGCTCAATCGGCGGTGTTCCAGTGGAAGGCCAAGCGCTTGTCCGACAGCGTGCACGTCCTCCTGCGCCTCTCCAATCATATCCCCCCCCCAAAAAAAGGTTTTAGAGTTACTTATCTGCTTTTCTGAAGTTCACTCCTACTCTCTTTATTTATTTTAAGTGTGAAAATTGTTAGTGTGTCTCTGTGCGTCCCCAACTGCTTGTTCTGTTTAATCATTAAATCTGTCGCACGCCTTCGGTTTTTCCTCCTGCGGTTGCGTTAGCCGCCGATTTACCTGCGTGTAGGTTCGCATCAAACAGCCGGTGTGATTTCACGTCGTATTTGTAGGTAAAGGCAAGAGGGCCGACACGTTTCACGCTGCCTTGCTTAGCGGTCCATCCCACAACCTAGCTGAAAAATGAAAACGTGATTTGGTTTTATTTTTTAACCTATAAATGCTGACGGGGCTTTAAATGGGAAGGTGGTTGGGGAGTGAGCGGGTTTATAACCTTATCCTGGATTTGGATGTTTGGGTTTGAGTACTTCATCTGCTTTGTTCTATGGTTAGCTACGCTTCGGGGCTGCCTGGTTTGGGGGGAATTAGTGTTTTTTCTCCGGCGTGTGGGCACAAACGTGCACTGTAGTCACGTAACTCTTCATGCCAAATGCAAATCCAAAGCCGACGTATGTTTTCTTAAGTAGCGTAGCCGAAAACAGGATTGGTCAATGAGTTTCCAGAGTTTGAGTGTGTGTGTATATATACATGTATATATATATGCATATATACACGTACATATATATAAAAACCCCAGAAAGCTATAGCTAGAAAGTTGATGCCTATTTTTTCCCTCGTTGCTAATATCAGTTACTGTCATTTCTGAGGGTTTTTTTCTTTTTTTAATTTGGTTCGTGCTAAATTTTGAACTTAAGCAACTATTTCGCTCAGGCCGACAGGCCTGCGGTTCTTCTGTGCCTTAAGTATGCGTATGCTAATTAATGCAGATGTAACGCAAAGTCAGTTTTCTTTGCAGTTTTATTCTCTTGCAGTGTGAAACGTGGAAACCTTTGCCTGCCGATGGAAGTTGTGCTCTCTTCTAAGCAGGAGCTAACGAGAGTTTTTTTGTTTTTCTCATCTTTTCACAGTCTGACAGCAATGCAAGCTTTCTCCGAGCTGCCCGAGCTGGCAATCTGGACAAAGTAGTGGAATACCTGAAAAGTGGAATCGACATTAACACATGTAATCAGGTAAGATGTTTGAAAGGCAGAAGTTTGCTAGAGCGAGTTGCAAGAAACCTCCCTTAAAACCTAGGGTTTTTTTAGGCTAGATTACTTCATGCAGATGTTTTGATTCACCTCAAACCATCGCTACGTTTTCAGTCTTGTTCTTCAGTGGTGTCTTTCTATAGGAAGCTGATAACGTCTATGAAATTGTGCTGCTTTCAGTGAAGCTTTGTGTAAGCCTTTTTGGGCTCCTCTTTCTTCCCACTGTCCCGCAGGTAGGGATATATGGTAGCGAAGCATCTATAATAGGAGATGAAGGTCTGTTTTGGTAGTCTAACACTAGTGGTCCTGCTGTGGAAATTCCAGGTCTGGTGGAAACAGTGAATACATACTATAGTTGTAGTCTTTGAAATATTACAGTTATGTGAAATCATAGAACCATAGGGTTGGAAGGGACCTCTGGAGATCTTCTAGCCCAACCC
>VZUD01000957.1:604701-627556 GCA_013401065.1 Cepphus grylle
GGGTTGATGGTTGGACTCGATGATCCCAAGGGTCTCTTCCAACCTAAGTGATTCTATGATTCTTCTTTTGGCAGCTTGTGAATGTGGCCTTCCTTCAGTTCCTTTGCTTTTCTCATACCCGCACTTCTGAATTTGCCCCCCCAAAAAACCTGCCTGTGCTGCTTAGGTGAAGGTAGAATTAAACGGAGTTACTTCAGAAACGCGTTTGGATTGCTGTGTCTGCAGCCGTTGGACCCGCTCCCGTTAAATGCCTCCTGTGAAGCGCTAAGCGCTTTGAAATCCTACTGGGAATTACGGGCTCGAACTGCCTGTGTGGATGGACAAACAGAAGGCCAGAAAGCTGCTGGTTGATTTCGCCATTTAAATGACTCCGAACTGCTCAGGGACGAGTAAAGCGCTAAAACTTACACAGCGCTCAACTCGCTGCGAGTTGCTCGAATGCCGGAGCATGGCTTGTGATGCTCGCAATATGCAAACGGGAGAATGCTGGAGGGCAATGGCAGTGTCTGTTCCTGTCACCTGCCTGATATACTGTGAAAAATACTGTAGGATTGTGAAAATTAGGCTGACGGTTCAGTTACAATAGGCTGTCATTTTCTATTTTTCCGTCGGGTGGAACAGGGTTGCTAGGAAGAGGAAGATACGGTTTCCACGGCTGAAATTTATACAAGATAAAGTATCTTCCTCCTATTCAATGTGAAAAGGATTTAGACACTTTATTACATTGCTGCTTTTTTTTTTTTTAAAATCCTAGCTCTTATTTTGTTGATTCTCTTTTCCTTATTGAATGAGGTTACAAAACCTCCAAGTTGAGTGAAGACTCGCTCATCAGAAACCAGCGGAGCCAAGGGTCGATACAATTTACGAGCCACGTGCGATCAACAACCATTTTGGTGTACTTGTGCTTTTGCTTTTCTGTTTGATACCAGTTATCCCGGAGGAGAGTTCCAGGGTTCAGGACAGCTACATCACCCCAGAATAATCCTGATTGAATAGACACATCCTGTGTAAATTTGTCTAATTCCTGTGATTTCTCTGTGTTGATAATACCTCAGTGGGGCTAGATAAAGTTACAGTAAAGAGAAGGCAGGTACGCACTCAAAATTTGAAATAACGGGCTCTGTGGAGGTGCCCAGCGTTAGTAGTCTGGGAAAACGTGAAACTATCGGAAAGGAAGGAATCTCTTATGAATACTTGCAAAATACGGTTTGTTTTGGTGTCTTTGTTGCTATGAGAAAAATGTTATTGGAGAAGTTTGTCACGCAGCCCCTTGGCTTAAATAGCCAAGTCCGAAATATCTGACTTACGTAGACAGTCAGCTAAGAGATGTAACGGGATTCCGGCTACTAATCTCCTTCTTACACCAGGGTAAGGTAGGAATGTGTGTCTTCGGAACTGATATTTGTAATTGATATGGCCCTTGTGCTTGCAGAATGGACTCAACGCTCTGCACCTGGCGGCTAAAGAAGGCCACGTGGGACTGGTACAAGAACTGTTGGAAAGAGGGTCGGCTGTGGATTCTGCCACTAAGGTAATTCATGCATGTCCGTTAAGTTTATTCACGAAAAGACGCAAGTCAAATACGCGGGAGAAATTTAGAGAAAAAAAAAATCAAAGTACAAAAATCGGATAATAATATAAATCCCTCACTGATGTTTTAAACGTTATTTCTGCTATGGCCAGCGAGTCTGTGTTCTTTGCTGAAGCTCATCAGCGGTAAATGAAGAGGGAAAGATTATTATTTGTTTACAGGGGAAGCATTAAAAGGTTTTAGCAGTGCCAGATTTTTTATTATTTCCAACGCCAGCTCCCCATTGGAGAGTGAATATAGCTCAAACTAGTAGATTTTTTCCAAATCTGTGAAAATTGGTAATTGACTGTATGGTAGCCAGAGCCTTTTGGCTCAAGGGCACAATGGAGGAAACACCCGTGTGATAAGTTGTTTTGCCTTCAGCCTTTCCACCATCAGGCATGTGCATACGTCCAAAACGTTCGATCAGCGTGTTATTTCTCTCTGGGTGGAAAATTCCTTGTGATGGGCCAGGTTTGTTGGCTTGAACGATGTAACGTTTGACTCCTAGTGTCCAGGTTGGCTGGCTCTGCTCAGCTTTTGCATTTGGTTCCCACCACTGTGTCCCTGAGACGCTCTCTTATTTTTTATGGATTCTGATGCACGGGATCTCCATCGAGGTTATCACTCAGAGAACTTCTTGCTGAACTTGTGCTTTCCATCACTGATGGAAAACCAGAAGTTTCCTCTTTCAAAAACATCTTGATTCCCCCCTCAGCGAAACTGTTGTTAAGAACCACCAGGTTCTACGTAGGCCTCTGGGGCTTTATTCTGGTTTTGTGAACCTCGATTCTGTAATAAAGCCATTGAAATGTCGCTCCCAGGATGAGAGATTGGCCTGGAAATCTCAATCTCTGGACCCGAATGAAAAAACCTGTTAGCCTCCACTCAACTTTACCTGGGAGTTTGACCTGTGCCCCAATCCCATTCCAGAATTTCACTCAAAAGTTACGTTAGGGTGCGTTAGCGTTACGCAACCGCCAGTTCTGTCCCCTGTGGTGTTTGTAAACGGTAAGGTAAAATTGTACTGAAAAAATGAGTGTTATAAAGAACTGCAGGTCAGAACTATTCCTGAAGAAGGGTGATGTCTTTCGGTTTTTTCCCTCCCTATAACAGAAAGGGAATACAGCCCTGCACATTGCGTCCCTAGCAGGACAAGCTGAAGTCGTCAAAGTTCTGGTGAAGGAAGGAGCCAATATTAATGCACAGTCTCAGGTATGATGCTATTTTCTCTTCTTATTCACTTATTTGGTGAAATTTTATAAGAGAGATCTGAAACGTTAGTGATTGCAAACCTGACAAATGAATCAGTGCTTCCGTAGCATTCACTGGTAAGTAGAATACAAGTAAATGACAAATTTTAAGTCGTTATATACTCATTGTGTGATACAGGAACTCGCATTGTTGTTGACTGGCATTCCTCAGAATTTAGGAATGCCTAGTGTGCTTTAATAAATTGTTTCAGAATTTTTTCCAAGTGTAGAAACATTACATCATATCATATGTTTAATTTGGTGAGCAGCAACAAAGAAGATTAATCTCTCAAAGTCTTGATTTTTACAGTTGCTTTTCACGGTTGTTTGTTGGCTAAAAATTTGCAGGTAGCGAACTCCAGGCTTCTGAACTCATCCTTTATGTAATCAGAAAGAATCTAAATAAAAAGTTTGGACTGTACATTTGAATGGGGGAAACTCCCCTTGTCCTGGCAGGCAACCCAACTGTAAAACCAGCCCGGTTATTTCCACTGACATGAAGCCTGTCTGCTCTCCCAAAACCTACCACGGAAGGTGGTGATGTTGCAGAGACCGACCGACGGCCGGTTCTTCTCTCCCTGGTTTTGTGGGAGGCTGTAGAGGCAGCTGCCTGCTGTGATTTCAGAGCCGTAAACAAGACGCGCTAAATTTGCGGTGACCATACCACAAACGAGCCAGACGGGTTTGTTTTCCGAGCGGACTATCCCTATCTCCGCTGCCCTATCAGCTATTAGCACCGTAGATTAACGGACCGAGTTATCCTAACACATATTTGAGATACTTGCTTCCTCTGTTTAGGATTTGGAACAATTTCCCAAATAAATAATTTGATCAATGTTTGTAAATGCTACCTTAGCCGTAGTTAGGTAGACTGTTCAGTTCTTCGTGTTTGTAGCTACGAAGAACCGAACCGATGGTATAAACAGGGACCATATCTGATAGAGGAACGTCATCGTTGTGTTTACTCAGCTTGTGACATTCTCAAGGTAAATCATCGCGCTAACTAACAGTGTTCAGATTGAGTCCCAGCGCGTCATTCGGTGACCGCAAATACCATTTTTGCAGCAACGGTGTAAGCTAAGACGATGCGGAAAACAAGTCGCGCTTCAGGGGTAGACTAATTTCAAATGAAATTTGCCTGGCGCTTACTGTCTGTAGGCAAGATGATGGCCCTTAGCTTGATCTGGCTGAGGCACGTGAGCGGAACAAGAGGAGAGTGACCTGATTTAACAGTGCAGCGAGGAACTGCCTCGGTTGAAGACAGCTCCAAGAAGCTGGGCCGGTGGGAGATGCTCTCCTCAATCCTCTTTTCGAGCGAGTTCCCTGATCATTAGGAACACAGACAAGTTTGTGAAAGGTTTTGATTTGTCAGAGCCCATCCGAAGTCTGCCTGAGTCCACATCTTGCTCGCCCATACCTGGGAAACTGGGACCTGGAGGGTTTTTTTTTGCTGTTTGGTGTTACAATCTTATGATGGACAGTGTAAAGTAAGTAGAGAGCAGGAGAAGATCGAATAGGTTTATAAAATGAAGATGTTTGTCTGTACTTTCATTACATTTTAAGATGAGGGAGAGAAACAGGAATGATCTTTAAGCTGCCTGACTCTGAGATTTTTTTAAAATACTGTCTTTATTATGTTTTTTGCCCCAAAGCGACTGCTAAAGAGCTTTCTCAGGACAACTGATGGCCAGTAGTTGCTCCCCATGCTCTACTTCCATTAAAGATAAGAAATGTTGTAATTCCATTGCTCAAAAATGTAGCAAGCTCCTTTCATAATGACCTAACTGGATGATTTCTTCTAACATTTATCAGCCTTTTCACGTGCATGAGAAGATAAAGTAATGTCTTTAATGTTAGGGCTTTGAGCATGGTAAGAGAAATAATTGTAAAAATGATACTTTCATGAAGCATTATCCCTCAAAAAGTCTTCATAAAGGTTCTGCTTCATGCTGGAGAAATAAACGAAGTTTTCTGAATTTTAAAAAAAAAATTCTATCAGAATCGGAAATGGTTTTCAGAGGTATTTTATACAGTATTCTAGTCTTTAACATGTCTATTGTTAGCTCTGGATGTTCTGCGTGACATACACGGACCTGTTAACCGGCGTTTCCTACTTGAATTAATTGACTGAATCTGACGGAGGACACTTTTCCCCTCCCGGTACTGCTCACTGGTTGCCTCCAGACAGGATGAATTCAAACCGCGGTGGTACATAAGTCCTGGAGTTGTGCCACGTTGTCTGAATTAAACAAGTCCCGTTGACTTGAGTGAGGGGGTGAGTCCTTCACGCAGCGTGGTCTGGCTGTGGGGACCTTTGGGTTGGGTCTTCCTCTCCTGCCGCTCTTTGCCAGAAGGGATGGATCCCAGCGCAGCTTCAGGCGGGGGGAGATGTTCAGAGCCTCATGAATAAGTTGCCAATATGATGGGTGGAAAGGATGTAAATTTTTTTTTTTTTTTTTTTAGTCAGGGCTTTGAGCAAACTCCTAAGAATTTGGTTCCAATACTCATTTATCAGCAGCTTCCTTTGGAAGATGAAATAAAAAACTAATTTCTCCGTGCCCCATGAATGGAATGGGGATCGTGAAGGCCGCCTTTCTACTCAAGATTGCATTGACATGCTCAAGAACCCCACGAGTCGTAGAAAATAAATAAGTTAGCGAAAAAGAGAGAAGAAAACCAGAAACTTCAAAAGTAATAAAGAAGAGGAACGTGATTTACAGTAAAAGATCAAGAAAGACTCGAGCGTACCTAACTACAGCTGGTCAAAAAAGAAAAATAGCAAGTTATATAGAAAAAGGAAAAGAGAATGACTGAACACAATATGCTTGAATACTCAAATGCTAAGGGTTTTTTTGGTCAGGAAGTACGTCACTGATGAAAAGGTAAAATCATTACTGGGAAAGAGCTCAATTGAGAAAGCCCAGAAATGAACAAAAAATACATATTAAAGATAACTTTGAATAAAAACAAAGTGAGAAATTCTGACTGAAATGCTTGGTTTCTCTTACGGTTTTTCTCAATTCCATTTTTAAAAATAGATGCTGTATTGTCACTCGTAAATCTTTTGTGAACAGTTGTTGGTATTGGGGGTGTATTACATCCTCTCCCTGGTATCTCTGTTATTTCACACTTTATTTTTTTTAGGCCCCTGCTAAATGCCATTTGCTGGTAGGGATTTAATGCCAGAGCCGTTACTCGGGTTGCCCCATAACTTCCTCTGCACAGAACTTGGTGTCTGTCAAGGTCACTCTCATTTCCAGTGATGACAATTTGCCATAGTGACAAAATTTCTTCCCTGACGATAAATCTGATAGATAAACGAATATTCTCAACTCCAGCTTGTTCAGCTTACTGGTTTTCCTTTCCTTTCTGCATTAAATGGCATAAAAGCACTGGCCTTTCTCAAAACTTACCACCGGTGACATCTGAAACTCCGCACCGATTTCCCTGTTCCTTCTAACAAAGCCATAACAGAATTATCTCAGAAAATGCCATTAAAAACACTGTAACTGCTGAGAGTACAGTCCCCATCTGCGCTATCTGAGACCGTTAAGCATTCAGGACTTTGGTTTTATGGATTCTGTTTTTTCCATTAGATTACTTTGCCCTTCGGCTTCACGTTGGCCTTCAGAGCTGTTATTTTGTTCATCTCCCTCTTTCAAAAAGTCTGTTCCTTTTGAGCTGATAAGTCGTCACTGCTATTTTTAGAAAAGTCGTTTCTATTTTGACGCAAAGCCTAATTGCGCAGTGATTACTAATTGAATGACTCCACTTTCACCTGCACGCGTATCATCTGAGAGCTGACATCTTCCTTGAGCGTGTTTCAGGCGAATGCTGAAATGAGGGCGCACCCAGAAGTGGCCAGAGAGAGATCTAGAAGTTGCCGGTCCTTCTTTGACGCACCTCCACCTAGAATTTGACGAGCGTGCCGTTGTTTGGCTCAAGTATTGCTGGAGAAAATACATTTATATAATGAGTATCCGTAAACCATTTGCTTGGTTGACTCTGCTGATAGTTCAGGGAGCAGATCTAAACACGCGTCATCACGTATAAAAACAATTTCTGCAATTTCTTTTCTCGATTCGTTCATGATTTTTGGTCACATGTAGATCTGACCGAGCTGTACTCATCGATAACATAAAATCTTGTCTGGGGGCTGGATGGTACAAACTATAACGTAAAATGGGCAACAGATCTCCTGGGGTTGGTCCAGGCTATTCCTTGGAGCTCTGGCTACGTTTCCTTGCGGAGCAGCCCAAGGCCGCCCCATGGAATGACATCATCTTCTGCAATATGTGTTCGCTTGTGCGGGGGATCCTCTGGGTACTTGGGAATTTCAGTGGGGAATTTGGAAAAAGCCCTCAGGGGGCACGGAAATGCTTCATTATGCAGAAAACCCCCTGGAAGTGGCGTTGGCCATCCGTCACGCTGTCTCTCGCACACGTCCGCTCGCCCATCGCAAATTCCCAGTGGAATCCTCCTGTCACAGCCAGGTCGCTGCTTTACCCCAAACCTATTGTTGTTGCCTGTGCATTAGAACAGTAATTCTTTTTTGTAATCTTCTCCTCAAAGAGTGGCTATTTTTGTGACGTTATTGGGAATTCTTATGCCGGTTCTTGACCTTTTTTCCGAGGTGGAAGGAACATGGACAGACTTAGTCAGTCCAACGCTTCCCACTCATAAATTACCGTTTGTCTCTATTGCTTTCTCTTAAAGTCAGATTGTATCATCTGACTCACGTATAGGCAATCGGAGATGTCTGGTAACTGGAATATTAGCCGGCCAAATGTGACGATACCCTGACCGCAATAATCTTAATAACGGAGTCTGCCTGTAGACTGTCCCCTGCGGCAATGACGCGGAGCTGCTCTGACCTCAGGGAATGAGTCGCGCCTCCTCGGATGAAGTCATCTGACAAACGTCGAGCGATCGAGGCACAAAGAGCTGAAAAGTAAAAGGCAAAGTGGGGAAATAGAATTCTCTCCTGTTCAGTAAGGTCACTATGATGTCTTGGAGTCACCCCTGAAAGAAATTGTTCCCTTCAATTTTAAGATTTCTGCAGCGGAGTTCAGGACAGGCGGCGTTCCCCGTTGGCTGCTGGGGTTGTGCTTTCACCGCTGCTTCATCCAGGGGCCCTCACAAAAGGAGGAGCTGCCTTATAATCGTGGGATTATTTAAAGTGACCCAGATACAGAAAGCAAGGATTAGATAAATCAGGCCTCCCCCCCAGCTGATCTTGTTATTTAAAAGCCCTCTGGTTTCCTTTCCTCTGTATCCCGCTCTAAGCTCATGGCAAACGCATTAGCCAAGAAATTTTTGTGTTTAAATTTGTCCCCATTATGGCTCCCGCTTCCCGTTTCAACGCACAGGAGATGCCCCCGTGACCGCTAGCGAGTATTCTTCTCCCGACTGCTCGTCAGATTGAAGCAATCCTTAGGAGTAGCACAGAATTTCCAGCCTCTATAACGTTTTCCCAAAAATGGGCGATACGGGAGCTTGGTGAACGTCCGTATTCGGTGTCACCGCAAAAGCGAAGGCAGGATTTAACTGATGCTCGGAGAAGTGATCGGCTTGTCCCTCTCAGGATGCCCAAGGATTTGCTTTGCGGGAGATTGCCCTCCCCGCGGTTTGTAAAGATAATCTCACCTTCAGAAGGGAGCGTATTCTGCAGGGTATTTGCTTCTCCATTAGGACAAAAGGTTTTAATTCCACTGCCTGGCCTTTCTGCCCTTCTGTGGGTATATTTAGAGCGCCGGATTTTTAGCTGCCGTATATCCAGAGGAGTCATTTAGCTGCAATTCATCATTGCTAATGTAATAAAGGATCAGGCCCGTTATCTCTTCACTGGAGCGGAGAGGGGAAAAAAGAGGAAGAACTGCCTTCTGGAGGATTATATGGATTTTCAGAGATGTAAACAAAAGTAATACATTAAGAACGACAAAAGAACAGATATATTTATTTATCCTGCCTTAAACTAGTCCATGTTTCAGCTGCCCGTCTCTTACGGTGATTATCAGTTAGTGGTAAACAACCTTTATTCCTGGTTTTGAAGTCTGATCTCAGGCAGCCACGGAAGGGGGGGTTGAGCGGGATGGTTGCGCGTGCGCGACTGTTGCGGTGCTTAGGTTGACACAGAATTACAGGATAACAGAGCGGGAACGTTGGATAACGATTCTTAACATCAGCGCATTCACGTGGGACTTTGCCGTTTCCCCAAATAACTCATCCAGTTAAAGGAAAAATAACCCCGTGAGGATGCCCGGTTGGTGGTGTCACCCGCAGAAGAAGCGGCATGGAGGTGTGGGACGGGTTGGCTTTCCCTCAGAGAGGAGCAGGAGCTCTTAAAAGACCCAAGGAGGCTACTGAGCCAATTCCATGTCTGTCTCTGGGATCCCAGCTGCAAACCCAGTGTGTCAGGATCTCAACCAACAAAGACTGAAAACAAACTGAAAATATTCCCAGCCTACGTCTTAATCTAAGACTTTGTTACCTTTCGGTCTCTATTAAAGTGCTACAAAGGGACCAATGGGTCCAGGTTGAAATATTTTGATTTAAACAGATAGTGGGGTTGGGGTTTTTTTTTTTTCAGTTAATAATGTGATGCGCGGTCTCTAATTTTTATTCTTAAAATGCGTAAACTTTAGGAGCGTGCCGTAAACCAACGCGGCAGCTGGCAGTGTGAGGGCTCAGCGGACCAACCTGCCCCGTTTCACCCCTGCCGTAACGGCGCCATCTGCAATGATGAGGACCAGGGGGCGGCAACGTTATCCGCGCAGGTTTATGAGGGCGTAGATATAACCGAGTCACAGCTAAACAAACACACGCGTTTTATTTATCACCTCAGTGCGATATTGTCTCCCTTCCGGGTCTCAACGATAACACGTAAAATAAGCGGTGGTTTTCCATGCTGAGATTTCCTTTGCCACCTTTGGAAGGCAAACCCCAAATGCTGTGTTGGACAATGGCCCAGAATTCAAACGCAAGACACTGCCCCGGCTAAGCTTTTGGGCCCTAACCCGTGCCCGGCATCAAGGTTACGTTTTCTTGTGGGTGGCTGATCTCTTCCCTTCCCATTTTTGTCCATCAGCTCAGTTTCTATTACGGGTTCCCTCGCTGTAAAAAGGGACGTTTCCAAGGCACAGAACGTCTTGATTTCTGCCTGGCTGCCTTCGCGGGCTCTGCTGCGGCTTTGCTGTTCTGGCGGAGAAAATCGTGATGTTTGAAGCTGCTAAAATTAGCACGGTTGTGCTCTTGAAATCTGGCGTCTGAGCTAGGAAGTGACTTTACAGTAAAACAGGATTCGCGAGAGAGGGGTTCTTGTAACGGGGAGGCAGCGGGTGCCATACCCGTAGCGTTACGCTTGGAGTTCTCGGTTATCTCTCGTGGATGAACTTAGTGAGTTCATCGCAAACCCAGACAACATCATTTATCTATAGGCTTTATAATATTTGCAGTGGTGTAAGTAGAGATAGGAAAAAACCCACTTGTACAGCTAGGGAATTAGTGAGACAGCTGAAGGGGCGCTACCGTTTTCAGCGTAGGCTTCTGCGTCGCTGCATTTTTAAAATTTATTTATTACAAATTGTTTTTATCATCTCAAAAAAGTTAAAGAATCTCTCATTGTTTCGTTTGTTTAACTGTTCGGCCCAACAAAGTAGAATCCCCAGCCTCCCTAAATCCCGTACTTCTGGCCTTTTTCCTAAATGCTTTTCTCAGCTCTAATCGTTACAGTCTATGGGACCCTGTGGGCCTCGACATCCGCTTTGTGTAATGAACACAAGGGTTGTCACCTCAGCGATTAGCTGGCACTCGTTGGGGAATGTTACAGTAGGTCAGAATCCAGTAGCTCTCCTGGGTTGGAAGGGACCTTAAAAATCATCTTGTTCCACCCCCCTGCCCTGTGCAGGGACACCTCCCACCAGCCCAGGTTGCTCCAAGCCCCGTCCAGGCTGAACCCCCCCAGGTCTCTCAGCCTGTCCCCACAGCAGAGGGGCTCCAGCCCTCCCAGCATCCTTGTTGCCATTCCGTGCTCTATGCGTTGTCATTCTGTGCTCACGAACGCTTACATCTGATCCGTGCGTCATCCTTTTTACTAGCACTTTCCAGCTTTGTTATAGAAGGAAAGGATATCTCAGGAAAATGAATATATACTAATGTGCTGCTTGTTTTGAAAAGTGGAGGAAGGAGTCTGGTCAGAAAACATAAGGCGCTTTATGTTTAATATATTATTAATATATAGCATTTAATTTAGCTGTTTGTCAGTGCATCCAAAAGATGCTTGTAGCCAATCTCTCTTTCTTGGGATGTGGATATAGGACACACCAAAAATTCCCTCCATGAAGGTGCTGCCAGCGTCACGGCAGTGCGGTCAGAGGGGACAGGAGGGGAACGGAACGCCCTTCCTTCTTCCGTCTCTCCAGGCTGAGCAAGGCGTGAAGCTGGAGCAAATAATTTATCTTAGAAAAAGGGAAGAATCTTGAACTGAATTACGTTTCTCAAAGGCACAATGTGCTTTTCGCGCTGGTGTCGGTTCAGCGCTTCTCCTTAGGGTTGAGGTGGAACCAAACTCCCTGTCCCAAGGAGAACGTAGAGGCGAAGGCCAAACTGTCTTCTGAGCGTCGCAGTGGTACATTTTACACAAACAGATCTTCTTGTGGTAGAGTGTTTAAAGTTAAAGTCAAGCAGTGTGCAGGCAGGACGTGTCGCACCTCGGCGGCATTGATCTGAACGCGTCGTAGGCACTACGGGCTCGCTGGAGAAAAACGTGCGGCAGTTTTCAGGAGTTCTAGTTGTTTTCAGCTTGTGAAAGCCTGCTAAAATACATCAGTTTAAATACACTTGATTATTAAAAAAAAAAAAATCTGATTTTTTTTTTAAATATATAGAGTGTTATACAGTAAATCAATATTTAGAGTTCTCATTCTGAGAGTAAACGCGTTATTTCTAATCCTCCGTAGTCATAGAGGTAATAAAGGGTAGTTTCCTTCTTCCCTTTGCATTCTCAGTTTCGTGCTGCTTAAACTGTCGGTTGAACAAGATACGGGCTCTTGATTGGAATATTCTCAACCCTTCTTTGGAGTAGCCCCCTTTCCCTTGGCCGGGCGGCAAAATGAGCCTCCTTCGGCACCTTAAATTTGGCGACTTAAAATTAAATGCTGTGAATTTCCCTGTAGGATATCGTCACAGACTTGACGAATGGGTATTTGCATGAACATAAATACAGCTGTAGTAGTCTGAATGTTTCTGAGTTTTGGGTTTTTTTCTGGAAAAAGAATATGGATTATGTGATTGTTTCATGGAAAATGTATGTTAATGGAGAAGAAAGTGGAATATGAATAATTGGTAAAGTTGCTGCTGTATAAAAATTCCTGATTTTGATGAAAGCTAACAAACAAATAAAAAAAAGATGCTTTTGAAAGTTAAAGTGGATAACTTGATCTATCCTTAATTCACCCCTTTAGGCAGAGAATCTCTCCTGTTAAGATAAAATCCTCTTATGAAGAGTCTATTTTTAGACTGGCTGAAAATACTGCTCTGAGCATAACGCACAACAAAGTTCCCAGAATTGTGATGTTGTTGATTCTATCGAGACGTGTGTTCGTAATTTAGCTTGCAGGGTTGCATTTGTCTGTAACTCTCACATGTCCCTGCTTAAAATGAATTAATTGCTTGGATTGCTAGAGGATTTTTCACTGAACCACAGAGTGGTTGAAATTGGAAGGGACCTCTGGAGGTCATCTTGGCCAACCCCGCTTCTCAAGCAGGACCACCCACAGCAGGCTGCCCAGGACGGTGTCCAGGTGGCTTTGAGTATCTCCATGGATGGAGACTCCACAACCTCCTTGGACAACCTGTGCCGGTGTTCGGTCACGGTAAAAAGGTGTTTCCTGCCATTCAGAAGGACCCTCCCGTGTTTCAGTTTGTGCCCGTTGCCTCTGGTCCTCTCCTTTCCCTGCGTGACGTTCTTCTGTTCGAGAGAGAATAGTCTTTGCTGGAGCCGGTTCTTTCTTCTCCCGTAGAGATTACTGGAGACTGAGGGAAAGGGAAACAGCGAGTGAAGGTAGAGTTACCTTCCTTTAACTGTTCAGCTGAGATGTAGGTGTCACTGGTTTAGGCTAATGTCTGTGGGAAAATGGGGAAAATAGAGGGAGATGAATTGCGTGTCGCTGAACAAGGCTTTAAATCAGGAACTTACCATTCTTGTTGACGTTGAGCAGTAATTCTGCAGAGTAGGAAAAATCCTGAAAAAGCTACTGAAATTAAAGGCTCCGGAAATGATTGTGATATTACTGCGCCCAATGATATATTAACACCTGACCGTAAATCAGAAGATTTCTTCTGTGTGAGCTGCTTCATGAGTAACTTAAGCTTGTCTCACCCTTGTCTCGTCCTTTGGGCCCATATCTGTTCCTTTTTGGGGCTGGCTTAAATCCTAGCAAGAGTAGGAAGAGGAGGCACAGGGAGGAAGGAGAGCAATTTCACAACGGCTTCTCTTAGGTTACGTTAAGCGCTGGGTCCTACGGAGGAAACTGTAGAGTGACCCAAAGGAAACCGAGCTTTTGTATGGGCAGTATTTTGTGCACAGAATCTTCTCTGAAGGTTGCTCGAGGAGTGCGGTTGCAGAAAAAGCCTAACTAATTCGGTTTCCATTTGCGACCTTGACATGAAACAAAACTGAGGGGGGAGAAGGCTACCAAAATGCCAAACCAAAACCCCCATGCAGTAAGATGGAGAGGCAGAGGAGGCAACTGGCCTGGGGCGGGGAATCTGCTGATTGCGTTGACCTCCTGACTTGTAATTACATCTTGAAGAGTAAGTAGGAATGAGCATTTGCTGTATATAAACAATTGCATTAGATGCTGGTTGTCTGGTCTTCCCTGGTGATCTTCTAATACAGTCTTAAAACACTTCCTGGAGGCCTTTGAGATAGAATAGATACATTCCTCTGGGTTTGCATTAGCGATTTAATCACAAGGTACGTTGCTAACTCTCACGTGTCATCTTAAAAGAGCCAAGCTGAGGGAAGAGATTATGTATCTCTGTTTTCTCTTTTGTTTCTCAGTGTGAATATAGGGATGTGTATATGGGCTGCCCAGGGAAGTGGTGGAACCGCCATCCCTGGAGGTATTTAAAAGCCGCGCAGACATGGTGCTGAGGGACGTGGTTTAGTGGTGGGTTTTGGCAGTGTTGGGTTGATGATTGGGCTCAACTGGTTGGACTCAATTGGTTTGTTGACTTGGTGGGACTAGAGGGAATGGATTAAAACTAGAGATGGGGCGATTCAGACTAGACGTTAGGAAGAAGTTCTTCACCATGAGGGTGGTGAGACACTGGCACAGGTTGCCCAGAGAGGTGGTGGAAGCCCCATCCCTGGAAGTTTTTAAGGCCAGGCTGGATGGGGCTCTGAGCAACCTTGATCTAGCGGGAGGTGTCCCTGCCCGTGGCAGGGGGGTTGGAATGAGATGGTCTTTAAGGTCCCTTCCAACCCTAACAATTCTATGATTCAATGATCTTAAAGGTCCCTTCCAACCTAGACGATTCTATGGCTATATGGTATATAGATATTATAGGCATAGAGACACTGAAGGCCACATCTTCACGGACAAGCATGGGTAGGCTAGTCATTCAAAGACGCTGGCTACTAATCAGAGCTGGGAAGATGGGTGCTTCCCATCATTTGGTAGCGCATCCAAAGAGCGCGGTTCCTTGAAAGCCTGCCGTGAAATAAAGCTCAACCAAGCTACGTAACTGTTCGTGTGGTTTTCTAAAGGCTCTAATAATCCCTCCGCTTCTTCAGACTGTGTTCTTCATTAGGGCTCGGGCAAAATGTAACGGTACGAATTCTGAGTCATATATAGACTTGCCAATTTGCATTAATAGCTTGAAGAATCATTGAGAGCTCCTTATTTTCTCAAATTAGCAAGTAAATCAGTGAATGTAGTAGAAAGAATGGCGTACGAAATATACTCTGTTTAGCGTTAATTTCTCATTACAACTTTATATTATGGCAGTAAACATCTTGCAGTATACATTTATGAAGATAATGAAATCTGAGCACTCTGTCCTCACTACAAATACTCTGATGAAATCATTGTTTGAAAATAAATGCGAGATGTCATTACAAAATTAATTTCTATTTTTGAGATGATGCGCAAAATCTAAACATACAGACATAATTACAGAGCCGGCTTTCAGAACAAGCAAAACAAAGTGTGTTTCTCCTTTTCCAGGTCACGTTTTATGCCACAGTCAGTATTTTCGCTTTAATTCGGGATGGTGTTTATGCAGTATGGGATCATAAACTGAAGGAGAACTTATTGAAATAAAGATTCCCCACCCCCTGGATGAATAAACTCACGTATCCCATCCCGCGTGCTAAAACGAGGAGGGGAGAGGTCAGTCTCCTTTGCCATACATCCGTGGAGAATCATTAACCGGAATGTCATGGATTCAGTAGGAGACACTTTGGGGTGGTAAAACAAAAGCCTAGGGAAAAGATGTTTTCATCAATTTGCAGAGATCTGGGATTTTGGGCTTTGAAACATCTCTTAGAAGAACAGAGAACCCAAATATTGGCGTGTAACTCTGAAATGAAAAGATGAGAAACTGGGGAAGGGGCTTTTAGGTTGGCAGAAGTAAAGGAAGTGAAGCGAAGGCTGTGCTTTTGTTGGGGGCTTTTCCATTTAAGAGCAGGACTGGCTGAGAGAGACGGAAACTCGCTGTGTAGGAGACAGACACGTCATGGAAACCGTGCAGGACCGGGCAGAGGCATGGAAGCCCCGGGCTCCGGTGGGCAAAGGAGAAGGAAGAGCTCCAGCAGGGCTCTCGGGGAATCCCGCCGAGGAGAGAAATAACGCTGGGAATCCTGCAATAGGCATTTTCTGTCCGAGAGCCAGGAGCGCGGAGGTCAGGAACGCTGCAATTAGAAGCTCTGGAACCAGTTCTTCGTTCAGAAAGCAGAGACAAAAAAAAATGACGCTTGACCTTGCCACGGGGAGGAATCCAGGGGAAGCTTCTTCAGCGTGTCTGGTACAGGTGGCTTTGCAGATAGACCTTGGCCTGCCGTTGCGATTTCCGCACGAGCCAGGTTTTAAGAAAAAAAAACATACAGCCGTTTTAAACTATAAATGAAGCTTAAAGAAAAAAAAGGCTATGATTTTGCGGGCAAGAATTTCCTTACCCCCGATTGCTGTAGTTTCAGGTATGATTATAGCCCCTGAGGAGGATGTCCGTAATGTAAAGGGCACTCTTCTGGATCTCTGTGTGGGAAAGCATTTAGTCCTTCTCAGTACTAAATGGTCATGAAGTCGTATATGTATTGTTTATGGCCTCCTAATCCAGGATTTATTATCCTGCTCCTGTTCCAGAACTAGGGACTTGAGTTGATTAAAAAAAGCAACCAAGGTTCTTCAAAGCTTTTAAGCAAATTGATTTACTCTGCCTTGAAAATTCTCATATTCCCCGACTTCATATTAGTCAGTGCGATCCTCAGAATCATAAAATAGTTTAGGTCGGAAAAGGCGTTTAAGATCGTCAAGTCCAGCTGTTAACCTAATAATCCTCGTATTCGTCGTAACGCATCTATGATGAAATGACATTCACCATGTAATGTCGCGTGCTAGAAGGATTTTACAAACGGCACGTGTTACCATTTAAAAGAACTGCTACGTTAGGCAGTAATATTAAAATGCCGACAAGGCGAGTGGAAAATTACTATTAGTTATACCTAATAGGTTGCCATGTTGTTCCTTTCCGGCGTGGGAAGGAAAACCGAAGCAGTGAGCCAGCTCTGCCCGTTTTTCCTCTGCCATTCTCGATGAGCGCAATCGAAAACAAACCCAATCTGTTCCCAGTTCCCGCTGCCAGCTCCGGCCCTGTGCCTGGCAACCCCCTGCCCTTCCTGCGCCTGCCTAATTACACCCCGACCAGCGTTCCTTCGTTTTAATGGTGGGATGAAATCTCTCGTCTCATCTCCCCCGTTGAAGAGTTGGCCAAGGAGCAGCCAGGAGCCCAGCACCCTCCCGGCCCCAGGGTGGACCTGGAAGACCCTGTCTGGTTTGTGCCTCTTCCAGTTTGCTGCCTGGTTTTTTCAGCGGTGGTTTGGGAGGAGGGAAACCGCCCATCGAAATGCGATGCGGACCGACCTTGCTGTTAAGAGGCTTTTCTTGATGCCTAACCTGAATTTTCTCTCTAGCAACCTTTGTAACCCATGGACTTTTCTATTTGTTTTAGTCATCGTGAACACACAGAACAGACCTTTATCCTCCTCTTTAAAGGCTGTTATCTTGTTTTCCTTTGGTTTTTCCCTTTCCAGACAGAACGACGCTAATTACCAGTCTTTTCTCAAAGAAAAATAGCTTCCCCGGGGAGATATGTTTTTCCACTGGTGCAACGATTGTCTTTGTTACAGCAGAATGAGCTCATTGACAGTGGCCCTCTGGAAGACCACTGTGACCTTCAGGTCCTTTTCTGCAGAATTCTTCTTCTCTTAACTCCTCATTCCCTGTTTGCGTGGTTTGTTTTTCCTGTCGTGGCAGAGAAACTTGTTTGTGCCCTTACTAAATTACGTTTCCAGCTCTTTTCTCCGAGGTACCAGAAACCTTTCCGGTGATGACTGTGGGGTGTGCTTGCAGACTGCCTTGTTCACGCTCTCTGTAACTGTACTAAGAGCTCTCTGTTCCGTCCTCCCAGTCCTTACGGCAGCTATCGGATAACACCCGCCGAAGGCTGTGCAAAGCCACTCAAAATACACCCCACAGTTTGGGCGTTGAACTGCCGTTAACTGTTCTCTGGGTGCCATTTTTTAATAACGCGTGCCAAGATTGTTGACGGAAGTGCCGAATATTATGCAAAGCAGTATTAGAAGACTTCCTGTGACATATATGACGTATATGGAATGACATACACAACATAAATGATTTTTGTGGCCTGACCAGTCCTTCCACATTGGTAAAAGCAGAGGGGGGTTGTAAAGGCATCAGTTCTACGGTCAACTGTGTTAGCGAGTGACTGAAAAATGAGATTTCATTTCGTTAGGATATAAAAAATAAATAAATAAAATTGCATGGCTGAAGCCTGGTTTATGTTCTAGTTAAAAGCGCCATGCCAAGGCAGAGGAATGTTTTCAGCAGTAGAGGCGATGATGTTCTCTTATGTTACGTGGTAATCTGTGGAATAGGCAAGAATTTTCTAAGGCCTTTTTAACAATCCTAAAAACTCCTAGAAGAAAGTTATTCATCAGGCAGGTGGCTCACTTCCATGCCTTGCTTCCGTACGGATTTTGTAGCTAATCAATTAAAATTGTTTACATTTAAGTATTTTAATGGGAAGAAAGGTTGTACGTTTCTAATTACTTTGCCTGTAGTTTGATTAACTTAGAAGGATTTTTTTTTTTAAATTACTGTATTATCCCGAGCAGATTCTTCTAAGGACTCCAGGACATTTTAGTGAATGTTTATAATTGAATGATAGATGCACTTACTGTACGGTCAGAAATGCAGTTGTTACTTTGCAAGGTTGAATTCCTTTATGGTTGATGATTTGCAATGTTTTATGCATTACAAAATTTTATGGAGCGTACGTTAAGGCTTTGTCATCTCGGCTCAGCTTGTCGTGAGGTGTGGCCTTCATGGTCTCCAGGGGGTGATGTCTTTGGTTAAGTTAATGTAATAGATGGAGGAAAGTCTGGCTTTCCTGTCAGCTTTCATAAAACTTTATTGCCAGCTTTACGGTCTCAGAGCGTTATCAGCAAGGAATAGCTGTTTTAATAATTAGTGCGTCCATTGCTTCCTTAAAATATGTGTCGAAAGAAAATGGGTGTGAAAACATGTAGAGTTTGGTGGGTTTAAATGGCTTTAAGCATTAGCATACTAAGTTAAAAAATACGAAGTTGTTCTACTTACGTACTTCAAACATTTCAGTTTAAAAAGCACAAATGCATTTTTTGCCGTATGTTTATTCGGGGTTCGTTACCGTTGGTATATTCTGGTTCCTCATTGCAACATTTTCTCGTGTGTTCTTCCTAGAATGGCTTTACTCCTTTATATATGGCAGCTCAAGAGAACCACATTGAAGTGGTGAAATATCTCCTGGAGAATGGAGCCAACCAAAGCACAGCTACCGAGGTGAGGCGTTTTTGTTCTTCTTTTTACGCACGCTCTTATTTTCCTTTGCCTTTGCATTCAGGTCGCTTAAAGTCTGAAGATTTTTTCAACCGGAGTATTTTGAGGACTTTGACCCTTTTGTTCCAGTGAGTTTTAGTTATGAATCTTGCCCTTTCTTTCCACACGCACAGAAGATGAAGGTAAACTGTTCTGGAAGCGGCGAAAAGGGATGAAATCCAGCCTGATTCATTTGACAGCAAAATTCCCTCTTGACTTTAGCGGGCCCGGGATTTTCACCTGCAGTTTGTGCCCGTGTCTCCTATCTGCTTCCTGGAGAATTTTCTGAAAAGATGAATGAGGCTTTGAGAAGAGGTCCCCAGGGCTGCAGAAATCAGAGGAGGCCCAAGGTGGTATTGTCAGGGGAACGGAGCGAATGGTGGATCGATCGTAGGCTAAGCGGAGAGGTACAACGTTTCATCTGAACAGATTTACGCCTCTGACGAAGCCCGTGAAACTCAAGCCTTGTTGTAGGCCAGCCGTTGCCTGAGCAGCGGGGCTACCTTTGTGCTGCTTTTCCATTTGCGCTGTAAGATTTGGGCAAAAATTGGTGAATAGAATATTATAGCTTATATCTCCCACTCCCAGCTGTATAAGGAGTCTTCTGGGGAAGCCAGCTGAGGAGCGTGTGGAACATAATGTGGATACCATACTTCAGACTATGAGGACTGCGGCCAGAAAGGTGTCTCCGCGTAGGGTAAAATGGTATAAAACCAACTCGTATCAACAGTTAGTTGTTGATGAGCTTCCTTTCAGACTGGGACTTGGGATTTTAGATGAGTTCCGAGTATTTTCTGCATAGAAGGAGTGAGAAACAGGGAAGCGCATGCACAAAACTTGTGAGTGGAGCAGACTCTCAGTGATGCTGGGTTCACAGAAGCATTCAGGTAGAAAGGGGCCGCGGGAGGTCACTTGCTCCAACCTCCTGTTCCCCAAAGCGAGGAGCGATGGCAGCTGGACCTCCCCAACCAGCCAAGTTGCTCTCATTGTCTGCGAGTTTGGATAACCGATGAATAGTCATTATTGCCTGTGATTCACCAAAACTGGAAATCAAATGGCTAACAAGGATCGCATCGATGAGCTCAGGAGGCAACGTGCCATTTTCTCCTTGGACGCTATATTTCTACTGCCAGACCACGGGGGTATAAATACACAGAAGGATGGTATTAATTGCTGGGTTCTGGCTGTAACCGGAGTCTGTAAAGCAGGGCAGACACCAACGTAAGAGAAATGACGCTCCATCTCAAGAGGAACCGCATCGTAATAACTCGCTTCTGCAGCTGAGAGGGTTTGAGGACAGTGGGGAAAACTCCAGGGCCATGAGGATCGTGCTCATTCTGGTTCTTCCTCTTGCTCCCTTTGTGCTGAATGTTCGTTTACTCCAAGCCAAGGGGACAAGCAAACAGGATCCGTGCTGCACGGTGCGTTGGCTTCGTGTTCGTTCCATGGATGTGCCGTCTGAAGCAGTAATAGGAAGGTTCCCCTCCGGGTTTATGACTTTTCCCTAGTCTGTACAGACCCTTACCCACTCTGGATTGCCTTCGCAAACAGATGGATTTGAAACGATGGTGCATTTTTGCTCGCTCTCCTTTCCTTTAAACCGAACGGCTAGCGTTAACAGCTGCTTTACTGTCCCTGCTTCCAATGGATGCTGTACCGTTTGGCGACAGCTCCGAAAATAATCCTCCCGTGGCTTGCATATACGGCGATCGGGTTACATGGCAGCTTTCCAAAATACGAAATCCCTGTGCGATTGCCAGGCAACGTGGTGGAAACACGCTCCTTGTGAAGGAGCCGAGTGGAACCGTGGCTCTGCAGGAGCCCGGCCTGGCTACGAGCCCACGGGCATCTGCTCGCGGCCTTTTCTCCCGCTAACTTTTACTGGCCGGGGTGGTGGGGTGCACTGGAAATTCATTCATTAGTTGATGGGAACTGCAATGGTTAATTAAATTCAATAAAATGAAATTAAGTTAATTAAATGCGGCCTCTGCTTGCATGCAGACAGCCAGGCATCACTGGAACTCACGGTGTAGTCTGTTTTGGTTGTTTTTTTTTTTAAATAAGGCGGGGGGGAGAAAAACAATCAAATGCCCCCCACTCTGAACCTGAGTCTGTCTTCTGCCATCAGAAAGGTCAGTGCTTTTGTAGCTTGGAAAGTAAAGGCTCTCTTCCTCCTAAATGAGACAAGTTTTGGGTTCAGGTCTCGCTGAGGCGATGCTTCCGGTGGCCTGAGCCTCCGTCCTCTTCCGCATGTGCCCAGAGTTAGTCTCGCGAACAGAACGAAGAAGCGGTACATTAAATAAACTCGGATGGCAGCCAGAACTGAGGATGCCACCCAAATACGCGGCGAAGGACCTTCTGTTGGGCATCGAAGCCTGGTTGTCCTCATGCTGGGGGGAAGCCGGGACATGGAAGGCTTTCTCCGAGCTCCGGTCAGCCGTGCTTTCCAGAAGTAATAGGAGAGGGAACGCAGGAAGAGTGGTGTCCTTTTAGAGAAGGATGGAAGATAAAGTGGTGCAAATCAATGGATGGTCTTGTCTTTGAAGCTGTGAAACTTGCACTGCCTTTGGATGTGCTTTGTTTCCTCTAACGCTGATACACAAAACGAGGGTAAGGACGAGCTCAGTTTCACGGGGCCTCTAATCCAGGATTTGTTCTCATGTTCCCAGAGGCAAAAGGCAGATGCATTAAGCCATTTCAACACCGAATGTAGCCCCAATCTCAGAATTGTCTTTACAGTTCAGCTGTTTCCTCAGCTGTTCACCCTTTTTTAATTCACTGTACAGAATTTAATCTCTATTGCAGAAAGAAACCAGAGTGGTATCGCCGTTACAACGCACCTACCCACAGCTCTGCGCAAAAGGGAGTGAGCGTTATTGGATTACTAAGGGAAAAAATTGCTTTGGCAATTCTTCAGATGTTTCCCTCAGCATGTCTTGGCTCTCGTTCCTTCCTAACTTGTCCTTCATTCTTTTATCATCTTTCTGTATTCCTATTCCAAATCAATTTTGTCTCATTCCTGTGCCTTTTACAATGTATCTAAGTTAATTTTCCCCACTATAATCAAGTCTTAGGCTGTTTCTTCCTGCCTAGGCGTAGAAGACCTTGGTTTATTCCCTTCCCTGTTCTTTCGTTGTTACTCATGGTCCCTCCGGTCACAGGGAGACGCTCTGTTCCTCGGGGTCCAGCTGCCCTCCGATCGGGCACGTGGTTACAGCAAATACGTGTTTTCTTGCCAGAATAAAAGAGGTGGGAGCAGGCAGCACCTCAGATACCCGGGATCGCACGTTGCAACCCCGTGACGCATTTTAAAGCATTGGCAATCCAGGGGCACGCGAAGGAGGATCGAGACGATACGAAAATAATTTTAAGACTAAGCTAAAACTGCGACTGAAAAGCAAAGGGATTTTTCTGGCTTTGTTTTTCCAAATAGGACAAACCATCTGATGTTTTCCCGCTTCAAATTGGAAGAAATTCCTAAACATCCTCTGGCTTTCTTGCCTCATAGTCCGCGTGTAACTTAGAATGGGAAGCAGCGGCAAACGCATCCGAAGGCCTGCTTTTCTTTTCGCAGAGATATTCAGAAATGGGTTCCCTGCCTATTTTTCGCATCAACTTTGTTGAGTGCTCACTACTCTTTAACGAAATATTGCTAAAAATACGCTTTGTGGCCTAGTTTAAGATAAGTAATGAAGAGAGATGCTGTAGAATGATCCTTTGCTCGTAGCAGACTTAAAAAAGGACTGCTTTGAAATGGAAAAAGTGGGTTTCTCACATGTTTGAAGTCACATGAAGCCCTGAAGACAGGCTAGGAGAGTTGGGGGGGTTCAGCCTGGAGAAGAGAAGGCGCCGGGGAGACCTTCCAGCCCCTG
>VZUD01000957.1:627578-649228 GCA_013401065.1 Cepphus grylle
GTCCCTGCCCAGGGCAGGGGGGTGGGACTGGATGGCTTTTAACGGTCCTTTCCAACCCAAACCATCCTGTGATCCTGTTTTCTTCTCCACCAGGACGGTTTCACTCCTCTAGCTGTTGCACTGCAACAAGGACACAACCAGGCGGTGGCCATCCTCCTGGAAAATGACACCAAGGGGAAAGTGAGATTGCCAGCTCTGCACATCGCCGCTAGGAAAGACGACACCAAATCAGCGGCGCTGTTACTGCAGAACGACCACAATGCCGACGTGCAGTCCAAGGTAACGCGCTGCTGCCGTGGAGGTAACGGGGTAGTCGCGCGGCTCGGTGCCGATGGGCAACAAACTTTGCTGCCATCATCGTAACGGTTAAAGGTAATTTCTTCTGTGGGGAAAGACAAGTTGCTCAACCAGTATCACCACTAATACACCTACTTTTGCAGTGTTTAGCTCCACAATAATTACAAGCTATGCATTTTTTTTGCTTTTTTTGTTATACCTCCTGTTTCTTGGGTAACCAGCTTTCTCTCGTTATTTGTAAAGCAGAAGAGACTGGACTGGAGGCAGAATCACTGCTTTCCTATGAAATAGGATACTGGTTTATTGCCCCTGGGAACATAGGTTGTAATTTAAAGTTAATGCATGCTTGAATGGCTTTTCCCATAATTAACAGCATAACTCATTTCAAAAAGCAACATAGTTCTTCGTTTTGCGGCCAGTCTTTAATATTTTTCCTCTTTTTCCCAAACCACGCTGCATCAGATGATGGTGAATAGGACGACTGAGGTACCGAGATCAAAAATTTTTAATTACTCTCTCTCTTACTTATAATTATTTTCTCTGCTCTGTGGCAATATTTCTTTATTATTTAGCACTAGAAGTGAAGATATTACTCTTTTTTTAATACATAGAAATCTGTGACTCAGCAAACCTGGGTTTTTTTTTTTCGTCCTTTGTCTTAGAATTTCTTTTTATTTGTGTCACTATTGAATTAGACTTTTGAGAATTCACATCGGTTCAAAGAAGTCTGAAGCGAGTAATGGAGCTAAGAGGATAAAGATGCTTTTCTAGCTCAATTTCGTTAATTACGAAAATGCACTCGCTTGGCATAACTAAATTAAGGTGTCTGGCTCAGCCAGAATAATACTAAAATGCGCTTTCCTTCTTTTACAACAAATATAATCAAATCCTCCAAGGTAAAAACTCGTTCAGAGCATCTGCTTATTTTCACCGTTGTTCTTATGGCAGTCTTTTTCATAAAGTTTTGAGAAGTCCTTGAGGGATAGCACATAATCAGAATTTACCTACAGCAGATAATATTACATTTCTCATACAGATTTTGGAAATACCAACTCTCCGAGCACTTCCACTAAAAATCACGGGGGTTTTTTTGCCAAGAACGGTGATTTCTCCCCTAAAGATTATCGTCACGTGTAGGAAAAAGAATTATTTCCAAGAAAACGTGGTCGTTATTTGAACGCGTGCTTTTAACTAATGGGGTTTCTCTGTTGGATGAGGGAATGGATTTTGAAATGACTCTACTTTGACCAGGATCAGCTGTGGGCTGACACGGAAGCACATGAAATTAGGGTAAAATAGTGGGCTGACTGCCGTTGTCTTTGGGGAATACAGTTGATTTCGGAGCGCGGCGGCTGCCTACGTTTCATGATTCCATGAGTAGTTTGAAATGATGATTTGTACACTGAAAGAGATGAAACCCGGTTGAAAACGCGGTATAGCCCAGACGCCAAAAGCGTTTCTCTCTTTCCGTAGCTGACTTTAGGATCTGATCAAATCGGTGTCAAGCTCTTCAGGGAAACCTCAAAAGCGAGGTCCTTTCTACTTGAATTACTTCTGAGACTAAAAGCTTCCTCTGTGTCCTAGTTGCTGAAAAATTCATCTTTTTTTATGTTGTTGTCAAGCAATTCTATATCTCGTAGCGGGAGCAGGTTTCACCTTCTAGTGTTCAAGAGGCAATAAGTAAATTGTGGTTTTTTCTGACGTATAAATGGCAAAGTTTCTTCAGGTCCTTTGAGATCTAAATTGTATATAAATATAAATAATTACGATCCTTATACTGTGCTCCTAAGTAGTTTGTCATGGACACCAAATTCTTGGGTTACACACTGAATAACCGCTGCTTTTTTTTTTTTTTAAAAAAAAAGGAAATATGTTGTCAATATTTCTAATTCTAAGAGCAGTAAACTGAGAATCCAACAACTTTTGTGCTTGTTTTGTGGTCGACTTTTGTGGTCGTTTACCTGAACCCAGTACACAGGTGCAGCCCAAAAAGACCCATGTTGCTTCCTAATTGTAATAAGGAAAGTTCCTTTATTTTCTTTAGGAATGGCTAATATATTAATATTTCCTACGATGAAAGCTACTCTTCTTATTGGCCACTGAGTGAGAGCATGACTGAATTGGAGAACGAAAGAATAACGCTTTTGGTAACCTCTCGTACGAGAACTGCTCTCTCTGCCTGAAAGGCTGGGCTGTGTTATAGGCGAACCGGATAAAATCAACACATTCGTTGGCCGGCAGCTTTTTAAAATCGAATTGTAGTTAAGCCGATGATCTCGTGTGAAATGTTGTCTGTAACACGGGCTGTTTCCCTTTGTAGAGTGGCTTTACACCTTTGCACATAGCCGCGCACTATGGAAACGTCAACGTGGCAACGCTTCTGCTAAACCGAGGAGCCGCCGTCGATTTCACAGCAAGGGTACGGAGGAATTTCTTTCTCTTCTTAGCTCTAATGGCCGACAAAACGGGGGGCGTTTCCTTTGTGTGGTTCTCAGGCAAGAGTAGGTGAGGAGCCGAGTGATGCTGAAGTTCTGTTGCGTTCAAAGCTTGTCTTTTTTTTTGCAGTAATTCTTAAAGGCTGCCTCCGTGCAATGCGGCAGAGTCCTTGGGAGTGGAGTAGCGACCAGTAGTCCCAGTTGAAGGAAGCAGGCTCCTTTTGACTAGCTCCAGAAAGCTGATGTTCTCATAATGTGTCAGCTCACTTCTGCTTTTCTGTCGGTTAGGCGTTCTCCAGAAACACGTGTAGGATTTATTGGCTTTTTCAGCATTCAGTATTTGCTACTTTAACTAGAAATTTTCACACGTAAGCTTCTTTTGGAAAAGTAAAAGCAAGGTATAGCGCCATTCTAGAAATGCAGCAGTGAAAGTACTAATTAGTCATGACGACTTCTTTATGCTAAACAACTGCAGAGCTACATGGCTGTTGTACCTTAGGTAGTTTGAAGCATGGCGTCTGGTGCCATGAACGCCTCTGGTGATCTGCACCTCGGCGTAGCTACCGGATCACAAGGTTTTTGGTTTAATTTCGCCAGCCACACTTTGAATTACTTTAGGGTCCTGCCTTTCAGGCTGCCTTCCTCCTCTTGCCAATCTGGAGCAGCTGCTGATGTTTCCTCTTCCCCTCGCCCAAAGCCTTTGTGAGGACTTTCAGCCTAAACAGGGCCTACTCCTTGACGCCGTTGGCGTTACTCTCAGGAGGTCCCTTTGTGTAGGAGTCGCGCGTTTGTGTGCTCTGTCTGCGTTGCAGTGATTTAAACGCATCAGTCCTTTGTGACTATTGACTCATTGGGACCCTGATATATGTTTGTTTCTTTGTCTGACTCTGGGACTGCGATGTTCGCTGCTTTAGCAGATGTGCTTCTTCGTTTATTAAAAAAAACCCCACCCAAATAATGAATAAAGATTCTTGCTTAGAAAGGAATTACGAACTCTGGCTTATGCGGTGTGTGCCCAGCTCTGATGCTCAAGTACGTTTCTGTTTATTCTCTCCAATGTGATGGCCTCATTTTTTTGTGATCCCTCCGCGAATTCACCACCATCGTGCACCTTCGAATCCATCACGCTCATTGTTTGTTCTTTTCATGGTGTAGAATGGAATCACCCCACTGCATGTGGCTTCCAAAAGGGGGAACACAAACATGGTGAAGCTCTTGTTGGATCGCGGAGGGCAGATCGATGCCAAAACCAGGGTGAGTCTTTCTATTCCCTGCATATGATGTTGTCCCGTCTTGGGAATGGATTGGGATTTTTTGCTTGCTTGGGGGTTTTTTGGTGTTGTTTTTTTTTTTTTTTGTTAAGCCGGAGACTTGGAACACCAACATTCATAGCTTAGGAATTCAGCTCCGGTGATTGTGTCTTGTTCTCTGTTTTTAAAATGAGACATCAGATGTGTCTGTTATAAATGACTCAAAAAAAAAAAAAGAGAAAAGAACAAGTTCAGCTGAACACAGGTCCAAAAACGTTAAGCGTTGCCTCCTCACAAGTGTGCTCTTTTCGAAACTTGGACCAAATTTAAATTGTGAATCCAAGAATAATTTTTAAAGAATTTTTTTGCACCTTTTTTTTCTTTTTTTTTTAAATTCAGAATCCTACCTTTAGTTTTCAGGTTGTTTTATGTAGACTGCTTTCTAGGCTATCAGACTAAAGAATGGCAGGCGTTGGTGATGGTGGGAGGCAGAAATACTCTTTCCTTTAGCCTCTTGTACATCGTACGCGAAAAAGCTGATGCAACTGATCTTTTTGAGGAAACAAGTCTGGTAATTGGTCCAACTTCGCATGCTGCACAGCGATGGGAAGCGGAGGGTCTGGACCCAGCTAGGCCTTTCATAGAATTATGGAATGGTGGGGGCTGGAAGGGACCTCTGGAGATCACCTCGTCCAACCTCCCCTGCCAGAGCAGGGTCACCCAGAGCAGGTTGGACAGGAATGTGTCCAGGTGGGTTTGGAATATCTCCAGAGAAGGAGACTCCAGCGCCTCTTCCAGTGCTCTGTCACGCTCGAAGAAGTTTCTCCTCATGTTCAGATGAGATTTCCCGTGTTCCAGTTAGTGCCCCTTGTCCTGTCGCCGGGCACCACTGAGAAGAGCCTGACCCCATCCTCTTGACACCCACCCTTTAGATATCAATCAGCATTGATGACATCCCCTCTCAGCCTTCTCCTCTCCCGGATGAACAGCCCCAGGCTTTCTCCTCTCTTCCCGGCTGTCCTGTTGAAACGCCACACCAATACCCTGCTCTGTATTTACGGGGGATTTTGCCATCGTTCGGGACAAAAGAAAACCCCGTCAATTTTATATGGGCAGGGTTAATTATTTCCAAAGGGATTTTGGAGTCACCGAGGAAAATGTGGTTGTTTACTCGAAGTGAGCTACAAAGGCCTCGTTCTTGAAAGCTGCTGGGTTTTAAGCACGGATCTGCAAAGTTACGTTTCTAAGTAATAGAGGGTGTTTTAAAGCAGGGTTTAGAGCTGGACATAAGAGATTTTGTTTAGTGAGGTGGAAAGGTAGAGGATGGTGCAGTCAGCTGCTCTTCCGGTTGATTCAAGCTCAGCAGTTACTTTGATATTAATTACATCAGCCATTAATTACATCAACCATTTGTTCCTTCATAATCTAGGAAGACAGTCACAATTATCATGTAACTCTATATGTGATTATGATTTTGATTTCTGATTATTTATGAGATGAATGATGTCTCTCTTGCTCTTTTGTTGCTGGGGTTTTTTTGTTTTGGGGTTTTTTTGGGGTTTTTTTTGTTTTTTTTTTTTAAAAAAACCAACCCTACTGATGATGGAAAATGAAGGTGTGCAGTAAATCATCCCTGGTCAAGTTTTCCACAACAAGTGCCCGAAATCTCATGGTAAAGAGGCACGAAACAGTAATATTTCGCTGGAGTCAGGATATTCCACATGCTCGTAAGCCCAGTAGTCGTACAGAACTGGTCCATTTTGGAGAAAGACGGTATTGAATTCACCAATTTCCTGCTCAGTATTTAGATGCCCGTTTTAGACAAGTTGGCACAGAGGATTGTAAAGGACGTCTTGGATTTTAAGAGGTCGAGGTGTATTCCCTTCCCCGCCCACCCGCAGAGGTGGATGCGCAGTCGGGAATGAAATTTGAAGGAGCAGGACTTTGCCCGGCGTAGGTGGAAGGTGCTAATTTTAGACTCTTCTCATTGTCTGGGCTTCCTGTCCTTTGTCAGCTGCTCAAAAACTGTCAGCAGTGGAAACCCGTAAAGGTATCTGAAAGCACGTGTATCCCAGTTTGCCCGTGCTCAGCGGCTTCCTCTTGCTTTCACCTTCTGCCTTCTCCCTGCTCAAAGGCACACGGCGGCGATCGGCCGCCTGT
The DNA here is from genome assembly GCA_013401065.1 of Cepphus grylle. NCBI lineage: Eukaryota > Metazoa > Chordata > Aves > Charadriiformes > Alcidae > Cepphus > Cepphus grylle. The sequence continues at coordinate 633,721 of VZUD01000957.1, forward strand.
TCTTCCCGGCGGGGGAGATTCCCGAGCTTTGGTTTTGCTGTCCGTGGCGTGATCTCGCCTTCATGCCAGCCCTTTATATCACTTCTGTGTCTTTTTCTTTTTCCCTGGGCTTTGTCCGCGTGCCTGGCTCTGGCCGTGAGCGTGTAGGGTATTGAAGAGGTAGGTCATGCATTCCGTGCCGTGCGGACATGGGTTCTGTACTTTAAAGGACGGACCTCTGCCTCCTCCACCTCGGTTCTAACACCTTTCCATGTTCGCCTTTCCATTCCTCCCGAGGAACCACCTCCCAGTAGGTCAGATTCCCTGAAAACCAGTGGAATTAAATGTACTAGGCTACTTCCCTGCCGTGTAGCTTGGGCTTTTACTCTTGGTCTCCATACCCCACCAAAATAATCTCTTTGGTTAAAAAGAACCTACTCATGGCTTTCATTCGGTTTATTTTTAACTTGCTGTATTACGTGACATCTGAGGATGCATAAATTAAGACACAAAAACTTATTTAGGCAGATTTTAGATGAGCCTCGGTACTTTAAATTTGCAGAGTTAATCTGTGCGGTCCTTTTATGTTTGAAAATGCTCCATTGGAATCATCCATTAGGAGCCCCCGTATTGTCTAAAAAAAAATAAACTAATTAACCTGAATTTACTCCGAGGGAGTAAATTATGCACGTGTCCTGCTGTTCCGTGGTTCATGTTGCATGTCAGAGGAAAGCCTCGCTTACTTCCAGGAATTACGTGCTTTTATTTTCTATACGTTTCACAAGGTATTTGCTGAAATCTTATGGCATTTCTCACCGGAGGATAAAAATGTGGAATCGCTGGTGAATCTGCTTGCTACACTGAGATATTTTAAAAGAAGATTTTACCGACGTTTTTTTGGCAAGGCTTACGGTTTTTCTCAGCTGCCAAAGAAGGTTTTAAAATGTGGGATTGCGTTTCTCTTTTGTCTTGTATCCAAAGCGAAAATGTAAACTCTGTTCCCGATGATATTAATGGAATACTTTTGTTAGTGCTTGTCGCGTTAAAGGACTGTAGTTTTGACATTTGTCTGTCAGAGTCCCAGGACTTCCACTGATTTACTGTCAGACTCCCAGGACTTCCACTGATTTTCTATCAGAGTCCCACCAAAGGACTTTCACTGAACCAGATTCACAAATAATCGAAATTAGTTACTTTATTGAGAGCGACAGTCGCAGATTCAAGGTTGCCGTTGATAAATTCACTAACTACAATAGCGCTAATTACTTAAGGTGAATAGCAAAAATAACGACAGTACAACAGCCTGGGGTGACATTCCCAGAGGGTGGAAGGCGCAGCGCCGACCCAGCACGGCGTCCCTGCCTGGGGTGGGGGAAGAGAACGCGGCCCCTCGACTGCTCCGTCAGGTATCGAGTTTCTTCTCTCCCAATTTAACAGTCATTTTCTCCATCCTTTTATCCCCGAAATTACGAGGTTTCCCTCCCCTAGGTGACGCGTAGTATGATTTGGGCGGAGAGACGAGTGCTATAGGCATATATGTTTAGCGTGATCTCTAAATTCTTCATTAGCGTATACAGGGGTGTCAACTTTAATATGCATTTCCCAGGTAACGAGGCAAAGGTCAATTACCGGGCACGGCAGCCTCTCGAGGAAACAAAGAGCTACACAAAGTCTCCGTTATCTCGATTTTACTGTCTCTGCTGACGAAAAGCAGGGCTGTCCTGGCTCCCCACGACTCCCCCGTTATTTATGTCCCCTGTGACGGCCAGACAAGCCTTCACCCCCCTGGGCTGCACAAGGGAGAACAAAGCCAGGCTTAATTGTTCTTCGAGCACAGAGACTTCACCTCGCTATCCCAATTCCGCAGTGCTGTCTGTTGTATCCACCTTTGCGCTACTCCCGTTTCCATACGAGCCTTAGCTGGAGGGGGTTTTGCCAAGCAATTAACGGGCAACATTTCTCACGCTAAAAACATTTCCGATTTAAAATCTTAGTCGAGCCTATGTTCTCCACAAGTTTACCTGAATTAAGAGCTTCGGTGAGGTATGTTTGTTGAAAATTTTAAAATTTAACTGAACTTCCTACCTGTACGACTTGGGATAGGGGACGAGTGGAGCCGGGTTTCAGAAGCAGCTGCGCAGACGGTGGGTAGGAATCACTGTGCTCTTCTCCTCTGAAAGACAAAGGAAAGTTCATTTTAGGATCGAATCGATGTCGGGTGGTCAAGAAGAACGTGGCAATTAGCAATGCTGACTTTTGAGAGAAGGAAAACATTTACGGCCTTTCCTGAATCACAGGAAGGATTATTCCAGGGAGAATTATTCAAAGCGTTTAAAAGCAGAGCAATTTCAGCACGGCCAACGTATATATGTTTCTATTAAAACTATATTCTGGTATAATGGAATAGTAACAGCAAGGATATGTGGGATCTGGAATGTTAATGACTGTTAAAGAGTTTTAGGAGCATTCTTTATGGATGCAATTTTCGTAATATCTCTGTTCTTATGATCTCTCTCTATAAATTGTATAGGAAAAAAAAAGAACAAGAACGTGAGGCTTTTTTAGTTTTTGTATGCTTTTTTTACTTTTAAAATCCAGTGTTACTCACAGGCCATTGTCACCTTTCAGGTATTTCCATTTTTGTGGGAAATATCCTTAGAAGGGGGAGGGAGGAACATAGGAACATGTTCACCTGTCTCAGACGCTGAAGTTGTCCCACGTTGTGTGTTCCTTCTCTTGAAACTCGCCAACATTGAAATGAAATTTTTCTCGCTCGGGGACTTTCCTTTAGACTCCTCTTGCAGGCTCTTGTCCAGAATATTTACAGTTGGAAAAAAAAAAAATAATAATAAATCCCTGGAATGAAACATGTTGTGTGCCTGGAGCGGGGCAGCTGGGGCTGGAGAAGGGCGGAGAGGTGGTAACAGCGGGGAGAAAGTCTGGTGTGCCCTTTGGGTTGGAGAAGAGCCGCAGAAAAGAAAGGAGACTCAGCTGGAGCTGAAAGAAGTGGAAGGTTGAGCACAGAGATGCGCAATACCAATGGGAGAAGAAAAGGAATGAGCTCAGGGATTGGATTTTCGTTGGGTTGGGTTTTTTTTGGTGGTGAATGCGCTTCAGACACCCCTTAACACTCACTCTGGGAACCTAGTGAGATTTATTTGTAATTATGTCTCCTTTTCCTGACAAACTAGGCACAGCGGCCCTCTGCTCTTTCCACCTTCATGGTTTTCCTACCATAAAGCCATTGTGATCCCTAAACCTGTCTCGGCGCTAGGCCGTGTTTACAGAGGGGTTTTTTCCTGCGGTAATGCTGCTGTGACATTTCCTCCCGGTCTTCACGCGTGCACAGAGCACTAATAATTCATTGGCAGTTTTTGCCATTCCTAAAGCAACGTCAGATTATAAATATCTAATCGCAATGCAGATATTCGCTATAAAAAATTCAGCGGATTCACGTACCGTTTACAAGGGAGCGGGAAGGGATGTCGTACAGATTGTCTAAGCAAGCTATAGATAATAGCGACTATTATTTCAAATTATTTAAGTTAACATCTTATTGTTCAAGCATGGTATATTTTTTGCTGCGTTTTTAAGATTTGTACTTTGAATGGCAGACCCGGAACAAGACTTGGGAGCGTGTTTCATTATGCCAAGGCTCTGAGAGCTCAGAGAAAGAGGGAGAGACTTGCCTTGTTCATTTTTAAAGAGGTGAGGTTTAGTAGTAATGAAAAATGAACAAACAAAAAGGCCTTTATTTGGTGAGAAAATTTGGACAGTTTTGCACGTTGAACATGCAGAATGCTAAAATTTTCTTTCCCCCTTACGAAAATGAGAATATGCGGCGGCATTTTAGAAAATTCTTTGATAATTTGGCCTTTGATGTTCATGTTCTATCATCAGTCTTTGTTGGAACGAGCAGCAAATGTGCGCAACTGTCCTTCTGTTAAGATGCTGCCCGTTATCATTTTCCACTAAGAATCTCTCGTAAGCACGGCTCGTTTTTATCTCAGTCTCCTGTGAAGTATCGCATTTTAATGACTCTGAAATGACCCAATAATTGCTCTTCCTGCAGTTAGGAGTCACGCGCAGAATTCAGAATTCATTTTGCGGCTTAAAAAATGGCCAATGATTGATTTTTCAAGATAAAAAAGGCGCAAGTTTACCTTCGATTTTGAGAGCCGTTTAAGAGGAAATCAGGAGGGATGGAATTTCATGGCTTCCATGCAGACAGAGAGGTTGGTAGTGTCCTTTCGAACAGTGCCCCGGCTGTTGGTGACATCGCAAAGCCTGAGCTAAGAGAATACCACATACGGGAACAGCAGAACGCCAGGTGTAGGACGTCACTTGGAAGATGAAAACATTCAGCTCTCCATTATGTACTATTTGGGAGGAGGAGATAAATATCAGACTTTTTAAAATACAAAATTGCTGAATTTCTTGTCTCCCGGCACGGCGGCCTTTGCGTTTATGGGCTATCCGTTATCTGCGCTTCGACGTCCGCGTCTCTTCCACCCGGTGCTGTGTGTCCTGTCAAATGGTGTGTTCTCTATTTTGGCCGGCACGTCGTCTTTAATTTCCGTGGTGTACCAATTAGCAATGGATTGATTAAAAAAGCACGTGGGCAAAACTCCTGTGGTGGATTGCAGAGCGGTTCGTTGCAAACAGATAATGGTGCAAAAGAGGGCTAATTTGGTACACTGGTGTGGCTCTTGATGTTGGCTAATGTCGGTTTGTCCTCATTCCATTACGTACTAATTCTTCTACTGTAACAGCTCTGTCTTTGCAGCTTCCCTCATCTTTGAAGCGTGTGAGCAAAAAACAGAGTAGAAAGTCTTAAATACACAATTAATTTAAAATATACATGCTGTTTTCCCCAGGAGAAAGAGGGAAGAGAAGAGGGTTATATGGGAAGGCCGCGAAGCATATTGCTTCATTCACCCGCTGGAAAAGGCGATAGTAAATGCCGATGAATTTATAAAAGCTGTGGCAGGGTAGAATAGGAAAGGTGGCAAATTTTTACCTCTGCTTTCAGAGGGAATTACAGATAAGAACAGAGGAGAAATCACGCTTTTTAATGACTTGGTTCTTTTTTTGTTTTGTTTTAGCTAGACCTTCTTGTGGAGTTGATACGTTTTTTTAGCTTGTATTTTTCTTCTTTTTTTTCCTCCCTCTGGGGATTTATGCTGTTTTTTTTCCAAGGGCTCGCACAATTTTACCTTTGTTTTGCTGTTCTATTAAAGAGAATAACATCAAAGTCACTGTGCGGATAGGGAAAGTGAACTTCCCACATTGATTAAAAACGTAGAGCGCAAAAAGCCAGCAACCGGAAAGAAATGCCGAATAAATACCTTCCCTAGAAATATATTTGGGATATGGTCTCACCTTAGTAATGCTAATGGGAATTAGGTGTATGGATCCCTCTAGCAGCGAGACGAAAATAGGCCTCAGTTGTGCATATGTAGGCTTGATTTAGGGGACTGTGAGGTCTCAGTGCGGAAAAAAAAATCCCGGATAAACTGGTTATTCCCAATTCCTTTACATTGACCCAATCCGCCAGGTGCTGAACAGCCTCGGATGCTGTTTGGGGGTTTCATCTTGCATCTCTTGAATTTCATTGCACAGCTTCCGTGGGATTTAGTGATGCCTCTGAGACGGCGGGCGTCGAGGCAGACCTAAACCCTCTGCGTGTTTCTGAAAAATCTCTGGAAACAGTAGATAAGTAAGGGAGGAGAAAAATTCCTCCCTGCGGGCGTCAGTTCCTCACCGCAGCGGGGCTCTGTTGCCCTGCTGACTCAGAAGGATGCTCTGGGCTTTCCAAACTGAAGATGGGGGAGGATCTCCTGCTTGGAACTACCTTTTGTAGAGCGCTACAGGGCTTCGTTGGCCTAGCCAAAAATGATGTTGCAATTGCAATGGCACTGCGCAGTCTAGAGCTGCTTTCAATTTAAAAATGTTAATAGCAGAAGTGAAAATACAGCAACGGGTAGACTTCCTGCCAATCCCAGCAAAGAATATATCTGTGTGTGAACCAGGGTCTCTAACTCATACTTAAGGCCACATTTTTTGCGTTTTTGCTACTGGTTTAACCTCTAAGTAATAAACCTAGCTCAGACCAGCACCCTAGAAAAATAGCATCTACCTCATCTAAGATAAGCAGGGAGTCTCAAAGGGAGAAGGCTTTTCTTGGGATTAAAAACTATGACCATTTCACCTTTATAGACCTGTCTCTGTTGATTGAGTTTTGATGACTTTTCCGAGTGCATCCTTGAACAATATCGAGGTCTAATGAGAGGAAAACTTGGGTTTCTAGATCTTACGCATTTTCTTTCGTTCTGTCATTCTGATATTCTTTTGCGACCATTCTTCTTGCCTCGTATCTCCATTACTTTTCTGCATTAAGTCCAAACTGTAGCAGAATTGCCTGGGACGCATTCTCCTATCTAAACGTTGCATTGACGCATCTTTTGCTCCCACTGCCGTGATCATTAGTGAGTAGCCTGAGCCATTCTTTTGGTATAAGGTGGTGTTCTGCAACGGAAAAAACATTTGGTGGTCTCAGGGCAATTTTAGGAAAGAATCATCAGCTCTTTATTCACCCCTCAATCTCAGAAATTGAAGGTTTTGCTGTGTTTGTTTCTCACTTTCTCGTTTTCTCTGGTTTAAAAATCTTCTTTCTCCTGCTGCCTGTTTAAAGAAATGGAAATAAATTCTAGAGCAGATTTTCTGGTATGAGCCTGTCTTGTCTCATCCCTGCCTCAAAAGCAATCCAAAGGGCAAGGGTTGGTGAATGGGGCGCCCGTGGCCCAGCACACGTTATCCAGGGAGAGGCGATACCATCTCAAAGCCATGGGGAGGAGGAGGAGGGGAGGAGGCGACGCACCTCGCGTGATCCTCTTTGAGAGGAGATTTCAGCACACAATGGGCTTCCTCTCGGAAACGGTAACCTTAGAGCATCCTTTACTGGTGCAAGGAAGAATAGGGATGAAACTTCACGTTGTGGAGCCACCTTCCGTTAGGGGTCAACAAAAAAAAAGGAGCTTTTTCACAGGCTTGTGGGGCTGCGTTCCTGGAAAGGGCGTTCCTCAGCGTGGCAGGATGGATGGTTGGGGAGACGTGCTCATTTGTTTTCCCTCCTTTTACTTTGAAGGACGGACTCACCCCGCTCCACTGTGCTGCGAGAAGTGGACATGACCAAGTCGTGGAGCTGCTCCTGGAACGAGGTGCCCCCCTGCTTGCGCGGACCAAGGTGCGTGTCGTCTTCGCACGCGTTAGCAGCCCGGTGTAACTTTCCACAGAATTTTCCGTGTCACTGAAAGGACAAGGAAGAAGACAGGAACATTATGTTCTCCCAAAGGAAATGTTATTAATGGGAAGAATGATCCAAAATAAGGTTTTCTTACATAATTAGGAACTATCCTTTCCAAATATATGAAACAGTATACACTCCTTTGCCCCTCTCTGTAATATCAGACTATAAATACGCTACTGCAAGCACTTCACTTTTGTTGCTTCCTAAGACCACGGGGGCACAGAGATGGGAAAACTGGGGTCAGTCACTCCTGAGAGATGATTCCTGGTATATATTCTCCCATCCTCCACATCGGCTAACTAGGACCTGTGACTTGCAGCTTCTCCTAATCGTTTTCATGGACTGTTTCAGACTTGGAAAATTACTTCAGCGTGTTCTTACCGATTTGTGAAGAGCACGCGTCTAAGATTGATGCATCTCCTGCAAACGCTGCCCCTTTGGTCAAACTAATGAGAGGAAGATAATTGTTTGATAGTTCAAGGAATATAAATAAGCAAACCCCACCGAGCAGCACTTCAGCAAATTTCAGAGTGGCTGACGCAGGCAGCTGGTATCGTTAGTTGGAAGAACAATGGAAGAGAGTATTGCGATGACATATTGAGGTCCCCTGGAAGATCAGGAGAGACAAACAATTTAAATACGAGTTTCAGACCGTTGCACTCTTTACTGGGCCCCACTCCCTCAAACATGGCACAAAACAAAGGCAATTAGTGTTTTCGGGCCCATAGTTACCCTTATCGGAGACTCAAGATTTTCTCTTGATAGTCTTCAGGAGGTTTTATCCCCGGGTGGCGAGCATATCGGCTATATCAAATAAGGACGTGCTCCAGCTATGCATCCTTGATAGCGCCAAGCAGTCCAGGTCATCTGTTTATGCAGGAGGGGGATCCACAGGGAGATGGGAATTTGTAGGGAAACGATTCCTTAGTTTCACCGATTCCTTTGGTGGGAGAAGGTGGTTAGGTGAACCTCATGTGTCAACACCCTCATTTCACTAAGAGGTAGAGGCTCAGAAGAACAGACCCTGGCACATCTATTGTGCACGCTTCAGGCGAGATACCCAGATGTTGCCATTCAAAGGCAGATGTTGCCAGTCAGGACAAAATACCGGCATTGCTGTGACGGCATCTGGACGTCCCCGCTGTGGTGGGGATTGAGCAGAGCACAACTGTCCAGTGAATAATCCCCTCCTTCCAGGTGACAAATAAACAGTCTGTTTGACCACACCAAGTCGGTTACCTGTCTGAGTCCATGTGTTATCGTATGTCTTTAAACACGCAGTGCTTTTTAAGTACCTTATCACATGTAAAATGAAATTAGATTTAAAGGCAACTTCCCCTTCTAACTGCCCACTGAAACAGGTGGTTCCAAACCGGAGATAGACAAATATGGAAATAATAAAACTATTCTTTTTTTTTTTTGTGAAAACAACTTGGTATACATATTAATAGCAAGAAATCTCTTTCCTCTTAATTGTCCACCGTGGACTTCAATATTTACAAAAAGACCTGTTAAAGCTGGACGGCGCTGTAAAACTCCTGCTTCCCCTCGCCTTCAAGTGTTACGGTGTGAACAAAAGGCCCAACAAGGGCATGGCTGAAAGCATCATTTCCCAGAAGCTCGGGGGGCAGGTTTGCCAATGTTACTTGTTTTTTTTCGTTGAACACTTGAAGAAAAAGATACAGGTCCCTTAATAAATACGATGATGGGTGAGTAGACGCTTTTCCGCTAATTAACATCCAACATATGTCTTAGTGTTTTGGTATCCCCAGAGCTGTCTTTTGAGGTCGGGATATGTTTTATTAAATCATGAGGTAAGACCCTTAGATTCTTTTGCTTTGATTAAATTGTGATTTTAGATAATCATATGACGTTCCTCTAAATTTGCCTGTATTGGCTGGCAGAGTAGGGGTGGCTATGGCTTTTTTTTTCCATTTTTTCTTCCAGGCCGTAGCTCAGATGTGGCTCTTTCCCAGCGATGGGGGTACTCTGCACGACGTTGTTACGTTAGCTCACAATGGGGTCCTTCTAATAACGTGCCGCGATCCAAGCGGAGGGTTACTGCAAGTTACTCTTCTGTTCTCTTTTGCCACAGAACGGACTCTCTCCGCTTCACATGGCGGCCCAGGGGGACCACGTGGAATGCGTCAAACACCTCCTGCAGCACAAAGCTCCCGTGGACGATGTCACGCTGGATTACCTGACCGCCCTCCACGTGGCCGCACACTGCGGCCACTATCGTGTCACCAAACTCCTTCTGGACAAGAGAGCAAATCCCAATGCTCGTGCCCTGGTAAAGCTGTCCCACCTGTGTCGTGTATCCTGGGCAGATGAGTAGCTCTTACCAGTAAAGCTAAGTGAAAACTCCGTCAACAAACTCCCTCAAGCTTAAATAGTTGCAGTAACAACAGGGGTTGTCACACCCGGTGGTTACCAGTGTTGTATCTCGTATCATGAGGCCTAGTCACGGACCATGGACCGTGGCAAGTGGCTGCAGTATCAGGTCTAGAAGCTCCGCAGAGTTCCAAAATTCAGGGCTGTTTCTAGCCAATGCTAACATAGACATCGGTATTTCACTGAATTAGGAGTTCAGTTTTCCATACTATGTGATACGATACACATATCGTTTCCAAGCTTTCAGCTGAATCAGCAAGCTAATTGGCATGGAGAAAATACATTAAAAAGCTAATATTCCTGCATTTATCAAATTATGACATTCCCCTCTATTAGGTGCCACTTTTCTTCCTTTTCAAAAAACAGCGTTTCTGACGCTTACAGGAAAACGGGTATGGTTCCTTTCGCTCGCTGCTCAGACCGTTATCCCCTAACTGAGAGAAAAACATCACGTTTGGCTTCGGGAAGGTATAAAGCTTTCAAGAGTCTTTAATCTGTCCAAACCCCAGACGGGATTCCAATTTTCTCTAACGGGAAGCGTCCCCGTGAACTGTTGGCTGGATGGAAGTTAAAATACCAATAAATTGCACTCGGTGGGGGTAAGAAAGAGACGGTGAACCCTTGAGGTACTTCTGCAGGGCCGAAGCCTGCCGTTGGCTGCTGGAGTCAGTGTCCCCACAGACCTTCCACCGCAGTCCACCCTGATGTCTTCCCCAGCTTCTTGCCTTCAATATGACCCCGGGTTTTTCTGTGAAGGCTCCCTCTACCCCTTACTTCCTTGGAACTGACTTTATTGACACCATTTTCTTCTGCCCTCTCATTTTTCTTGGCCTCTCTACACCCGCAAACCCCGTAACCCGCCTCGCTCCCTCTTCTTATGCTTTTCTTCTTTTGTCTTTCTCGGTACCTTGTTCGCTCGGTTGATGTTTTCCAAGCTGTTTTCATCCTTTCTTGGTTTTTTTGCCAGTCTTCTGATTATCTTTAGCTGTGCTTTCCCCAGCTACCCACACGTACACATGACATGCTAGCCCCCACATCTTCTTTCTTTCCTTCCATGACCAGAAATACACCTTCTGTTCCTCCGGGAGAAACATCTGAAATGAAAGGAGAACACCCCCAGGCCGCTGCCTCTCTGCTCTCTTCCCTCCAGACTGGGGTTTTTTTTTTTTATTCCCTCTCTTCTTTCCTCTCCCGTCAGGGACTTGTCGCCTCTGGCTTGTTTATAGTATTTAATATATTAAATGATGCTCATAATTTCTGTCAGCAATACGGTTTTGCTCTCCCCCATCAAACTCATCCTCACTTCAATAGAAGTAGCAAAATTAAATCAACTCAGACAGTAAAATTAAGTGAAAATATGGAAGCTTCTGAAACGGCAAAGCTCCCTATGAAATACACCGCGAGATGTTGTGCGGGAGGTAAAATATCTGATGGTTTTGATTCCTTCTTTAGGAAGTGGAGAAGGCTAATAGCAGTAATAATATTCAGCGGAGTCCTGCAATGGAATAAATTTTGCAAATAATTCATTTTTGGCTAAAAAAAACCAATTGTTAACGTTTGCAAAATTATTTGGGGATACAAGCACTATGTGAGTTCTTAGCTTTTTCAATTTGTATATGCTTTAAAGGACCTTCAAATCAACTAGTAATTAACATTTCCCTTAACGGAAGCTGACTGTAGGATAATGTGTCGCGTGCCTCTTTCCATGAGCTGAGATTTCCCTGATAAATTCTGTTTACCGCTAGTTGATTGTTGAGCGATGCTGATCCTTTTTGTTAGAAAATAGAGCCATTTTTCAACGTTACCTAAAAACGTTACGTGTGCTTTTCACTAAAACGTTCGCAAATGGTGAATAATGTGTTTGCTTAGCTTTAGGCACGCGCTTAACCTGCATTAACTGCCATAGTACATAAAAAATCTTGGAGTCAAAGCGCGTATTACAGTATGGAATAGGAAGTTGTGCTTTGATTTGGGCCCCAATCTTCCTGAATAAGCATTTCTGAATTAACGAAGGCGTGCTGATGGTAAGCACAACACTAAAACGATTGTCTCACGACACAAAGCGCTCGCTCGCAATCCTGATTTTGAGATGTTTCCCTCTCCCAGCTCCCTTTCATTCCTGTCCCTGCCCCATTTAATTTGTATCCAGACGAGGGCTGAGACCTTGCTTACAACGCTTTAGGACTCAGCAGGGCAGGAATAAAGGAAGGAGGGGGCCACAAATACTTTGAGAATGAAGACTTTGTGTTGTGAAACCACGGCTGAAGTAGGGATTATTTATTTAAGATACCTCACAGTGTGCGTGCACACGCAAACGTGAATACGGTATACCGCAGATTGATGCGTAAATAGAAAAATAAGTGCGCACAGACGCTTAGATTACAAGATCTGCTAAAAAGACAAATAAAATAAGGTGGAATCCAGAAGTACTCGGTTCTTTGCCTACAGAGGTGGAGAATATGCTTTATACATTTCAAAAGACGCTAACTGATTTCAAAGTGATCGTTATCATTTCTTGTATTTTCCTTGCGTTAGGCAATTTTAGGAACCACTTTAAGAAGGCGTCCTTACATATACGCGTGTGCAACCTTTGGAAGCACATAGGTACACGTGCTCACGCAGACGCGGGGAAGGCAGAGGGGGCATGTCTGCGTTTGGGTTTTGGAGGTGGAAGTTGAGCTTCTCTCCGTGGCCTGAGAAGGAAGCAGCGGCCCTGCTTTTTTCTGCCTCAGCCTCCTGGGAGATGTCCGTAATTCGTAACCTGTTGTGCTTAAAGAACAATCGCTTCTGGTACTCTAACGCTTCTGCTCCCGGCGTGGAGCTGTGTGGAAAGTGTAGCTGCATGTTTTTTAACTAACATGACTGTCTTTTGCGCAGAATGGTTTTACTCCACTGCACATTGCCTGCAAGAAAAATCGCATCAAAGTCATGGAACTCCTGGTGAAATATGGGGCTTCAATCCAGGCTATAACAGAGGTAGAAAAATGTTTCATGTCCTGAAGAAACATTCCTTCTCTCTCTCCCTTTTTGCTCCCTTTTTTCTCTCTCCTGTCACGCCTCACTTTCCCTTATCTTTTATTTAAACGAAGAAGCCCCTTCCCTGCGCCCGTGCAGAGGAGTAAAACTGCTCTTGCTTTGTTTCGCAGTCGGGCCTCACACCAATACACGTGGCTGCATTTATGGGCCACTTGAACATAGTCCTCCTTCTGCTGCAGAACGGAGCCTCTCCCGATGTCACTAACATTGTGAGTATGGCTTTGACTAGAATCCTCCGTGCGATACCTCCTCCAAAAAGGGTCTGGCCTACCGTGTGGCTCAACCAAAGGTCACATTTTGATGATACTTTAGAACTTTGGTCGCGTTTTAGGACAAATTAATCTAGAAGCGGAGAGCGGAAGGTGGTGATTGTATATGCGTTATCGCACCAGGGGACATTTAAATTGGATTTTTGGAAAATTTTTTTTCACGAAAAGGGTTACCAAGCATTGCACCAGGCTGCCCAGGGTAGTGGTGGAGTCGCCATCCCTGGAGGTATTTAAAAGCCGGGCAGGTGTGGTGCTGAGGGACATGGTTTAGTGGTGGTTTTGGCAGTGTTGGGTCGATGGTTGGACTCGATGATCTTAAAGGTCCCTTCCAACCAAGACGATTCCATGATTATAAGCCATCTGTGGTTTCGTGTATTCTTCAGCACTGCTTGAGTAGGTTGAGTTTCCCTTAGAAACAGATAAAGCTCACCAAATCCATCCAAACCTGACTGTAAGCCAAGTCACGGGGAAGACTGTGTTTCCGTTCTAAAGGATGAAGTTTAAGTCCAAATGGCTCCGATTTCTTCTTGCATAGCTTCGCTGGCTGCCATGAAATTGCATCAGTTGTATCAGTCAAAGGGTGTAAAATCCTTAAAACCTAACAATGAAACAAAAAGTAAAAACGTTAAAACTTGAGATGTTCCTCTTATACAGGAAATTCCAGGAACTGGTGCCTTTGAAAGAGCACGCTTAAATCTAGAAAATGTGACCTTTGGGAGGTAACACAAAACGCAGAACCTGACTTACCGTAGAAATCAGTGTTTGTATACCAATAGCCTAGTTACCAAGAAGAAGAAGAAAAAGAACGTGATAGTTTTCTGAGCTGTGTTTCACAGATATATCTTGCTGTTGGAATTTGCCAGTATAAACAAATAATTCAACTTAATGACTGCCTGCGCTTTGAAAGCAGCTTTTTACCGGTAAATAACATAATAGATGAGTGTTCCCAGCAACAAAACAACAACAAAAATTCAGTAACGCGGGCACGCTGGACTCATCGTTTTTTCTCAGTCAGAAAAAATCTTACGTGGAACCTACTAAAAATGCGGAGCGCACCTAGTTGTTTGCTCGAATGGTTACAACAGATTCTTCTTGACAAAGTCTCTTACGGCTTTCGTACCTTTTTCTAGAAGCAATCTTTCTATCAAAACTTTATTGATAATACGAAAGCCAACAAGAAATTCTTGCGGAAGTGATTAAATGTATCGTGTTACTGGACATTTGTGGGCAAAGTTTAACGCTTTCCAATTTATGATACACAGGTGTCTTGGCTTTCACTTGGTAAGCTGAAGTTCCCTGACGAGTTAGAGTTACTAACCGTTTCCAAAAGCTAAATTGCTTGGCTAATGCAAGGACAAAAGGGTCTTTATAGAAATTTGATCTTTAGAGTGCGTGAAATGTAAACCTTATTCACGTTTTAAACAGCTTGTTCTTCAGGTAATCAATTTTATAGAGATGAAATTCTCTATTAAGGTTTGTAGCTAGGGCTGGGGGAGTCTGTTTGTTGCCTACTTACTAATCGCAGCGGGTAATACGACGTTAATTTTAAAATGACAAGATAAATCAACTCCTGGTGAAGAGGGATTGCTTTAATTAGAAGTTCATAATAGTGGGCAAGCTCAGGCTGCTTCTTTTCCTACGGCTAGACGAAGGGCAAGAAGACACGATTCCGGATTCTGATGCAAAAGATCTTGACCAGAGTGTTCATTTTGGCAATTGCGGTTTAACTTGATAGTCATGGGGGTAAAAGCCTTACGACAGAATAAACGCCAGCTCTAGAGTAAGGAGAAGGAACAATTAACACAAAGAAGTGATGAGTCCTGCTGCGTTATCATGACAGATGAACACAGAGCTCCTGGTTGCGGAACCGGCCCAGTGCCTCATGTACCAGATAGCGATGAGCTGCACAGGGACCGTTTTAGTCCACCTTAGGGCAGTGCACTCAAAGAATGTTGGACTCAAAAATTCAGCTAGAAACAGCACCGTCAAGGAGTACTCGCTTTCAGCGTTCCTTCGCAAACCTACGCAAAGAGGGAATGCTTTGGATGGATCGTGCGTCCTTCCTTATCCTGATCTGACATTCCACACCGCTCCAGTCAGCTCTCCAAAATTTCATATTCTCCTTCAAATCCCGTGGGCTACCAAAGGCTCGAAACAAGATTCATTCCCTAGCCTGCAGACCGAGCCACACTGCTGAGCACAGATTTCAGACGTTTTGTATGGTGGCTCAGTTGTGCGCAGCCATCGTAAGGCCCTTCAATGCTGCCGGCTCCACACGGTGTGCAGGAAGAGACCATCTGGAAAAATACCCCCTTCCATCTTGAGGCTCCTGTACCTCGAAATCCCTTGAGAGAGACAGGCGCAGTATACTCTGATCTCCTGTGCAGTACACAAGCCGATGCACTGTTATGTAGAAAGCTGAGGAACGTGTGTGACCAGGGGGGTCTGTACTGGCTGAAAGAGCTGAGGGGGTTCAGCCTGGGGAAGAGAAGGCTCTGGGGAGATCTTCCAGCCCCTTCCA